>OZ030027.1:12025000-12275000 GCA_964023405.1 Apodemus agrarius
GCTGTTCTCCATTAAACGACAGCACCGAGAATCGTCTGTACTTTAACCATTTGGTATTTACCGTAATTATTTCTCTTTTAATGCCGTGAGTCAAATTGGGGCGAGGGGGTGGGAAACGTGGGTGGTAGAGACACGGAACCCCTGGACCCAGGGCTGTAACTAACATCGATAACGTTCGCGTCTGAGATGCTGATTGGAGTTATTAAAGATCGGAAGCAAAGCATCAGGGACTCAGGTCTTTTTCTGGGCCTTCTCTTCCTTTTAGCCTCCCTCCTGTGTCGAGAGGAAAGTAAAACTGCTTCCGAAGCCTGTTTTTGTGAGAGGGAAAACCACAACGGCCCCGCAAGGGACCAGAGATTCCTTTTCCTTTGTGTTTCAGATAAGAAGTACACCGCTATGGGAAGGCAAACAGGCTGTCACAGCCTCCTTGGTCTCTGACACTAACTGTACTAGGAAGATGAATAATTTTGAGCTATGGAGAGCAGGAACACTGGGCCCAGGAGACATGAAAGACTGTGGAAGAAATCCTGCAAAGAAGAAATGAGCATATGGAAAGAGCCATGATTGTCATAAGTGGTCCTGAGATTTCTCCCAGGGACAGTGCTGGGACATTTGTTTGGTTTTTTTGTTTGTTTGTTTGTTTTGTTTTTTGTTTTTTGTTTTTTGTTGTTGTTTTTCAAGACAGGGTTTCTCTGTGTAGCCCTGGCTGTCCTGGAACTCACTATGTAGACCAGGTAGGCCTGGAACTCAGAAATCCGCCTGCCTCTGCCTCCCAAGTGCTGGGATTAAAGGCGTGTGCCACTACCGTGGACATTTGTTTAAAATGTGGACTATCTGGTACCCATCCCAAACCGACTGAGACGGGTCAGAAGAGGACTGTGGGTTTTTCTTGGGTGTGTCCAGTCACTCTGATACACACTCAGGATGGAGGGTCAGCATGACCTGCAGGTGGACAACAAACATTCAGTTTTTTGGGGTTTTTTTTTTTTTAGAGGTTTTGTTTGTTGCACATTATTAGGGCTTGGAGAGAAAGAGGAGACGACAGAATAAGGGAGAATTACACAGTATAACCATCAAGCCATGAAACACTTCCTTTTAAGATCTCCTACTGAGCCAGGTGTGGTGGTACGCGCCTGTAATCCCAGCACTTGGGAGGCAGAGGCAGGCAGATTTCTGAGTTCGAGGCCAGCCTGGTCTACAGAGTGAGTTCCAGGACAGCCAGGGCTACATAGAGAAACCCTGTCTCGAAAAAAACCAAAAACCAAAAATAAATTAAAAAAAAAAAAAAGATCTCCTTTCAGCCAGGGCTACACAGAGAAACCCTGTCTAGAAAAACAAACAACAAACAAACAAACCCCTCCTCCTTTCTAGAAGCATCCTCCTCCCTGCCTGGTGCTGAATCTATTGCACCCTGCCCCAAAGAAAATACCTGACTTAGAAAATTATAAGCATAAGTAGATAAAAACCAAGAGTGACAACATACCTGAAGTTGTTATTAAAATGCAGTTGCCATACTTATGCATGGAGGGAGAGATGTATAAACACGGCTACAATGTGCATTCTGAAACATCTTTAGGAATATGTTTTCACCCAGACAGGAATTTTGATCGTGACATTTAATTGTTTTTCTTCCATATCTTAAGGTACGGGAGAAAAGGTACAAATGATAGTAAAATGACTGTGCTCTATTTTTTATTGGATTATGCATGTCTTCCACACCCATTACTTTGACACATATGAGGAGGGAAATTTAAGATTGTACAGTAAAATACTTGGGGGGATAAGAATATTATGAATTCCCAAGCCACGGACATACCAACGTACAAAAAGAACCATTAAAGAGGTGGTGATATAAGTGATTTTTCTACTTAAAGGTTTTTCTTTTCTTTTCTTTTTTAAGAATCATAAAATATAGTTGTACCTCTTAAGAACTCTGTGAGGGAGGCTGTGAAATCAGTCATCTTAGCAAGGACGTGAGAGGCTTAGGAATGAAAATCCTTCCATTTAGATGCATAGAGGTAACACCCAGACAGACTGAGGTCCCTTTAGGGGTGAGTCCTTCCTAGATGTTTGTCATAGACTTGTAAGTGCTTACTGTTGGTGAACAGAAAGTTCATTACAGACTCTACACATAAGTATTGGCTCTAAATGTGTATTAAGTGGCAAGAGACTTGTGACCACACAGCAGCATGTCACAGTAACTTTCTACTTTCTCTCTTAAAAAAAAAAAAAAAAAAAAAAAAAAAGACTGTAAAACCTTAGGAGCAGCTGGGCGGTGGTGGCACACGCCTTTAATCCCAGCATTTGGGAGGCATAGGCAGGCAGATTTCTGAGTTCAAGGCCAGCCTGGTCTACAGAGTGAGTTCCAGGACAGTCAGGGCTCTACAGAGAAACCCTGTCTCAAAAAGCCAAACACACACACACACACACACACACACACACACAACTCTTAGGAGCATGTTCTGAAATGCCTTCACAAAGATTAAACTATATAGCTAATTTTAAGAAGCAACGTTTCAAACACCAGATAAAGTCTTGAAACCCAGCTTGCTTCAACAATTTAATAAAATTATGACTCATTTCAGTAAGAACATGCTTTTTTAGCAAGAGAGAAAAAAAAAGCTTTCTGAGCTATGTTTGAACCCCTAAAGCACTTAGGACACTCACATACCCAGTCAGCACAAGTCTCGAACTCCTAAAAGATTAAAGGCAAAATAAATTGGTGTGTATTGAGAATGAAAAGAAAAAATCCCCAAGGGTACTGATTTATAAACAGAAGTAACACTAAAAGTCCCCTGAAATCCCCCAATCGCTAATCCTTATAAATTCAGCACTTCGCACAGCACTCCTTTGGGAGCCTGTAAAGCCACAGGGATATCGTCGTGGCTGGTAACCTCTTCAAATTACACCCAACAGGGTCCTTACTGTTTACCTCAATGGTTCTCAGTCTCAGCTGCGACCCTTTTAATACAGTGTCTCGTGTTGTGGTGGCCCCCAGCATAAAATTATTTTCGTCAGTATCTTATAACTGTAATTTTGCTGCTTATGAATCCTAACGTAGATGTCAGATACATCAAATATGCGGGATAACAACCAGTCGATCAGTACCAAGTGGGTCGGGACCCACAGGTTGAGAACCAGTAGGCTTTTGCATTAAAAAAAAAAAAAAAGATCAGGCATGCAAAAGTGGGGGTTCCTGAGAACTGCTAGAGGCAGTTTGTGTGGGGTCCAGTGGATTTGTCCAGCAAGTGTTTGATGCAGGACCCGAGCGCACTGTGAAGAGGCAGAGGTGCGTGGTGGGCACCTCGTGGGGTGGGTGGGACGGGCGGGGCATGTGTCTGAGCGAAGGAGGATGGGCTCGTGACAAAAACGCCGGTGGTGTGTGGGCTGCAGGATCTGGGAGGGGAGTGAAAAGTGAGCCCGGGGCTCTATCTGTCAAAGGCTGTTAGCCACAGAGTTGATTGTATTTAAGTAGCCTTTGTCACTTACAAGTGAATTAAAGTGGTCCCTTCCTTTAAAATTAAAACGTGAAAAACTGGACCCAGCCAAAAATCGTTGGGGTTGGGGACGTATGCTGGTAACTCTATTCAAGCAAGCCGTCATCCCTCACCCTCTCTGTCCCCCCGGGCATGTCGGGGTCGGGGCGCAGTTGAAACCCTGAAGGCAGGAGTATTCCCCTCCACCCCCCCAACCCCGATCGAGGTGCCCTCGAGTGGAAGCGCTGCAGGTTGTGGCTCGGAAGTCCCGGAGCCCGGGGAGAGGAGCGACCGCGCCGCGCGGCTGTGCCGTAAGCCCCGAAAGCTGCAACAGGCGGACCCGGTGTGAGCCGGCGCCACCCGGTCCGAGGGAGCGGGGTTTGTGCAGGAAAAGGCGCCGCGGCTCGGGTCCCGGCCCGCCCCTCCCCAGCCGGGGCTCCCCGCCCGCTCGCCTGCTTGCCCGCTTGCCCGCTCGCCGGCTCGCCCGCTCGCCCGCCCGCCATCCCGGCCTCGCTGCGCGCCAGGAGCAGCTCCGCGGCGCGAGAGGCGAATGGGAGCGGCGGCCAGGCGGGCGGCGCAGCTCTGGCGACCGCGGAGGCGGCGGGCAGGGCGCGTGCGCACTGCAGGGGCGCCAGATTTGGCGGGAGGGGGAGTGTCCAAACCTCTTTGTTTGATGGCATCTGTTTACAGAGTTACACTTTAATATCAACCTGTTTCCTCCTCCTCCTTCTCCTCCTCCTTCTCCTCCTCCTTCTCCTCCTCCTCTTTCTACTCCTCCTCCTCCTCCTTCTCCTCCTCCTCCTCGGTGACCTCCTTCTCCTCCTCCCCTCTCTCCGGAGAAACTTCGCCCCGGCGGTGCGGAGCGCCCGCTGCGCAGCCGGGGGAGGACGCAGGCAAAGGCGGCGGGGCGGCGGGAGGAGGCAACCGGTGCGGTCTCCGGGGCTCTTGGCGGAGCCCCGGCCCGCCTCGCCATGGCCCGGAGACCCCGGCACAGGTAACGGGGAGGCTGGGCGGGCGACCTCGGGCCGGGGCGTGCGCGGGGATCCGGGCATCCGGGAGCAGGTGGGAATGCCTGCCTGCCCTCTTGGGTTTGCCGGGCTGTCAGCCAGGGGTAGCAGAAGCCACTTTGGAGAAGGATGAATGGAAAACTCTCTGCGAGAAGCGCACCGGTGGGAAGCATGCCCGGGGGGGCTCTTTTTCCCCCTTTTCTCTTTCTTTCTTTTCTTTTCTTTTCTTTTCTTTTCTTTTCTTTTCCTTTTCTTTTCTTTTTTTTTTTTTTGCAAGTTGCACGGGGATACGTTTCTCTTTGGTGGTGGTCGTGGTGGTGGTAGGGGCGGGGGGTTTGGGGGGGGGCTCGGCACTTTTCAGCCAAGGACTGATCGGTTGGTTCCATCAGCCCCGAGGAGCCCACCAGGTGTTTGGCTTGAGTGTTGGCGAGGGAGTCGCAGCCTAACTGCTGCATGCATTGAGGTGTGTTTGCACTTGAAGAGCATATGGCAAATATAGGGAAAGGCCGGGTGGCTTAGTGACTGACTGCAGGTAGTTCATTTAAATTTCATTCATTCATTATGGAGGCGAGAGGGGTGTCAGCTGACAGGCAGGCAGCTGCAAAGATTTTCCGGGGGGGACGAAACGGGTTTGCAGATTTGTTTCAAACCCTGTCGTTGGAAGAGTCTTGTGCTTGTTCTGGGAGAAGCTTTTATTTCTATTGCAAACACTGCACGCGCCCGCGGTCGCACACGCACATGTCACCGCACCGGCCAGAGATGATGGTGTGCGCTCTCTTTCCATTTTGGCCCCACCTTCGGGAAGAGGGCTCATCCTCGGAACTGTCAGTTGCTGGCCAGCCTCGGGGTTTCCCGAAGACACGCCGGGGCTCCAGGCGAGCAACGGATGCAGGGGCTTAGCTCGGTGGCGGTCGCCCCTGGCTCAAAGTGCTGGAGGCTGGCGGCACCCATGGCAGCTGCTGCTGTGCACCCGGGGCGAGGTCGCTGCTCTTCTCCTGGGCCGAGCACACGTGGAAGCAGCTGAGATCGCTGCTGCCCCAGGCACTCTGCTCCAGCTGCTTTAGGTAGCCCGCCTCTGGCAAAGCCACCAGACGACGCTAAGGAAGATTCTGGAAGAAAAAAAAAAGTCCGCGGAGACAAAGTTTATCCACGCCCGCCTTTCCACCTGTAGTTTGATTTTTGCTAAACTTTTTTTTTTTTTAAAGCCATCAGGGACTGGCCATGCAGGGCGCGGGCTCTAGGAAGTTGCAGGAGCAGGAGTGTGGGTGTGGGCCCTGCAGCGCACCCTCGGGATGGGCCAGGCGGGGGAGCGGCCACAGTTGGGCATCGGAACAAGAAGGCGGTAAATTGGGGGGAGACCTTTAATCTTGGCTCCCTGTGTCTGGCCCCGGGCCTGCCACCCTTTAAGAGGTTTCGCCTTTTGCTTTTGGGACCTAAACCGCCTGCACCCGGGTCACCTGTTCTGCAGAAAGCTGAAACCTGCAGCAGGAGGCGGGAGGTAGGAAGGGGTGCTCCGGAGGGGGTGCGGCCCCGGGGCTGGCCGCCCCAAGGTTCAGTCTGCACGGGGCGTGGCCGAGCAGGTTTCCCCCGCTGGCTCCCAGGTAGTCCGGAGCGGAGGCGGCGGGGAGGGGCGGGAGCCTTGAACTTGACTCAGGGGGAAGAGAAACCCGGCTGCGGGCTCGGAGCCGTTTCTTGCAGGGCTAGCGTCAACTCGGCTGGGATTATTAACCAGGTCAGCGAAATGAGTCTGAACCCCTTTTCTAGAATCACATAGCGGCCACAGGCACTTCCTCCCGTCCCCTCCCTCTTCCCAACCCCCCCCCCATCACCCCCACCAGGGTTCTTTTTCGTTTCTTTGCACGGTTTGTTTCCTTGATAGAATGTCACATTCATAGTAGTACTCTTGTAACCACACCGGCTCTCGCAGGTGGAGCAGTCCAGAGCATCTAGCTTGAAATCAGCCTTTGAAAGTCCTTTGACTGTTGGGTCCGAGATCTTGTCGGAGCAGATAAAGGAAAAGTTATTTCAGGTCCTTGGTCGGAATTAATCATGCAACCGAGGCGACCAGGTCATTTTAGAGCAAGGAAATCGCATGCAGAGCTCAAAGGCGAGCCCCCTTGCCAAAGCTGACAGCATCCTGGACTCGCCCAGCCGCCTCTCATAGCCTTTCAAGATCTGCAAGAGTCACACGCCACATGTCTCCCCAAGACTGCCTTTGCACATCTGCCCAGGGCTTGCTTTTTAAGAGACGGTGGAGGCATGCGTTCTGGAAAGTACCTTATAAATTAGAATCCCCGCCCTAATGTGTAAGATGGGATCCACAAGAGGGAGGGAGATTTGTCCAAATCAAACGACAAGGTGCGGGGAGAACTGGGGCTGGGAGAGCCTTGCTTCTTAAGCCCCTGGCCCCGTGCGAGCCCAGTTCTCGCTCACCTGACTGTCGACTGCCCCCTGTGGGCCACTGAGGGTGTTGCTTGTTTCCAGAATTAAGTTTTGACCAGAGGAGATTTTGCTTGGAAAATGTCCACAGTGCTGAAAGTGATACCTCCAGATCTGGACAAGCCTAACAGGCGAATCTAATGAGAGTTAAATCGGTGGCTCTACTCTCGGGTCCCGTTGGCTTTTTTGGTATCCCTGATGCTTCACAAAGGGACGCTTCATTCAGAAAGCTTTCCAAGTTCCTGAACAAAAGGGAAATTGTCACCCAAAGACGCTGATTTACAGTTCTGGGCTCATAACTTTTTCCCCCTTCATAGCACCATGTTTTATATTAAGGAGAAATTCATAATTATTATTGCTCAGAAGTTATTTGCCGCCTCCTGTTTACTGTTGGAAAGAAAAACTGTTCTTGGTTGAAAGGATTCACACTAAGTGGGAAAAAAAAATTATTGCAGACCATGAATAAAGTTTACTGGGATTTTTTTTTTTTTGGTGGTGTTATTTTAAGGTTAGATCACATCCTGTCACCGTGAAGCCTGAACCATCAGTTTGATGGTTTTAGATGATGAAAATCCCAGTGTTTGGTAAACAATTTTACTCAACTTTTAGGGGACTGGAAATATGTGTTTAGTGAGTTAGTTCGGGAAGACAAATCCTATTATGAATGTAAGTTTGCCTTTTAAAAATAATTCTCATTATGATGTTGTCTTATGTCATTTTACTGGTCTGGGTTTGATGGATTTTTTTTTCAGTTTTACAACGGGTGAATTTTAGTGGAGTGGTTAAGTGTACAATTCTTCATATTTTAAGTTTTATAGAGAGTGATAACAAAAACCAAAGTGCAGAATTACTCTGTTCGATATATGATTGATAAGTCTGGAGGTCCTTCAGCTGCCCTGGAAATCCACACAGTTACTCAACCTAATAAAAGAAAAGGCTGTTTTGAAAACTCGTTTTTTTTTTTTTTTTTTAAACCTGTAGATTTCATCTGGGGGAACCCCTTGGTTTTTAATTAGATACATTGTAAGATATTTTAGACTCCATTCAGTCAGAGACAGAGAAACCAAGAGTAAGTTGGATTCTGACTAGCCGGTGCCCTGGTAATGCTCTTAGTTACTCTGGAGACAGCACTGTAAACACAAGGGCAGTTTGGGAAGAGCAGACCTAGAGTTTTGAATGATTTGCAATTTATGTTAATCACAAAGCAGTTTGAGGGCTGTATCCTTTCCCCAGGACTTGAAACCCTTCCTGATTAGTTTTTTTTTTTTTTTCTAGTATCATGGTCTTTAAGAGATGACAACTATGCCTTTGAATGTATTGTTTTGTTTTTTTTTGTTTTGTTTTGTTTTTTTATTTTACCAGACTACCAGCACTGTTGAGACATACTTGATTGGTCTGTTGTGTTCGGAAACTATTTAAAAGATTTGCTCTATGCCGAGGAGTTTGAGTGTGTACTTATAGAAAGGACGTGGGTCCTCGTGCTCTCATTGTCCTTAACACTGACTTTTAAACTCAAAACGTCGATTGGTTGGGAGATGGCCAGGTGTGTAACTTGTCACTGATCTAACAGTAACAGGTTCAAACATGCAGAGCAGTAGAAAATGCCAGGGCTCCCGGTGTCTCTGTGGATACTAGTAACAACAAAACCAGTTTACAAACACTACAGCAACAGAATGCAGAGAGCCTCATTGCGCAAGCGTGCAAGGTTTTTTGTCTCTGCAGACTTTGAACAAGCTTGCTGAAGAGTTTCATATAATCCAATGGTTTAGGTCTTACGCTCTCCGCCCATGTGTGTCTATTCTCATTTCTGCAGCATATACAGTAGCGATGAAGATGATGAAGACCTTGAGATGTGTGACCATGACTACGATGGGCTGCTGCCCAAATCTGGAAAGCGTCACTTGGGGAAAACTCGGTGGACCAGGGAAGAGGTAACAGGTTATTTTATCAAAACGTAGGGAAACTGTGTAGATGACAAGTGAAATTTCGGCTAAGCTCGCGTGCTCATCTGAAGACTCTTGACGAGTTCTTTGGAATGCTGTACAGAATGCACACGCTCTTCTCCCCCAGTGTTTATTCTGATCTCTGTTCCAATCCATTTATTGTTTCTTGAATGCTTTCTCCTTTTTTCTTTACACTTCGCCTTATTACTGGCTGCCATCTTTAAGGCTGGATGCACCCTCCCGTGGTCCCATGCCACTGGGCACTGCTTGGCTTCATTGGTGCTATGACATGTATGTCTTTCCCAACACACTGCAAATTCCTTGAGGGTTAGGACTACAGTATCTCTTCATCTTTGTGTTCCTCGAACCCCAGGTTCTGTCTGTCTTGTCATTATGCGTGAATAGTATCTTTGCAGAAACCTATGAAGGCTGTGTTTATGAAGGTGTGTGTGACCTGGTGTGTCGCTGGGCGTATGAGATGATGGAACCAGCGTGAGCCTGTCCAGCTAGTGTCATCTGTGTTCTCACACATCTGTTCATTCATAAACTCTGAGCAGATTGATACAGATCCTTAATTACTTTACTGCCTTAAGTACGCCTTCAAAGTTAAATGTGTCAAATATCTTCTGCTTTGCATATGGGAGAAGGTTGAACCAATGGGAAATTGTCTTATCCTTGGTCTTATCTTTTTCGGGGTTGAATGGTAACTAAGTTGTAACGTTGGAATTCATTTTCCCTCATTCAGTAAGAATGCCAACAGTTACCATCTCTTCAACCCTAACACAGGCCAGGCTTCACTGTTTTACATAATGATATTGTGTAATCTCCAGATAACAATGTTGATACTACCATTCCTGTCTTATAGATGACAATAGAAATCTGTTTATATAACTACTCAACAGCTGTGTCAAAGTAAAAGCTTTAATGTGCCTGTGAATAAATCTAGGCCCAGACCAGCATATTACATTAATATTGACTTTATTTGAGTGGTTTTGAAAACTCCCCTCCCCCCCCACATCATGAGGTTGGTTCCTTTCTTCATTAAACTTGGACAGAGCTATTCAGTAAACAACTGATGTCCTAAGGTTGTCTTTACATGCCTTAGGATGAAAAGTTGAAGAAGCTGGTGGAGCAGAATGGAACAGACGACTGGAAAGTCATCGCCAATTATCTGCCTGTAAGTTAGATTCTTTCTTTCTTTCTTTCTTTCTTTCTTCCTTCCTTCCTTCCTTCCTTCCTTCCTTCCTTCCTTCCTTTCCTTCCTTCCTTCCTTCCTTCCTTTCTTTCTCTCTTTCTTCTTTTTCTTTCTTCTTTTCTTTCTTTTTTGAGAATGGAAAAAATCTCATCTGGATTTAAGAAATTATTGGAGAGTTTGTTAAAACAATATGTATTTGTTCATGTAGAGTTAAGAGGAAGAGACCCATCTGTAATTTTTATATCTGACTATACAACATATGATTGAAGTTTCTAGAGTTACTATCAAGAGGTTTTGATTTTTTTTTCTTTCAACAATCGCTTCTTGTTTTGTTTTAGAATACCCCGATAACATAAGTTGACCTTCTGATGGGTTGTTACAGGGTAGAACTTTAAACTTGGTGCTTCCTCCGAGTTAGCTTCTAAATGCCCCCCATTCCCATCAACAACCACAGTTTTGGTGTGTGGCTTTAAAATTCTAGAGTGCCTTTTGACTTATACCTCCCAGCTCCATCCCAACGATGATGATGATGAGTCTGGAGCCCAGGAGTCTTTATATTTCTTCTCAAGCATTGATCTGGTCCCAGGGCCGCCACCCTGCCCTCTCCATCACAATGGCTTTCAGCTTTCCACCAGTTCCAAACACTGGTAGCCGCCAGAGCTTCCTAAAGGGCAGCTACTCCTATCCGCTCCGCTTGCCTAGGGTGTCTGAGTCCCCCAGGCTGGGTCTCTTGCACCATAAAAAACAACAAATAAGCAAATAAACCCCAGAACCCCAGCAGTGGTGGCATAGATCCCCACACAAGCGGGTGAAGCCTCGAGTCTCTTTCCTATCTGGTCTCAACTTACAGTCCCGCTGTTCTCCTCCTCCTCCACCCGCTCTGTTTCCTGCTTCCTCCCCACAAGCAGGTTTGGCTGTGTTCATTTCTGCTTTTTCTCCTCTGGGCTTTTCTTCCTGCTGATTTCACCCCTGCACACACACACACACACACACACACACACACACACACACACCTCGAACGTTCTCTCTTGCTTCTCCAGTTAAAAGTTCGGAGCACCCTCCAAAGGTGTGTCATGAGCTCTCATGCCTCTGAAGGAAGTCAAGCCTCATCTTAAAGAGTACTTTCGCCGGGCGGTGGTGGCACACACCTGTAATCCCAGCACTCTGGGAGGCAGAGGCAGGCAGATTTCTGAGTTCGAGGCCAGCCTGGTCTACAGAGTGAGTTCCAGGACAGCCAGGGCTATACAGAGAAACCCTGTCTCGAAAAAACCAAATCCAAAAAACAAAACAAAACAAAAAACAAAAACAAAAACAAAAAAAGAGTCCCTTTCCTCCTTACCCCAACAGCGTTTGGCTTAGGTCTCTTCTCACAGATCAAGTCAGCCTCTGGTGGTGATCAGCCCCATGCCCATCCTTTGTCTTCTAAGATCATGCCTTAGCAAGCTAGACCGTTTGATTGTTTTCATTCCATCTAATATAAGTGCTTGTGGACCTGGACACCCCGAGAGGTTTGAATGGAAGGTGCTTCGGTTTCTTTAGGATGGATTTTTGATAGAGGTGTGGCAATGTGGAATCGCTAACACCTCTTAAGCCACAGAGGTACAAACCACAGACTGAGGTTAAGGTTAAGTCATGCTGGCGTAGATGTGTGTAATGCGACGCTCCTTCTGTGCACGTGGCCGTCTACTCCCTTCGTACTCCAATCTTAGACGCAACTGGGATACACTCTCTAGTCTGTGAGCAGTGTGGGATAGCTAGGTGGACTATCTCTCTGTACACGCTTCTAAATGGTCTTAGATGTTTCACTCATGTATCGTCCACATGTCATCCCTATTGAACAAAGCCTTCATGTCTTCCTCACGTCTTATTGTCCCGACGCTGTGTACTTTGTCTAGAACCGGACCGATGTGCAGTGCCAGCACCGGTGGCAGAAAGTGCTGAACCCCGAGCTCATCAAAGGTCCCTGGACCAAAGAAGAAGATCAGAGAGTAAGTTCCGTCTCCATAGGCGTGTGACTTGCAGTGGGGAATATTGTTAAAACGGGTTTCTCACCCCGAGGAAGCAATCCAAATCTACAAACGGGAAGTTAAGGGCTCATTCCCGTGTGTCCAGGGGATGAAAGCAGATCGTTTCGAGATCCGAAGATCTCTCGTAACACTGAAGCCTGATGACGCGGACGCCTTCCTTAACATTAGAACACCGATTATTCTTCTGTTTATCCGAAGGTGATCGAGCTCGTCCAGAAGTACGGTCCGAAGCGTTGGTCTGTCATCGCCAAGCACTTGAAAGGGAGGATCGGAAAGCAGTGTCGGGAGAGGTGGCACAACCATTTGAATCCAGAAGTTAAGAAAACCTCCTGGACTGAAGAGGAAGACAGAATCATTTACCAGGCACACAAGCGGCTGGGAAACAGATGGGCGGAAATTGCCAAGCTGCTGCCCGGACGGTAATATGCGGTCAATAAATATATTGATTGGGAAGAACTAGGGGATGGTCGCTAAACATTCTATGTGTGTGATGGAATTATAGTCTAGCAATTATAAGCATTGAATCATTGACTTTTAGAAGTGGACGAAAGCTTGGAGTTTGTTCAGTTAGACGAGGCTAGTGTCACCTCAGTGGGAGCCTGGGCTAACCCTTTTGGCTTTTGGCTTTCTTTCTTTCTTTCTTTCTTTCTTTCTTTCTTTCTTTTTTTTTGATTTGGTTTTTTTCGAGACAGGGTTTCTTTGTATAGCCCTGACTGTCCTGGAACTCACTCTGTAGACCAGGCTGGCCTCGAACTCAGAGACCCGCCTGCCTCTGCCTCCCACATGCTGGGATTAAAGGCGTGCGCCACCACCGCCAGGCTCCTTTTGGCTTTCTTTCCTCAACCATGTTCCTCCATTTGTGAAATAGCTGATTTCATGAGCTAAGGTTGGGATCCGGTAAAATGAATGTAAGGTATTCTACGAGCTAAAGCGCCCTACATGCTAGAAGGGAACGCAGACACACAGATTGCTTTCGGGCTGAGGCCATCCCGCCGGCTCATATCACCAGTCACTCAACTTTAGCAATTTCCGTTTTCCTAACACCTACATCCCCGCCCCCCCCCCCCCACCATTCACCACCATTTGATTACTGGTTTTTGTGTTTTGTTCCCTGTGACTAAAAAAAAAAAAAAAAAAAAAAAAAAAAAAAGACTGTCTAGAATTATCATGACAACTTCAGGGTTTTTTCAAGGTTTTTAACTAATTTTAGTGTAATGTCTCTTTACCCAACAAGGCGAGGAAACGATGCCTTTGCATAGGATAATCAGGGAAACTCAACCTTTGACCCACTGTCTATATATTTATAGGAATGATTTTTATCTACTTTGAGAAATACTGTTACTATAAATTTTAAAATAAACAACTCTAAAGGTATTTTTATTCTTGAGCTTTTTTGACCCCAAAGTGGGATGGTTTATCTAGTATTTCCTAGTGGTGCACCTATGGGCACCTCCCTCGTGGCCGAGAGCTTTAAGAAGCTATGGATCTGACCAAAGGAGGTCTTTCCTCCCATGTGGCCCCAGACTGTTGACTTTTTTAAAGACTAACGGGGCAACTGAACTTCCTCTTTTATTTTTTTTTTTTTAAACACACATTTCCCCCACCCCCATGGAAATAGTAAAAAAAAAAATGTTTTTTACTTCATTTTTGTTTGTTTTTTGAGCTAAGACACTTTTCCTGGAAATCGAAAGAGCTTAGTAAAAGCACCTTGCCGTTTGGAACTATACTAGGGAGTTGAATGGGGTAGGGCACACCTGTAATCCCAGCATTCAGGAAGTAAGAGACAGAAAGATCTGGAACTCAAGGCCAACCAGACTACTACCACCCAGTCTCAGGAAAACAGCCCTTACTCCTTCCAAAATAAAGAAAATATCCTTGGGCTAGTGTCTCTTGTCCAGGTATTTCTGAAGGGGGAGAAAACTGTTGTTACCCATTACCCTTTGTCGGGAGTGGCTTCCAAAGGGTAAGAGGGTTTTTTTTTTTTTTTTTTTGACTCCCACTTTGTGCATAGAGCTGAAGAGCAGGCGCTGAGGCTCTGTCACTGCTGTGTCCCCAAGCTTGGCTAAGTCCCCTCCCGAGGTGTATCAACCCCGCTAAGCCACACTGTAATAAGGGCTTCATAACAAGCTGGGACTCTACGTTCTATCAAAGTCCACTGGCACGTGAATACTGAGAACCCGTGCCTTTATGAAGGAGTCATGATGCTAAAATGAAATCCGCAGGAAGCTTGATACATCCCAAATCTCGTGAGCAAGAGAACGCTACGGATTCTCCAGCTAGGTGACAAGGTAGAAAAGATGAAGACAATTAAAAAGAGGAAAAGAAAAGTTAGTGGGACCACAGTAATTAAAAAGAGAAAATAAAAGAGGAACCACAGGCCCGGTGGTGGTGGCTCACGCCTTTAATCCCAGCACTTGGTAGGCAGAGGCAGGCAGATTCTGAGTTCGAGGCCAGCCTGGTCTACAGAGTCAGTTCCAGGATAGCCAGGGCTACACAGAGAAACCCTGTCCCGAAAAAAAACCAAAAAAAAAAAACAAAACAAAACAACAACAACAACAACAAAAAACAAAAAAAAAAAGAAAAAGAAAGAAAGAAAGAATTAAGGAAGGAAGGAAGGAAAGAAAGAAAGAAAGAAAGAAAGAAAGAAAGAAAGAAAGAAAGAAAGGAACCACAGAAATTAAAGTTGATTTTTTTTTTTTTTTTTTTTTAAGAAACAGTTTTCTGTCGATTGACTGTAATCTGAGTTAACAGTTTTGTAAAGTTTGTGTGTGGTATGTTTCTACACGCAGGACTGATAATGCTATCAAGAACCACTGGAATTCCACCATGCGTCGCAAGGTAGAACAGGAGGGCTACCTGCAGGAGCCTTCCAAAGCCAGCCAGGCGCCAGTGAGCGCTAGCTTCCAGAAGAACAACCATTTGATGGGCTTCACTCACGCCTCACCCCCATCTCAGCTCTCTCCAACTGGCCAGCCCTCAGTCAACGGCGAATATCCCTATTACCACCACCTCACCGAAGCACAAAACGTAAGCCACTCCGGAGGATGCCGAGGGAGGAGAGGGAGGTGCTTATATCACTCCGGGTCATAAAAATACTTCACAGTCCGTGTGCTTTGCATAGCTAGCTGTAGTCCAAGCACGGTCACAGATGGCCCTCAGCTGTGGGAGGAAGGGGAAAATACACTTGACTTACGTTTCTGAAAACAAGAATGAGAAGTAGTTTGTCCGTCGCATAGAAGTAGTGCTGCATAGAACCAAAGTCGTCTGATTCTAGTTTTCTGCTCCAAACCTGATTTAAAGATAGTTTTTTTTAATGTAAATATACTTGTGCATGGCTAAGTCTTAAGAGTGGGTGGACAAAGATAGATGCATAATCCGATAGCTTTCTTTTCCAAAACGAAAACTTGAGGTAATAGTACATTTAAAGCCATAAAGAGAAGGTAGCTAACCTCTGAGATACAAAGGGAGATTATAAGTTCAATTCTGGCGATGATCTGAAGAAAATGAATTGATTTACACGTCCAGTAAATGTTTGCTTTCTTACTCAGAGTCAAGGGCAGTGCTGTGCTATTAATTTGATGATAGTCCCCCTTTATCCTCAATTGGGTGGGTATCATTTCTTCCTCATTTCTAGACATCCATATCTAGTGAAAGACATCACTCACAGTACGTGGGAACAAAGTCTCAAGAGGAGACTATCAAGAAATGCTTATCATAGAGCCGATGATTTAAAAAAAAAATGACAAAACCCACCCGAGAATCACAAAGATCATATGCAAATTTTATGTAAAACATATTCATGAGTAGTTTTCACTTGACTCTATCTGTTTCTTAGATTTGACTACAGAATTTCCAAAAAGGTCTCCAGTGAACGAATTATCATAAAAGCTTCTGTGCTTTTTATTAAAAGGGAACATTATTCTAAGAAAAGTACCCCTGGTGACAAATCTTTCACGCATCTGTGAACACTTTTCCATTGTTCCTTGCTCTGAGTGAGGAATGTTTTCTTTTGGGATAGACAGACCCTTTGGGATAGACAAACCCTCTCCCTATGTTTCTTGAACTAGTTAGCCATTTTTAAATATCTGGCTAACTTTCAAGTTAGAGAAGTTTGTTGTTATTGTTGTTGTTTGTTTGTTTTTAATCATTCTGTGTATTTTATCAACCAAGGACTTTCTCCCTTGGTCCCAAAGCAAAACTTTAGAGAGTTGAGCCCCCCCTCCCCCAAGCACTTGTTAAGCAGGAATGAATGACTTAGTCTTTGTTTTGCTTCCCTGGTCTAGATCTCCAGTCACGTTCCATATCCTGTATCGTTGCATGTAAATATAGTCAATGTCCCCCAGCCAGCCGCTGCGGCCATCCAGGTGAGATCATCTGACGGGGGACCCGGTTAGCTGGGCAAGACACCGCTTTTAAAGGACACTATTCTACACACACACACACACACACACACACACACACACACACACATACACATTTTATACCCTGTAATAGAAAGAAAAGCGAACTGTGTTGCCAACCTACTCTGGGCTAGCCTTGACCCTTGGTGGCTTCTGGAATTTTCGGATGCCTCCGTGAAGCATGCGCTCTAGCCTTACCCCTCGTTGCCTTTAGTCCTGTGCCACTGTGAGCAGATAGTGGTGAATCTGGTGGGGTCCTTCTACATGGATGCTCCCTGGGCTGTGTGAGGTAGCTCTCTCTCTCTCTCTCAGACCTTGTCTTTCCCTGCTTCACTTGAAACTCTAGAGACACTATAACGACGAGGACCCTGAGAAGGAAAAGAGAATAAAAGAACTGGAGTTGCTCCTGATGTCAACAGAGAATGAGCTGAAGGGACAGCAGGCGTTACCAGTAAGATTGTGGTCTCGGGATGGGAAGCTTCGTTCAGGACTCTTCTTTCTCCTGTGTCTCCTCTTCTGTCTCGTCCAAGTTCTGTGTATCTGCTAACAATGCTCAGGCAACAGAAACTGCTACTGATAACCTGATAAAAGCCTCTTAGTCTCAGAATGTGCATTAACGGAACTGGAAGTCACTGTTTTATAACAGGACCACAGTAGCCACATGTGACCGTCAGCATCTACATTTTAGCAGATCACAAAGCTTTACATCCATGCTTTGCCTGTTTGCTCGAATCTTTTACTGTTATCTTTTTAGCCGGTATTTACATTTCTTTCTACCTCAAATTCCATTTGAAATGCATTTGGTATATAGATGTTTTTATAAGCCACTTCTTTAAGTGTTTGCTATCTTTTGTTTGCATGTATGAAAGCTCTCTGATCAGTAGCAACAATGTGTTTGTGTAAACATACACATGTTCCCATAGGTATGTGCACATATGCATGCAGATATATGTGCGTACATGTGTCCAGGCCAGAGGTTGACACCGAGTGTCTTTCTTGATAGATCTCCACATTAAAAAATGTAATTGTCATTGTGTCTGCATGTGCACACATCTTGTGTGCATTCTTAGCAGTAAGAGGACAGCCTTTCCAGAATCAAGTCTTTCCTTCTACCGTGGGCTCTGGGGATGGAACTTTTTTTTTTTAAACTGCCTAGTCATCTTGCTGGCCATCCAACTTATATTTTGAAACAGGGTCTCATGAAACCTGGAGTTTGCCCATTTGGCTTAATGGCCAGGGAGCTCAGGGGTCTACCCGTCTCTACTTCTCCAGTGCTGGGGTTACAAAATTGAACCACTATGGGTGCCTGGAGACCAAATCCAAGTTCTGATGTTTGCGTGGCAAGTGACCTTTCAGACTGAGACAACCCCCTTCCTTTTTGGTACTGACAATTGAGCCTAGGGTCTCACACATGCTACGTAGCACACTGCCACGCCCACCCACACCCACCCACCCCCAGCTGCAGCTCTAGCCCTTGGTGGACCATGTCTGAATTCTTGAATGGGCAGCTAACTGAGAAATCAGCTTGCACTTTGGAGCTTTGGTAGTTTCGCCAAGAAGTGATACCCACTAGGGGGATTCTCTGGGTGAAATATCCTTCGTTGTTGTTGTTGTTAAATAATTAAATAATGTGCTTGTGCTAGTTCAACCACTTTTGAACCTTGGTTACTATTTTGCAATTTCTCCTCTTGCATGGTCATGCTGTAAGGGGACTTCTGTTAACTTGATCTACTTTCCCAACCACATACTCTCTGCAGCCCTGGCTTGCATCAGTGCACAACCTATAGCCTTAAAAAAAAAAAAAGGAATAGAAGCAACAGGATATGTACAGATAAAAGCAATGCTAACCATCGAATCCTTTCAAGGGCTTAACATGCCAATAGGACCATTCTGAAGTCATAGGGAGATCAGGAGCCGTTTGCAAATTAAACTCCAATGGATTTCTAAGACACCCAAGACTTGTGTTTTGTGGCCGTCTCAAGGTTTAACAATCGACTAAAATCGTGGCAACTGAAGCAATTCTGTAGGTATACATTGGAGAGCTATTGCAAAGCTGTCAAAAAGGAAACATCTTGACAACTGTCTGGCAGGCTTGAGTTTTTGGGATGAAGCAACCGCTTTTTATCTTGCCTTCAACAGCATTTGATACCTTGTGCAACCTCGTTGCTAAGTTTCTTCTTCCTTTCTTCTCCCCATCCTCATTTCTCCACACCCCCTTCCTCAGACACAGAACCACGCTTGCAGCTACTCCGGGTGGCACAGTACCTCCATGGTGGACCAGACCAGACCTCATGGAGACAGTGTACCCGCTTCCTGTTTGGGAGAACACCATGCCACGCCGTCTCTGCCTGCAGATCCCGGCTCTCTCCCGGAAGAAAGCGCCTCTCCGGCACGGTGCATGATCGTCCACCAGGGCGCCATTCTGGACAATGTTAAGAACCTCTTAGAATTTGCAGAAACACTCCAGTTTATAGATTCTGTAAGTAGACTTGCTAAGGCATGTTCATGTTTCTGGAAGAGCAGTTGAGAACTGGTATATCATACATCATTGCCATCCTATAGCAAAGATGGTTTGGACCTACATTCACGTAAAGTGAAAGACCTTTAGTTTTTATGATTCCACTTCTCTCAGTGGTCTGTCCGATTTTGTAGGCTGCCCGCACAATTTTTTCCCCCTTCCAAATGTAAATAATGAAGTTCTGACTTAACCACAGCTGTGTCAGAACTATTGCAACAGAATTTCTTATATTTTGCTTACTTCTTTGTGTTTCTCTAGAAAATTTCTTTGCTGTTTTGGTTTTCTTTGCCTTTTGTTTTGTCTATTTGGGGGACAGTACGATTGGACTGACTTTTCCTCATGGGCTGAAGTTTTCAGTTCAAGGGTGGGGCGTAGGTTTCTCTACAGAATATTGAACCCTGATTAGCACTCGGGATCACCAAAATAAACCTTATCTAGAGTGAAACCATTTTCTTGGTCTCCCCTACACACGGGACAGGGCCAGCTATCAACTAGAAATGTTTTCTGTTTGCTTTAAAATTGCATGCAAAAGCGAGTGCCTGAGCGCCCCACAGTAGATGGGCAAGGCAACCCCTGTGGTCCCCAAGCTAGAAGGCAGGCATGCCCGGCGTTTCCTTGCACACAGCACTCAGTGCTGTACTGGGGTGATGGTGGCGCTGTCACATGCATACCATCTCAGTGCTCTGTGCCTCCCGCGTCGTTTCAGGGTTCTTCGTGGTGTGATCTCAGCAGTTTTGAATTCTCTGAAGAAGCGGCAGCTTTTTCACCTAGCCAGCAGCACACAGGCAAAGCCTTCCAGCTTCAGCAAAGAGAGGGCCGTGGGACTAGACCGGCAGGAGAGCCTAGCCTGAGGGTGACCAGGCGAGAGCTGAGCGAGGCTTCTTCCCTAGACCCAGCCAAAGCCTCACCCCAAGCGAGGCACAGCAAGGTTCCGCTGGGCGTCCTACGAAAGAGGCGGGGCCCGGCCAGCCCCGTAGCCGCTGGAGACTCTAGCTCCTCCCTCTTTGCTGACGTCATCAGCTCAACTCCCAAGCGTTCCCCTGTCAAAAGCCTACCCTTCTCTCCCGCGCAGGTAGAGCACAATTTCTGCACAGCCGTTACTAATTTTCAGCACACACCCGAGCCTTAATAATTAGAAACTAATCTTTTCACCAAATGACTAACGACTGCCGTCCTGCTAGATTTAAATTCTGCGTTGAGTCTCACTGGAGTAAAAGGTGGCTGGCTTCCTAGCATTTGGGCTGGCTGAAGGCCACACTGGTGATTTTTGTCGCATCTCTTTCTCTCGACGTCTTGGTGTTTTGGAAGATGGCTGGACAGTTGCATGAGATGTGTTTCCATTTCCCTTTCCATACAGCTTAGCATGTCTGTCCCTCCCCTCTTCTCCCGTCTCATCCCTGCCGCTTCAAATTTTACCATGTTTTCTGCCACTTTGTTCAATGACTACTAAGTGATTTACTGACCCTGGGGAGGAGGGAACCAAATTACGAATACATAAAATTTGCATCACAACTAGAAAACGAACCCGGTATGCCCCTTCTATAAGCGGGTAAGTTTATGGAGACGATGAAAAAAAGAGATGCTTCCGCAAAATAATTTAACATTTTCAACACTGGGTCTTTTAAATATTGCTATGGTATTTCACTAGGGCACTGTTTGCCAAAGAATATTCTTATTTCATATAGTGCTCTTAAGGTATAGAACACTAGAATGCTTAGCAGAGCCACATGTTTCTAAATTATAATTAAAAGACAATTTGGCTTTTTAACATTTTTTTCCTAATTATAGCCATTGAAAAGTTTTGTGTTTTGTTTTACTTTACTTCATGTTATCATCATCATCATCACCATCATCATCATTGTGGTTCTTAAATTTTAACCCAGGGCCTCATGTGTGCTAGGGAAGTGTTCTACCACTGAGCTAGCTGTACATAGCTCTGGGCTTGTTTTTAATAGAACTTTAAGTATAGACAAATGATCTCCCCGCTCCCCAAAACAGGTGGCTTCCCCTCCCCATATTTTCCTAAACCGTGTTTCGTGGAATCATTTCTGCAGGATCTAATAGATGTCTCAGGAAAAATAATCTAGGTAGACCCAAGAGTCTGGGAAATGCCAACTCTTAACTCAGGCTTTAAAAGACTTCTTTACTAGAGGGGCCTTCAGACTTGGTGCTTGTTTGGATTTTTTAATTTCTTTTTTAATTTTTCAGATTGCACACGGTCTTTTATTCCACTCAGCTTGCCTCGTGCTCCTGAGCTCAGGAGACATCCTGGCTTCTGAGTGACTGTGACTCAGGCAGCAGCCACCGTGCCTGGCTTCCCTGAGGGCTTTCAGTGTGCTCCCCAGTCTCTCCAAAGAGATAAAAAAAAAAAAGATCCATTGCCTTTTTCCAAACCTGCATTACCTTGGGAACTTCAGGATTCTGAGAGCTTTTCCTTCTTACTAGACAATTTCCCACATAGCACAAACCCTATGTAAATAATAGTCTGAGTCATTAGATCATTAAACAGAGAAAACCAAATATGAAAGAGAAAGAAAATAGTCTTTTTAGTGTTGTTCAAGAGCACGTATCGTATCGTTCTCTTAAATGACAAGCGTCATTTACAGAGAAGATTTTTCTTTGGATTTTTGGAGGTTTTTAGCTTCGACCCTCTCGATTTTCCTTCTTATAAATCTCCAAACTTTGGCTAATCAGGGAGAATAAAGCAATATCCTTGCCAACACTGAATGGTTGTTAACGTTGTCATAGTTGGAGTTGTGAGTCACTCACTAGAGGACGAGGAGAGTGCTCGTCTGGGTTTGGCTTCAAATTGCATAATCACAGACTGTTATTTAATCTGTTTGTCTGTCTGCCTTTCTTCCTTCCTTCCTTCCTTTCTTTTTTCCCTCCTTTCTTCCATATTTAGTTCTTGAACACTTCAAGCAGCCATGAAAGCACGGGCTTGGACGTGCCTAACTTACCCTCTACGCCTCTCACTGGTCACAAACTGACGCCATGTCACCGAGACCAGACTGTGAAAACCCAGAAGGAAAACTCCATGTAAGTCTCAGCTCAATAAGAAAAAAACATTTATTTTATTTATTTAGATTAATAAAACGTCTGACCTTCTTGCATGTATGTAATGCATTCACTGTATGTGTGCTGTGCATGCCTGTAATGGATACATCCTGCGTATGTTGCAACTAACCAGGGTAGAAAGTAGGAAATGAGCTAATTACCTTTTTAGTACATTCTAATGTTTCATATGCGTGCAGAGGTAGTTCTGTATAATACCCCCGCCAGGTTTTTCTTTATACTGTTTTTCAATATCCTTTCTAAAATCAAACAAGAGACTGGACCGTTCAGAATAAAATTGAAAAAGGGTTCATAGTTTGTATTTTTAATCTTAGTTTTTCTTTTTATAACAAATGCATTAGGATCTTTTTACATACTCACAGGAATGAAAATTTATGTATGCATGCATGCATGTATATATGTATATATGTATGTGTGTATGTATGTATGTATGTATGTATGTATCTCAAAACCCAGGGGTGATTAAGTAATTGAAAATAAGTGCATTCTTATTACTCCAAATAAAAGCAAAGTGTTAGACGCTAACATGTCTTCCAGTTTTGGTCCCGTTTGAGGGAGTAGATGAGACTGGTTTGCAAATGATAGCAGATACCAAGGAATGTATTGGCGTGGTACAGAGCCGGGTCATTACCTATCTCTTCAGTCCCATTCTCAAAAGGTGGGGATGACTTCTGTGCTCTGAGTCTTGGACATAATAGTTTGAAATGTTTGTAGATCAGCTATATGATGTAATACAGATCTACTATCCGTATGGTTAGTGAGCATTCCCCTGCCTTCTCAGTCACAGCCTCTTAGTGTCCATGCTGATGGCGTCAAAAGGTATTCCTATCCTTTTTTATTGAGCCTTTTCTTGTTCTCTTCTTTTAGCTTTAGAACTCCAGCTATCAAAAGGTCAATCCTCGAAAGCTCTCCTAGAACTCCCACGCCGTTCAAACATGCCCTTGCCGCTCAAGAGATTAAATATGGTCCCCTGAAGATGCTAGTAAGTTCACGAAAGGTCCTTAGATTCGGTAGGCTCGTGAGTGTAGACGAGTTTCCTCTGATCTGGAAATATCCACTCTTGCCCTTAGCCTCAGACCCCCTCGCACGTGGTGGAAGACCTCCAAGATGTGATCAAGCAGGAAGCTGACGATGCTGCAATCGTTGCTGAGTTTCAAGAGAATGGACCACCGTTACTGAAGAAAATCAAGCAAGAGGTAAGTCGCCCTAGCTGCTCTGTGTGCTTGGAACTGCTTGACATCACTGCTAAGTATCAGTGACCCTTTTCAAGCAAGACTTTCACGCAAGCAAGTGGAAAGACACTGTCGTAATGTGGGCTTCAACCTTCTATTGGGAAAGTCACTTCCATCGACTTCTTTAGACAGAAAAGATGCTAGGGGGGGATAAAGGGAAGAGGGGGCAGCGGGCTTATACTCCTCTTTCAAAATTTATTGGCGATTGATCGATAGTATTAATCGCAAGATGCAGAGAGAAAGACTACCAACCCAGATCATGACCAAATTAATTAGAGCAAGCTTTTTTTTTTTAATTTGTGTGCACAAGCTATTTCTCTGTAAGACAAGAGATTAGCATTGGGCATGGGGGGGAATGAGGGGTTTTATAGTTCAGGAGTAGAGGGTTTCCAAATGGGGGATTTAGTAGGCAAAAAGCCAGGGTTACGGGAGCCGAACATAAGCAAATTGGTGAGAACAACCTCGTAAAACAAAGACATCGTTAAGAGGTGCTGATGACAAGGCGGTCATGACAACCTTTGAAGTAAAGGCATCACTGCCCTTTCCTGGAACAGACGGGACAGAGCCATTTGTAGTTAAGGTTCCAGGAGAGGCATAGCTCGATCCATGAGAGACAGAGATTTAATCATAAACAGGAATGGGTCTAATTTGTCGTTATTGCAAGAATGCTTTCAGCCTAAGATGGAGGCAGGCTGGTTTATCAATAGAGGGGGATGGGTGGGAGGATGGATAGACAGGCAGACCACAGAAAAATAGATGCCGGATTCCTTCCTGTTGTCTTTCTAAAGACTAAGAAATAGTTTCTTCTAAGAGTGACCGTGCCCAGAGAATGTAGATTCGAGGAACCCTGAGTGGTATGACCCCTTAGGAGAACAGGAGTTCACAAGCGCAAGCGGATGAAATTTCAGCCATCAAGAGTCACGGTGTTAGCTTATTAGGAAGGGGCGCTTTCAAGGAGACTCAACTTCCTTTCCTGCAAGGCTCTGCGCTTGCAATTTATGCCTGAGAGTAAATGTTTCCGGAAAGTCTCTCTTCCATACAAAGCACTTCCTGTTTGCTTTCAGGTGGAGTCGCCCACTGATAAAACGGGAAACTTCTTCTGCTCAAACCACTGGGAAGAGAACGGCCTGAGCACCCAGCTGTTCGCTCAGGCGTCTCCTGTGGCAGATGCTCCAGTAAGTAATCAGGCGGAGCCCTGACTCCTCTGTGATCACGTGTCCATCGAGTCCCGTGTGTGTGTGTGTGTGTGTGTGTGTGTGTGTGTGTGTGTGGTGTGTGTGTGTGTGTGTGTGTGTGTGTGTGTGGCACGTGGGACCCAGTGCCTTCAGCACTCACTCTTCAGAGCTCCGGGTTTCTAAATATTCACACCCACACGATTCTTTTTGCATTTGCTTTATTTGACTTTCCAAATGTTGTGTCTCCTCCTAGTTAAGCAATGTGTTGTTTGGTCCCATGTGGTATCTAGCATAGAGTCAATCATGGCGTGTACCAAATACTTGGCGTGCTAGGAGCGTGCCTAGGCGTAACCTAGGCGTCCTTACATAGCCACAGAAGAGTGGCCCGAGACCAGACGCTCACACTCCATAATTATAATGGCACGATATTTGCATATAACCCATTCGATCCTCCTGTGTACTTTACATTGGTTTTAGATTAACTCATCTCTCACCTTGTATAAATGCTGGGTTGATAGCACTTCTCTGTCTCAGTGTTTTGACCCGTGAGTCCACGGATGCAAAGCAGAAGGTCTGTCACCAGAGCTAATGAAAACTGTGAATACTTACTCAGGGCGCTAGCTGTTAAGTACCATTTCACGGGCTCTAGATGAATTAAATCGTGTAGTTCTCAAAATAACGTTGAAACATTTTCACTTTCATTAAAGCAACTGCGAGTTGGGTAACTTAGTGATTTGGTTACTCAATATTATACATTTAACCGGGGGCTTGCTGCTGAATTAGAACTTTGAAAGTCTGTCTGTAAATACCATGTTTTCACTATTTGTAGTTTATGTTGCTGTTGATTTGTAGATCTCAAACACTTCTGTGCAAATATATATATATATATATATATATATATATATAACATAAGGACTTCTTATTAGCACATCTCTTTGTTTTAGAAGAATGGATTAATAAGTTCCTTTAGTAGATAGATAGTACGTGCCACATGCTTAGAATTAAGTGAGGCCCTACAAATGGTTTTCACCATTTTGGTGATGTTGCGGCAGTGGGATGAAAGTCCTGTATAGAGTTGGCTTCTTTCAGCTCACAGCGAAGGGAATTTTTGGTAGATACTTGCGTCTCTTTCTGCTAATGTGTGTAGTCTCTCTAGAGTTAGGTCTGTGTTGGCTCCTGTATTATCCTGCCTCATTTACATTTCAAATGATTCCTTTCCCTTTAGAATATTCTTACGAGCTCTGTTTTAATGACACCCGTATCAGAAGATGAAGACAATGTCCTCAAAGCCTTTACTGTACCGAAGAACAGGCCCCTGGTGGGTCCCTTGCAGGTAATGGCTGTTCAGACATTTGGTGTCTTAAAAATTTCTAACTGAAAATCCGTTACTTAATGTTGCTTTTAATGTTTTATATATAAAGGAATGATGCTTTAAAACAACACCTTAATGTCTAGAAGTGGGCCTATGGTGTTTTTGTTACTAATCATGTGAGACACTGGAAATTCTTGTTCAGTTGGGGGCCCCAAACATGATGAAGTGAAACATTTTTTTTTAAACTGTAACTGAGACTGAGATCATGTGTTGCCCTGGGCTGTGTCAGTATCTCCTTCTGCTTTTAAACAATCTTTAAAATATATATCTGTATAGGTTTTTTTTTGTTGTTTCAAAATGTTATTATGTATGCTCTATCATTAAGCAACCAAGGGCTCAGAGACTAAATTTCTAATAAAATGGGAAACTAGCTAGAAAATAATTGCAATGCCTTTGACTGTGAGAACAAAAAATCGGCCGTCAGTGTTGGTGGACCATCTGGCTACAAGTTTTAATATTAAAAGAGAGTTTCCTTGTAACTCTGAGGTACGTGTATATTGCTGAAACACAACAAATTCCGAATTAATCCTGAGCCAAGCGTAAATAAGAATGTAAATTTGCCCCGTCAAATGAGTTGAAGCAGTTCCTAACATGAAATAGCCTCGCCCCCGGCCGGCTGCCATTCTCTCCCCTCCGTTCCGCCATTGTTGACTCAGAGGGACGCTCTCCTGAGCAGATAGATAGCTTGACTAGAAGTAAGAAGTCACATTTGGTGCTGTCAGTTCCAAGACAGTGTAAAAGATGGTAGGTAACCTCGGAGAGCTGACTGCTCTGTTTACAGGACTGTCCTGCCACTGTGATATTCCTGCTCACCTCACGTTGTGAGACTCTTAAAGTCTAACCTTGTCTTATTTGCTATCATGTAAAACATCTTTATTAATTCTTTGGGGATTTCAGGCATTATGTTTTGATGATATTCATCCCCAAGTCCTCTCTTTGACTCCTCTGAGATGCCTGGTCTCCTACTTCTTGACTTCTTCGTCATTGTTTTGTTCAATAACCTACTGACTTCATTTGTGCTATCCATAATACTGGAAGTGACCTATCCACTGTAGCAAGCTAAACCTGCCAGGAGTCTCTCACACTCTTAAAGAAAACTGACTCCCCCCCCCCCAGAAGCCACCAACTGTCCCTAGCTCTGCAGTGAGGGTAAGGGGTTCATGAACCCCTCCCACTCAATCATTGACTGGATTGATCTTGTATAGCCTTGGTGAGTTTGTGAATGACGTGGTCCTGTCATGCCCAGAAGACACTGTTTTGTTTTATACTTCCCCAGTTTCTGGCCCTTTGAATCTTCTACCTGTCTTCTGAGTCTTGGAGAAATTGTGATATGGATATTACACTGTGACTGAGGACTTCTCAGTCCACGTGTTCTCTATGCTCAGTAACCTATTGACTATAGTGGTGAGCTTCTGCTTTAGCCATCATCCAGCAAACCAAGAAAAGTATATGATGAGATCTGAGAGTTTCACTATTATACAGGTGAAAAGATAAGAATTTAGAGGGCAGCTTAATACTTAGCAAACTAACAGTTGTAGATTTCCACATGGGGCCTACGAACTTCCTAGCCATGGGTTCTTGGCCAAATTTGCAGGCATATGCTAACTCCTATGAAGCAAGTCTTAAGTTCAATAAGAAAATGGTTGGTTGGTTACCTCTGTAACGTTTGCGCCACTGTTGCCGCCATGGGCATGCCTTGTTACGGGGGGGGGGGGGGGTCATTATTGAAGTTCCCAACATTCACAGCTGGGTAAAACTGATGATAGCTCTCTGTCCTGTCAGCAGCCTGCATAGTGTCTTCTGGTACAGTGAAAACTAGCAAGTATGGAGGAAGCGTCCTGGTCAGTACTAACGCAGAGAGGCAAACATATCGTGTGGATTTTGCCGACTCTTATATTTGTGTGTTTATTTTGGATGGCCCATATAATCGAGGAATCTGGAAAGGGTTCATCGGTGGGGAGAGGCAAGAAAGATCTTAAGGAGAGGAATAGTCAAACAAAGGGGAAGGGGAAAATGAGGAATAATGGGAGGGAGGCTTAAGTGTGGGGGATGGGAGGGTAGAGGATGGGGTTAGGAGAAAGACAACTAACACTGAGGGTGTTTGAAAAAGCCACGTGGAATCCCACTATTTTATAAACTGTATAATAATATATAATTTAATTTACCCTACAAAAGGGATTATGCTCATTTTAGAAGCCGTAGGGCGGGAAAAAAAACCCAGGGTTAGGTGCAGGGTACCTCGCCACTAGTTGTTGGTCAGAGGTTCCTAGGGACCCCGAAACGATACAGGCTACTGCCGTTGCTTGTGGTGTCAAGACTCTGCTGCTGAAGACACCACATGCTTTGGTCTCGGGACGTGGAGAAGTCAACTTGGTATTTGCCGTCACCTTTTGGGACAACTGGATGAATCGTAGGTAGGGCTGCTTATGAACTCGGTTGGATCGGGTCCCTGTAGCTTTCCACAGGTAACTAAGTGCTCTCCTGAAAAGATGGGGTGGGCAGGAGTTTGGAAGAGGAAGACCAATGCTCAACGCAAAGTCAGTTCCCGGGGCGCTCAGCCTTCTGTTGCCCTATGTAGAGAGAACTCAGAATCCCTCCAAGATATGGACGCTGTTGCTATGTTAAGAGACTTAAGTTTCATGCATATTTTATAAGCTAGCCCGAGATTCAGCCGATGTTTACTGAAGAATAAAGTGTAGCCTGACCTAAGGTTGCATGTCTTTAGTCTCAGCATTTTGGAAGCAGAGGCAGGCAGATCTCTGGGTATGAGGCCAGCCTGGTGTGCGTGGAGTTCTATGCCAGCACAGCGACATAGTGAGAACATGTCTTCAAAAATGAGAGGAGAAAGGAAGGAGAGATGTAAGAAAGGAAGAGCGAGCCTTCAGAACTTCAGGGAGAATGTGTGAGGGGTCGATTTGGTGGCAACCATCGTTCCTTATATTGAAATCCTGCCAGCTTCCAGCTTTACCATGCAACGGTTAGAACTAACTATTCAGAGCTGAACATGGGCTGGACAGAAAACTTAATAGAAAGTTGTCTGGATCCAAACTCAGGTAACCAGGCTTCTGCAGCAAGTGTTTCTACCCACTGAGCCAGCTCTCCAGCTTCCTAACACAGAATTTTTATTGCTATTAACATTGTGAAAACTAGTCCGGGGCTTTATCCACATGGGCATCTAGCCTCTGAGGTCATGACACACATGTGATTTCTAAAATGTTTCAGACTTTTATGATGGGTATTAAAGGATGAATCAAATGATGCTAAGTATTTTAACACATCCCTAATGCCCTTGTCTCCATCCTGCAATATTTTGCTATATTCCTCCTCACCTGTGAGGGTATAATGTTTTTTCCTCCCCACAATGGTACCTGAATTGTGGCTGATATCAAACATTACATATATGATGTTTTTACATACCTGTCATAAAGTCTAATTTATAGGACTAGGCAGTGAGAGATTAATAATGAGATACAGAAGTATGATAATAAACTGTAATGTAGCCGGGTGGTGGTGGCACACGCCTTTTATCCCAGCACTTGGGAGGCAGAGGCAGGTGGATTTCTGAGTTCAAGGCCAGCTTGGTCTACAGAGTGAGTTCCAGGACAGCCAGGGCTACACAGAAAAACCCTGTCTCGAAAACAAACAAACAAAAAAACTGTAATGTAAAGCATTTTAACCCTATGAGTTATTTATTTCTGCATCTTCTGACTGCATTTGCCCCTCCCAAGTAACTTAGCTACAAAATACTGAGGATGGGGCATAGGGAGACCCCCCTGGTTTTTTTCCTGTATTGGCAACTTTTGTCTGTTGAAACATAATGCCATTTCTAGTGTTTCCACTGATAATTCAATTGGATCTGGTTAGGTAGATCTCTCTCATATGTGGTATTGATGAACATACTGTGCATTTATAAATAGTCTGACTTGGATACTGCCTTTCCCTTTTACTGTGAAATAAATATCTGACAAAAGCAAATTAGAGAAGGAAGGACTTGTGTTGGTCCGTAGATGGAGGGCACCCACCATGGCGGCAGGACCTTGAGGCCGCTGGTCACATCTCCCCCAGTCAGGAAGCACACAGCAATCGACGCTACTGTTCAGTTGGCTTTTCCCTGTTTATGCAACCCAGGACCCCAGTGCAGAGAGCAGTACTGCCCGTGTCTAGAGCACGTCTTCCCTGTTCAAGTGACTAATCAAGATAGTTCATCACAGACACTCCCAACGGCTTGCCCCTCGGAGCGATTCTCTTTTGTCAGGCTGCTGGTCATTGTCAGCCTTCTCTTTGAATAAAGAACATTTCATATAATCTAAAACTTTTCTCATTTGCACTTTTAAAATAAATTAAAACTTCAATGGGTCTTCAGCCAAACCATGTAGATATTTTTTTGACACAGAATCATTTTTCATTATTTTGGTTTTATTTCCTTGAGATGGGGTCTTACTGTATTGTGTAGCCCAAGATAGCCCCCAAATTTGTGATGATCGGTCTGCCTCGGCCTCCTGAGCGCTGGGATTGCAAACTGAAGTTCACTGTGTCCAGCTTTTAACTGAAAGAGCAAAGTACAATCCCCCAAATATTTTGCAAGTTGAATGTTATATAAAATATAAAAAAAATATAAAACATTTGCCGCTTATCTAGTGTAATAAGTTGCAAATGTAATTAAACCCAGTTTTAATAATCACAAGCTTGATCGTGACAACAGCCCTTTAGACAGACCAGTTGTTTTCATGCTGGGGTCCACATACTGAGTGCTTTATACCTGTGTTTCTAGTGAGTGTGCGATGATTGAATAAACATGCGTAGATGTAAAAACAGCTGATATCTTAAAAGTTAGAGATCTAGGGCGCTGGGATGGAGGGAGGTATAGAAGATGGCACAGCGACTGCGGAACATGTGGAAGCCCCGGTTCCTGCCCCAGAACCACTGACTGAGGCGGGGGAGGGAAGGAGGGAGGGAGGGAGAGAGGGAGGGAAGAAAGGAGGAAGAGAGAGAGGGAGGGAAAGAGGAAGAGAGGGAGGGAGGGAAGAAAGGAGGGAGGGAGGAAGGGAGGGAAGGAGGGAGAGAGGGAGAGAGGGAGGGAGAGAGGGAGGGAGGGAAGAAAGGAGGAAGAGAGAGAGGGAGGAAAAGAGGAAGAGAGAGGGAGGGAGGGAAGAAAGGAGGAAGAGAGAGAGGGAGGGAAAGAGGAAGAGAGAGGGAGGGAGAGAGGGAGGGATGGAGGGAGAGAAGAAAGGAGGAAGAGAGGGAGGGAGGAAGAGAGGGAGGGAGAGAGGGAGGCAGGGAGGGAGGGAAGAAAGGAGGAAGAGAGGGAGGGAAAGAGGAAGAGAGAGAGGGAGGGAGGGAAGAAAGGAGGAAGAGAGAGGGAGGGAAAGAGGAAAAGAGAGAGGGAGGGATGGAGGGAGAGAAGAAAGAAGGAAGAGAGGGAGGGAGGGAGGGAGGAAGAGAGGGAGACAGGGAGGGAGGGAAGAAAGGAGGAAGAGAGAGAGGGAGGGAAAGAGGAAGAGAGAGAGGGAGGGAGGGAAGAAAGGAGGAAGAGAGGGAGGGAAAGAGGAAGAGAGAGAGGGAGGGAGGGAGAGAGGGAGGGATGGAGGGAGAGAAGAAAGGAGGGAGAGAGGGAGGGAGGGAGGAAGAGGGAGGGAGGGAGAGAGGGAGACAGGGAGGGAGGGAAGAAAGGAGGAAGAGAGAGAGGGAGGGAAAGAGGAAGAGAGGGAAGGAGGGAAGAAAGGAGGGAGGGAGGAAGGGAGAGAGGGAGGGAGGGAGGGAAGAAAGGAGGAAGAGGGGGGAGGGAAGAAGGAGGGAGGGCTAGAGAAAAAGTGAAATACAAGAAACCAGAAATATCATATTTTATTATAAATTTCCAACACCTAGAGATATAGACGCTATAATGTTCTCAGCAGCTGTGAACTGTTTGCCATGTTTATCTACTTGTGAGCCGTTTAACGTAAGCCCAGACAGCATCACATCTCATTCAAATGTATTTCCAGAGTCTAAAAAGCAGACATTTCCCCATTAGAACACCACACCATCATCATACGTTATTAGCAACCATTCCGCCGGGCTGTGGTGGAGCACGCCTGTAATTCCAGCACTCTGGGAGGCAGAGGCAGGTGGATTTCTGAGTTCGAGGCCAGCCTGGTCTACAGAGTGAGTTCTAGGACAGCCAGAGCTACACAGAGAAACCCTGTCTCAAACCCCCCCATCCAAAAAAAGCAATCATTCCTTAATATTCTGATTCCCAGAATTCAATTTAATTTTCCCTATTAGCCGCAGGAAGCGTGTCTGTTTTGCGTGATTGATTAAACAGACGCCTAAGGAGGCTCAGAGCTGCTGTGCGCAGTCACGTGGCATTGGCTTCTTACCCAAGCCGCTTAGCTCGGTCACTGGGCTTCTCTCCATTAAACATCTTTCTGTAACTTTCAGCCATAAAACCAAAGCACCGGTAGTCTGAGACATGGTCGGCATCTGTGCCTCCCGCTCGGCTCAGTATGTGTGAGACTTCTCCATTGTGTCTGTATCAGTGCCTAGCCTATTCCTCAGGTTACCTGGGGTGCAGACTGGGGTCCAGAAGTGCGTGCAGTGATCACAAATGGAGAAGCGGAGAGAGCATTCATCCCAGAACTCGTGGTTGGGAGCAGGAAAGTCAGAGGCCCGGTCTGGCCTCTGCGTTTGCCCTGACAGAGCTGAGGTAGACACCAGAGAAAGCCGGGGAAGGATTTGCCTGCTTTCCTGTGTTCTCAGTTTCCCTTCCTGGGTGAAAAGCATGCTTTCTGCTAACAAATATTTCTACTGCCAGAGTCAAGCCCATAGTCTTTCTCTTAGCTGCCCGAGTGTAGTTTTCTCTTCCGGTACAATTCCTTTTTATTCCTGTTTAAAACCTGAGTGCAAACGCTGTGTTTATATGCAGGTTTTACTCACTCGCTCTCCTCTGGACTTTTTTTTTCCGTAACCACAGAATGACAGCTTTAAATTTTAATTTCCTGACTTGGTTTGTCAGGGCCTTACTCTTAAAAAAAATGAGTTTGAATACATTTCTTCAGTCTTTAATACTTCAGCCTGTCCTCAAAAGTTCAAGAAATTTTACAGGACTGTTAGCAGAAAATCGAGTCTCTCTTTGCTCCTCTTCTTGTTCTGTGTGTTTCAGCCGGTGCTTATCTGTCTTCCACTTGTTTATCAGTGTTCAGACTTTTCCAACTACACCCTTTCCTGGTAACCGGTGTTGCTCAGAAGTGTCATGAATTCTCACTTGGGCATCAGAGCCTGGGCTCTGCTCTGGGCTCCCTCACTTCCTGTTTGGATGACTTGATTTCATTAAATGAAGTAAATGAAATGGATTAGGTTGCTCTTGTCTATAGATTAAGGACAGTGGTATGTCCTCCACTGGTCTCTTAAGATGGCTGTAAAGATCAAATGGATCGGATGTTTCCAAGATGGCGGCATGTAAGCCAGTCTGCTCCCATGATATTGACTATCAGAGAGGCCAGGCGTGGTGGCGCACGCCTATAATCCCAGCACTTGGGAGGCAGAGGCAGGCGGATTTCTGAGTTCGAGGCCAGCCTGGTCTACAGAGTGAGTTCCAGGACAGCCAGGGCTATACAGAGAAACCCTGTCTCGAAAAACCAAAAAAAAAAACCAAAAAAAAAAAAAAAAAAAAAAAAGACTATCAGAGAAAAAGTGCATACAGTCTCTGTCCTTTCAAAGGACAGAGTGTTAGTCTAGCATGCATGAAGCCCTGGGTTTGAGCTGCAGTAAGCCAGCTGTAGTAATGTAAATCTATAATGCTAGCACTCTGGAAGATCAGAAGTTCGTCTGTAACCACATAGTAAGTTTCAACATAGTCTTGGTTATATGATGAAAAAAATCTAAAAAATGTCTTTAAAAATCATAATAAAGTAATTAAAGGGCAGGTAAGGAGGTCGCACTATTGCCAGGACTTGTATTCAAGGTGAATTCCTTCAACAGTTCCCTGTTTTACTTTGCAGAACCATGTCAACTGGACACTAAAAGAAATAGCTGACCAAGCGTTCAGAGATTCAGGTAGTCAGGCCTCTTGGTGCAGTGGAGATGAAGCAAGAGGCAGACAGTCTTGGTTTCTTTTCTTTCCTGCTGTTGTGTGGGGAACAGGAGGACAGACATGGGCACAGTGTCCGTTCTGAGTGTCCGTTTATCTACTGCATTGCTGGTTTAACCCCAGGGTATCTTCCCAATTGTTGGCATTCTCCCTGATCACTATTTTCCCACCCAGAAGTCACTCTCAGAAGTGTTTCAGTGACCAGCATTCGATTGGCGATCGTTTATAAATTAAGTAAGCTTCCCGTGTGTCTCTCTGGGATGGAATTGCGACAGGCCAAGCAAAAATGTAGCCCCCAGAGGAGCTGAGTCGGTTTGACCTGCCCAAGTCATTCCAAGACATTAACTCTTCTTCATACATTTTGTTTGATGATATTTAAAAGTAAACACTGAGATAGAATCTGCCTTGGGGAGGATGGGAAAGGTAAATTGCTTCAGAGCGATCTAACAATTGTCTGACTACTCATAACCAGGTACTAGGAGCTATCCAACGAAAGGGTTGTTCTTCCAAAATTTGGGCTATGGGATGTAAGTTATGACGGTGTCTATGAACATGTTAGAATGGAAACTTCTAGAGGCATCTGGATCAAAAGTCCATATCTGCAAAAGATCCCTGTGTGCTAGCCATGGTTAATTTAGCCTGGACATAGAGGCACTAATGGGTAGGGACATCCCGTCACCAACTGCATTGTCCATCCTTCGGTTAGGAGCCCTGAAGTTGTAAGTATTTCATTGTGCTGCCACAGGTGTTTACTAGAGGGAATCTTGGCACCCATTGATCTTATCTTAGCAACCTTTTGACTTAAGATACAATGAAGATTTTATGGTACCCTTTATGAATGCCATTTTACACAGATGTCCCTGTGGGAAGGAATCTGACTTTCAAAATCTCATTCAGGATAAGAGAAGTAGTATTCATGTTTGGGTGAATTAAATAGAATCAGAGAATTCTTACTCTGGATTCCATAGACACCATCTATCCATGTATATTAGGTTTTTTTCTTTTTTTTAAAAAAAAGTAATATAAATATCAATAGAATAGTAATTATTATAATATGAATAAAATATTAAATAAATAATATATATTAGATTCATCTAGCTGTCATATTAAGTGTTCACGTTGTAAAATAGAATTTCCCAGGCATCTCGACCTCAGTGGAAACTGTGCGAGGTGGCTTTCTGAATGTAATAATGTAGTTATTCAGTATGACGGGAGCCCGCATAATGCTAAGATAATCTAGCTCTGGCAGAGAACCACCTGTGGACGCAGTCTCGTCTCCTTTCATTTATTTGGCTTCTGCAAAGGGTCTGGGCTTTTGTTTTTCAAGGTGCTTTAACAGGATATCCCAGTTAAAGTTTTGACAGACTGTTTATAGTTCACCTCTGCCCAGCGGCAATGAAAGGTGCTTTGCAGGATAAGCAAGGTGACTCTCTCCTGGTCGCGCACAGGAGGATGTGGGGTAGGGTTTTATTAACATTTAAATGAATTCAGAGGCAGGCTGACATCTACAGAACACCAGGGTTTGGAAGCAGCAAGAATTCACACGCAGAAGCTACTGTGCCTAACAGCTCCCTTAAAGTAAACGAGACCCTGAAATGCAGGGGTTGAAAACAGGAACACACAGACATTGGGGTGACAGCATTCAAAAATAGTCCTTAACAGAAAGACAGCTAATCCTGGTTTGTCAGCGCTATCATGTGCTTGGGAAGTTGCTGGAGGGTCCCGGGTTCAAGATCCTAAGGAAACAAGGAAGCTGATCTTGACTTGTCCTTTTTTTCTTTTCTTTTCTTTTCTTTTCTTTTCTTTTCTTTTCTTTTCTTTTCTTTTCTTTTCTTTTCTTTTCTTTTCTTCTTTTCTTTTCTTTTCTTTTCCTCTTCTCTTCTCATCTCTCTCCTTCCTTCTTTCCTTCCTTCCTTTCTTCTTTGCTTTCCTCCTCCTCCTCCTCCTCCTCCTCCTCCTTCTTCTCTCTCTCTCTCTCTCTCTCTCTCTCTCTCTGTTAGGGAGAAGCACACGTGTACTTATGTTGCAGACCGAGGACAACCTTGGGTATTGTTCCTCAGATTCCGTCCACCCCACCCCACCATCTTTTTTGAGACACTCCCAGGAACTCATCAAACACTTACACAGACTAGGCTGGCTGCCTAGTGAGCCCCAGGGAGCCACCTGCCCCTGCCTTCTTAGTGCTCGGATTCCAAAGGCACATTACCAGGCCAACCCCCAACCCTTTTTAAAAAACACAGTTTTCTGGAAATCCAACTCAGGTTCTTATTGCAAAGTAAACCCTTTACTCCCCAGGCTAGCCCCGCCCCCTCGCCAGGCTAGCCCCGCCCCCTCGCCAGGCTAGCCCCGCCCCCTCGCCAGGCTAGCCCCGCCCCCTCGCCAGGCTAGCCCCGCCCCTCGCTTTAACAGATCTTCCTTTGAACCATAGAGCCCGACTACCCGACCTTGCTCTACTTTCTCACCATTGGTACACACCGGGTACCAGGTGTTCTGAGACCCCTCACGAGCCCCAGGCTCTGAGGCTTATGACGTGTGCTGAGGGATCTGGGTATTTTAATTATTATGAATTTGATCTTTAGAAATTCTCTTTTGTAGGAGAACCTTTTTGTTTGAAAAGTCCCCACAAAGTACTCATGAAAACTATACAGTACATTCTTTATTGATTCCATCTTAAATATCTAGTTCTGGAGGAGGAACAAAATATGAATCCAGGGGTGATCACCCTGGAGATCTGTCAAAAATCACAACCATTTTCAGGTTGTAAGATGACAGGATTCTCTGAACAGACGTGGACAGTTAGGAGTCCCCTAACACACCATTTTACAGAGGATGGGTCAGAGTGTGGATCAGCAGGAGCTGACTTTATATTTTATACAAATATAAAATATTTTATATTGTTGTGGAATTTTAAGAAACTTAATCTGCATGCAGGAATATTATTCTGTATTAAATCAAGCCAAGTAGAAATTTTCATTTTTTAAGTAGGAAAAACTCTTAGAGAAAAATAGAAATAATCCTTTTTTGTTTCTATATGGTTTTTTTCCTTCATTTTTCCTCCTCCATGTTTTGAAGATACATGTTTTTGGTTTTATATATATTACATATATATAGTATATGTGTAATTATATATATGTATATATGTAATATATATATAATTATATATAATATATTATGTAATTTTATTTTTGTTATATATATGTAATTTTAAATCTACATGCACAGTGTCATTAGGTTAAGTTACTGCAGTAGACTTCCTCATTTAGTCAATATTTCTAAGCACTGTATATGCTTCTATGTAGAGGATATACCATATTGACTTGTTGTCGCTTAACTGTTAATTATTACATATCGTATTTTGCTGCAAGAATTACAAGCACTAACTCAGTAACTGAAGATTGAACAACTAAACTGTATCATTTTAGGTGATAGAGGGCGTCTGTTTGTATTTCTATGCTGCACTGGAACACCTTACCTCCAGCAAGTCAGCAGTCAGTAACACTAGAGTAGAGGCTTTGGGTTGACTGAAACACCATTCCGAGACAGCTGTGTTCGGTCTGTGTGTTGGGATCCTGGGAAATACTCATGTTATAGCAGTTCTCAGCCTTCCTAACCTGCGACCCTTTAATACAGTTCCTCATGTTGCGGTAGCTTCCAGGCACAGAATTATTTTTGTCTCTACTTCATGGCTGTAATTTTGCTACTGTTTTGAATCGTAAAGTATGAATCTGTGTTTTCCCACGGTCTCGGGTGACCCCTTTGACCCCCCCAAAGGCGTTGCAATCTACAGGTCTAGAACTGCTGGCTTAGAACCATTTCAAAGACTGTCGTAATTAAACGTATTGTTTAAGGAAAATATCAAATGTGACTTTGTGCTAGAAGGATGGCTGCCATCTTGGTTGTCAAGGATGGCTGCCATCTTGGTTGTCGCGTGTCTGCGATGGTGCTGTCCCTTGAAATTCTGTAGGACGATCCACTCGCTATGGAGTACATCACGTTGCACCTGAAGGTCTAGAACACACTTGTGTGCTTGACTGTGATTGGGGGGGGGTCGTGGGGGAGGGGCATCTGGGCGAGCTAAGAGGTTCGTGGAATTCCACCCCATTCAGAACACTGTTCCCTCATTTCTTAGTGATGTAATCTTGAGCGTGTTGCTCGTGTGCTGTCTTCCTTGTTAGCTTCCTGCGGTGTGACCTAGGTGGGGGCTACTACAGGGGTGGCCATGCCACGGGTGTTCTGTGTGAGAGCTAACTGTGACAGCATCATGGCGGAGCAGCGTAAGGGCCGTTCCAGGATGCCCTGCATCCTTTGTTTCTCCATAGTCTTTCTCAGCAACGACGTCCAAATCGTAACTCCCCGCCCCCCACTATCCTTTCCCTCTGGCCATTCTTAAATAGCATTCTCAGCGTGTCTGTGTCGTGGTCACATTATCATTTTTTTTTACATGGTATAAAAGCACATGTGTGTTTTATCTCTCAAAAGAAGCACAAGGTTCTGGAGAGCAGAAGCCGTGATGTTGGAGAAAAAGCATAGTGATGTAGCCCATACTGGCCTTGAATTCACTACGTAACTTCGAGTCTTGAGGGTCCTAAAATGAGGGGTTGCTGTGGCTCACTGTGCCTGGATATGGTCTTTCTTTTCTTTTGTTCCATGAAAAATAATTCCTGTCAGATGCCAACACTAGAAACGGTGTTTTTCCTAAACTTTGGCTTCATTTTAATTTGGAGGCTTATGTTTGTCTTCCTCCCTGAAGTGACTCCTGGTGGGGAACTCAGAGTCCAAGTGGCAATTCACCTCTTTCTAGACACTGTCCCCTTCAATACATATTTTGTGTACAAATCGTTCCCCGACTTCATATTGTCTCCACATTCGTTTCCTGGTGTTCTTGCTTTTTGTTCTTTAAAAAAAAAATATGATGTATTTATCTACTTTATGTGCAGTGGTGTTTTGCCTGCATGTATTTCTGTGTGAAGGTGTCGGATCCCCTGGAACTGGAGTTATAGACAGTTTTGAGTTGCCACGTGGGTGCTGGGAATTGAACAAGGGTCCTCTGGAAGAGCAGCCAGTCAGCGCTCTTAACCACTGAGCCACCTCTCCAGTCCTACTTCTTTACTTTAGAGTCACAGTTGTATTTGTGCTAGGAATGCCGTAAGTCGTTCTGGGGATTAGGTGGGATAGAAGTTGTACATATTCCAGTTTGAGTAGACATGAAGGAACCGCAGGAGCCGAGGGGTCCAGTGGGCAGAACAGGGTTCAAGCCACTGTATGGACGTCATGGCTTAGACTTGGACAGGCTCTCCCTAAACCTCACCTCTTCATTTCCCTGTCCAGCTAAGGTTTATCTGTGCCTTCCTCATGGTGTGTCTGTACTATGGACACGCGATTGTGTCTGCATAAGACCCAGGACTTTCCTGGATGTCTGTATGCTTCTCTTTATTACTTTCATCTCGTGACTTCCAACGTGTCCCTTAAAACTAAGTTAACGTGGGGCTGGAGGTATAACTCAGTTGGTATACTATTTCTCTGCCATACATTAAGCCCTGACCTGGAAGTTGAGGCCAGACATTAGGCGTTCAATGTCAGCTCAGCTACACAGTGAGTTCAAGATCGGTCTGAGATACGTAAGACTCTGTCTAAGAGGAAAGGAAAAAGTTAAGCTAATCTAGGAGTTGGGGTTGGAGTTTAGTGGTAGAGCATTTGCCTAGCAAGAGTGTGAGGCTCTGGGTTTAACCTTCCACAGAAAGAAGCCGTGCTGATATACATCCTGACAATGTTAACTTTGAAATGTACATGTATGCAAATATATATATGTAGTTTAGACATTTGTGTGAATGGTGTGGGTGTTATCAGGTAGTGGCACATTACAGAAATTAAGCTTCTTAGCTCAAGGGCTCATTGAGTCTGTAGAGTGAGGAAAGGCCCGGAACCTGCCTTAGGTATCTGTAGAGTGATGCCCAAATCCTGTCTCCAACCTCCTAAAGCTTCCTAAGAGGCAGGACGCACTCCAAGAACAAGATGTTACACCGTGTGGGAATGTACTCAGTACTCAGGGACAAAGGCTGTCACACCTGGCAGTGCGGTCCTCGGTCCTCGGCTGCGCTGCTGGGCTGGGTGCCTCCTGACCTGACCCTAATGTCTCTCTCTCTCTCTCTTCTCACCCATTAGCCCTGTGGTGGTTCCTGGGAAGCAGCATCCTGTGGGAAGACGGAGGAGCAGATGATGTCCTCCGGAAAGGCTCGGAAATATGTGAACGCGTTCTCAGCTCGAACTCTGGTCATGTGAGACATTTCCAGAAAAAAGCATTATGGTTTTCAGAACACTTTAAAAAAGTTGACTTTTGACGTATCATCCCTCATCGTGGAGCCCTCCATGGCTGAGAGAAGAGCCTATTTTTGTTGTGGTACAACAGTAAGAGCAGCACCAAGTGCATTGTAGATGCTTGAAATCTTACTGGATTTCACCCAACTAAAAAGGATATTTTTTTTTAAAAATTAATGAATATTAACAGTCTTACCTAAATTATTAGGTAATGAATTGTAACCATTTGTTAATATCATAATCAGATTTTTTTTAAAAAAATAAAAATGATTTATTTGTATTTTAGAGGATCCAACAGGTCAGTATTTTTGACTGTGGTGAATTTTTTTTTAAAAAATTTACACAAAGAAATATCCCAGTATTCCATGTATCTCAGTCACTAAACAAACACAGAGATATTTTTAAAAACCAGGAAAAGAAAGCATTAGTATGAATGTTAGCTAAATACCAAGTAATACTTAACGCCACCTATAAGAACTCGTTTGTGGCTAATAATTTTTGAAACTATCTTTATTGTACTAAAACCATTTCATGTGGGGAACTTTGTTGTCAGCTTGCTTGAAAAGTTATTACTGTATGAAATAGTTTTATTAAAAAATTATATTTTTATTCAGTAATTTAATTTTGTAAATGCCAAATGGAGAAATGTGTCCCGCTGCTATGGTTATAGCCTATAGTCGTGCTGCTGGCTGTGTCAGAGGAGCAGTAGAGCGTAGATGAAAAAAGAGAGAGAAACTTGGGAGTTAGATAACGGACTATGCACTAGAATTCCAGACTTTTTTTTTAATTTTATATATATTATGTATACACCTTTTTTCCTTTTATAATTGGAAAACTTATTTGGGAGAATTTTGCATTTGTTGTACATTTCCGTCTTTTTTTTTTTTTTTTTTTTTTTTTTAGGAATTTTTTTTGTTGTTGTTATCGTCGGTTTATAAAAGCATTGCACTTCTTTTTCCTTTTTATTTTGGGAGATTTGTGTTGTTTATGTCATACGTTTTGTTTCGAGTTCAGCCCCAAAGTTCATGCATTTGGGCGTTTCCCCGAGTTCAATCGGCGTTCCCCCCCCCACCACCCATAGGTTTCTAAGTGCGCGGAGCCAGAACTGCCTCGTGCTTCCTGTGTTTGGGGGCAGGGGAAGACAAATAGCCAGTTTCTACCCTGAGAACATTTGCAAGAAGGCTGGCCTTGAACTTCTGAAATGACGGTGTATTTACTGCCTTGTAGCAAAATAAAGCTATCCTCTTATTTTACGTACTTCCTGATGTCTCTCATTTCTGTGACTTTGGGGTGATAGTTACATATTCAAGATGATGAACCAAAACTCAAAATAATCTTTTCTCTCAAAGAAGAACTGTGCTTACCATCTAACCTTTTACCTGGAGAGTCCTCACTACAGGGAAAGGAAAGGTGAGTCGGCAGAATCCGCCACCATAACCGTTGGAGGACTCTCCCAGCCTGTGCCGAGCAAGGGCTCAGTTTTCGAACTGAAAACATGCTCTCTAGAAGTTACGTGCTGGTGTCTGAGTTAGGGAGATGGCTCCGCCTGGAAAGTTCTTCCCGTCGAGAATAAAAACCTGAAGTTCCCATTCCCAGAAGCCCCGTAAAGCCAGTCAAGGCATCCACATCTACAGCCCCTCCCAGTATTCCTGTGGCAAAACGGGAGATGGAGACGGGATCCTCGGAAGCTGGCACACATCCAGCAAAACCCACACAGGAAGTGGCAGACGGCTAAGAGATGGCGTCTCAAGACGAGGTGGGAGGGGAGAACTGACAGCCATGGTTGTTCTCCACAGATGAGCTGTGGCATGCATGTGCCCTGCCTCCACCCACCCACAGACACACACACACACACACACACACACACACACACACACACACAGGGTCTTCATGAATTTAAACACATATAAGTAGGCTGTAAGTATTGAAGGGACACACTCTATGGAAGGGGACAGTCATGGAAATTAGGAGACACTGAGATGCAACAAGCCCTGGTAAGGTGAAGGCTTTCTCTCTCTCTCTCTCTCTCTCTCTCTCTCTCTCTCTCTCTCTCTCTCTCTCTCTCTCTCTCTCTCTGCTTCTCAGCCACTCTGACGCAATCTCCACTTTCCCATCATCATGGGCTGATGTCTCTGAATCTGTCTTTCCCCAAGCTGCTTCTATATCTTATCACAGTGAAGAAAAGTAACGGAACACAGACGTTCCAATGTGGTCCCATCGATGTTCAGTATCCCTCGGGCAAATACTGATTGATTTTCACAACTCAAACCCAAACTCCAGTTTTGAGTTTAAATATGCATAACATAGTTGGTGGTCATCCAGCCAAGGACGTGCTGGATCTAATGACTAATCTTTAGAATCATTTTCTAATCTTTGACAGTCCTGGTGAGGAACACGTTTTCTGAGGGTTGAGGAGCATAATTGATGGGTTGGTTTCCCCAGAAAATGGAGCCTGGATGACCACTTGGCTACCTCAGTGAGTCAAACAAAGTGCTAAAGATGGAGAATGTGACTAGCAGAGAGAAGTCTAAGGGCGTGGCTCAGTGGCAAGAACTTTTCCGTGGGAAGCCCTCTTATAGAGGGGTTGACCCTCTATAAACTCTTACCTATGTGTAAATCATAGTTATATGGAAGGCAACTGGGAATGGCTCTTTTACTACCCAGATTTTTCTAGTGACTTTCAGGAAGGCAGTGGTCATAGGTTTATAATGCAATGCTTTAAAGTATACTGTTCTATAGTTCTGGATGCTAGAAAGCCCAAGACCTCTATTCAGTTGGTGGATTTAGTGTCTGGCTAGAGCATACTTCCGGTTTTGTAGAAGACGCCATCTTGTTGTGTTCTGTTTTCACATGACAGAAGGGCCTGATTTATTTTGTTGATTGGTTGTTTGGGTGGGTGGGTAGTTGATTGGTTGGGTGTGTAGGTGGTTGGTTAATTGGGTGGGTGGGTGGGTGGGTGGGTGTATGTGTGGGTGGATGGTTGGTTGGATGGGTGGGTTTTTGATTGGTTGGTTGGTTGGTTGGCTGGTTGGTTGGTTGGTTGGTTGGTTGGTTGGTTTGCTTATTTGAAACAGGGTCACCTGTAACCCATACTGGCCTTGAAGTTGTTATGTAGTTTCGAATGACCTTGAATTCCTGAACTTTACTACCTTCAATCCCAACCTTTCCAAGTGTTGGGAATCACAGGCATGGGCCAGTATGCCCAACTCTTGCTAGTTTGTTTTGGCTGTTTGTTTTGTCTCATGTTTTAGTGATCCTACTCTCTGTGACACAGTCTCAGGTAGCAAATACATAGATGTAGAATATTTACTATGTAAATGACAAGCTGTTCCAAAGTCCCTGCAGAGTGGCATCTGAGGAACAGGAGAGCTACTGAGAGGACCAATCTGTCCACTGTCCTCAGATAGGATTGGTGGATGCAGGTGATATTAACGAATAAGGTCCCGAAGGGGCTGCAGCATTAGCAGGGTCCTGTTTAAGGCTCCCTGCACTACCTCATCTGATCTGGAGTCTGACAAAACGTGGTTGTAATTTAGACTTACCATCTTTGTGACTTTACACAAGTTTTATGTCATCTCTCTAACTTCACTATACTTATATTGGATATCAAAGTATACCTCAAGGTATAGAAATTATGAAGATGTTGTAAAACAGGAAATCCATTCCTAGGTCTCTCTAAGATTCTGTGACAGCTATCCATAAGATGCTTTGCTAGCAAACAAGAACTGTGTGTACCACTCAGTGATGAGGAATGAAAGATTTCTGAGGCTCATGTCCCTGCTTGCAAATTAAATAAATCCAAATATAAATACTCCTTCAGTCCTTCTGCAATAGACAAACCCTTCTTATATAACATATATGCAAACGATAGAACAGTTTCCCCTTCAACCTCTTGGTTTCTAGGGCAGTGTACCCTACACACACTCGTTCTAACCCATGGCCAGTGATACCACTCGCGGTGACGCAGGGTTGACTAAGTGCTTGCTACATGCTGTCAAGGAGGGTAGGGGAAATGGTTCCTAGCCATGTGAGATGAGAGGCAAGGAGTGTTGAGAAACTGAAAGAGGAATCTGGCGAAAAGGAGAAAGATAGGAGGCTGTGAAACTGAGGTATGAACTTTGTCCTTGGTGATATGGGGGGGTTATTAAAGGCTTTTAGGTAGAGAAATAAAATGATTAATTGATATCCCGACTTATAGAAATCCTGTTCAAACTCTTTATTCAAATATAGTATAAAATTAATCTTCAGATTAGTAGGAAGAGATGATCAGAGTCCAAATTCCATGCCAGTTAACTTATTTTTCATAGTATGTTTCCTGCTGCCTAATTTCAGAAGCGTGCGTTTTAATCCTAGAAAATCTAACTGGGGAAAAAAAATCTCAACTTTGATCTGTGCTTCATGAAACATTGTTTCAAGTGTTATAATCCATAAAGTAAGAATTGACTCAGGAGGAAATGACTGCACTGGACACTTTTCTTCTTTAGAAGTGGGGCATTTTCAACCATTACTTTAGCTCAAACCTTCTCTGCCAAACCTCCCACTGAGTCATTATGTGGCATAGTCCTTGGTGATTTTTGGATATGTTGATGGATTTTTGTATTCACTGATTAAGGAGTCTTTCCAGCATTTGTTCCTGAAGAAATTTCAACGTAATGTTATATTGTAGTCGATCCTTCACACCAGAACCCCGAGAATCAGTGCTTCTCGGGTTTTATTGGACACAGAGGCTAAGAACACGGGTAGAGTGAAGTTAAGTCAGGGATAGGTCCTGTGTGGGCTCTACATCCCATGTTTGACAGACACCAAGTGACTCCAACACAGGAGGACTGAGGAAATTGGACTAAAAGACCAGGTCTTGTGAACAAATTTACAACCTGAGTTTTCTATCTGACCGTTCCACAAGACTTATCCGTTTCTATTGAAAATGTCCATTGGTCTGCAACAGAACATTAGAAAACATAACCCACAGCTATAGGATTTTCTTAACCCTAGAGATTTAGTTCGTTACTAGTGTAGGTAATTAGGACTTTTGTCTGGTGTTTACAATTGCAGGAAGTATCATTTCATTCACAATGCATTTGGGTCTCTCTCTCTTTTTTCTTTCTTTTTTTTAAAATTTACTTTCTATATTCTTTGTTTAAATTCCAAATGATTTTCCCTTTCCAGGTTCCCCCCTCCCCATAAGTCCCATAAGCCCTTTTCCCTCTGCCCGTTCCACCAATCAGCCCCCTCCCACTTCTCTGTCCTGGTAATCCCCTACATTGCTGCATCAAGCCTTTCCAGGATCAGGGCCCTCTCCTTCCTTCTTCTTGGGAATGATTAGATATGTGAATTGTGTCTTGGGTATTCAGAGATTGCAGTCACTGATAAGTGGATATTAACCCTTTTGGGTCTCTCTTATCACACGGCTCTGTTGCCCAGAGTCCTGTCAAAATGGAATTTATACATGGATGAATTCAACATTAAAGCAAAGCAAAGCTGTCGTTCAGAGAAATTCCTGTTTCAAAACCAGGCTGCAATGAACTTGCTTGGTCCCTTTGTTTCCCTAAACCTCTGGGCTTTGGCTTTCCATTCAAATGGATGAAGTATTTAATCCTGTATATGGTTACAAAGCACACGGAACGTCTCAGATCAAAGATAAACGAAACTCAAAGAAAGCTTTGGTAGTCCAAAGGCATTGGCAGACACAGCATAGGCTGTGAGATTTTTAGGTCAAGAACACGCCGCCAAGATGAACCTACAAGCTTTAAGGAGTCACTTTACACCATTTGGAGACTCCGTAAGGACAGAGTCGGGGGCTGTTTTCGTTTGACCCATCTCTTCAACTGCGTAAGTATTTTCCCACTTTCTAATAGTACTAAATGTATCTGACCATGGACGGAGTGACTCGTCCAGTGAATCAGGTTAGAACCTAGCACTCATTTTTTTCAAAGATTCTTTTGTTATCAAGCACTTCCAATGCAAGGCAGAGTTCAGTTGAGTATATACAGTTCACAAATATACTAAGTACGCACGAGGGTAGTATTTTCTTGGACACCCCCAAACATACGAAGGAAAAAAATAGGCTTATACTTTGGTAACTATGTTTCTTTAAGTCTAAAATGTGCTTTTTCTTAAGGCCCACTCCACCTGATAGAACCCATACCTGTCACTGTTAAGGTGACCAAGAACCCCAAGCTCCATAGACTAGAGATCTACAGTAAGAAAGCATAAAAGATAGTGATAAAACAACCCCTAAAGAGAGTCTGCTGGAGTAATAGATCAGTGGTCCTATTCAGCCACCAGAGAACCTTTCTCCTGCAGCAGGTGGAAATAAATACAGAGACCCATAGCCAGAGATTACACAGAGAGAGAGAGACCTTAGAACATTCAGCTCCAAGTAGGACACCTCCATTCTAGAACGTGGAGCACCAGGAGAACAAGGACCTCTACGTTAACATGAGCAAAGCACATACGAACTCACAGAGGCTGAAGCAGCAAGCGCAGGCCTGTTACACTCCTGCACCCCATCCTCTACATGTATATAATAGCTTCCAGTTTAGTGCTTTTATGGGACTAGTGTCTGTGTTAACAATGGGTCCCTGATTCTTGTGCCTTCGCTTGGGGTTCTCTTCCTACCGTTATTTTATCTTGTTCAACATCAATGTGGTGGCTTTCTTATCATATTTTATTTTGTTATATTGTTGTTGTTGTTGTTGTTTAGAAGCCTGTTCTTTTCTACTGAGAAACAGGAAGGGAGTGGATGTAGACGGGAGGTGAGGCACAGAGGATCTGAGCAGGATGGAGGGAGGGGAAATGGTCTGTCCTTGGCTGGTTTTGTGCCAACTTGACCCAGGCTTGAGTTATCACAGAGAAAAGAGCCTTAGTTGGGGAAATGCTGCCATGAGATCCAGCTGTGGGGCATTTTCTCAATTAGTGATCAAGGAGTATAGGGCCCCTTGTGGGTGGTGCCATCCCTGGGCTGGTAGTCTTGGGTTCTATAAGAAAGCAGGCTGAGCAAGTCAGAGGAAGCAAGCCAGTAAGAAGCATCTGTCCATGGCCTCTGCATCAGCTCCTGCTTCCTGACCTGCTTGAGTTCCAGTCCTCACCTCCTTTGATGATGGACAGCAATTTGGAACTGTAAGCTGAATAAACCATTTCCTCCCCAATTTGATTCTTGGTCATGATGTTTGTGCAGGAATAGAAACCCTGATTAAGACATGGTTATCACTGTATTCTGTATGAGAAAAGAATCTATTTTCAATTAAAGGGGGGGATCAAAGATGTCTCTTTTAATGTTTTAGAAGTCTCTGTAAACTGGCTTTTCTGTCATTGAAACAGTTATAAACTCATAGTTGTATAATCAATACTGTAAAATAAAAGAAGAACTTGGATCATTCCAGCAGAGCGTCTAGAAAAGATCTCTTCCTTTCTTTTTCATTCACAATGAAACAAAGAAGGGTTCTGTGAAGACTGTCCAGGCACACCTGAACCAGGTGCCAAATTATGACTCACGAGTTAGATGTAAGAACTATTCCAGGGGGGACCAGCTTATGTCTCTACCATCTGACCCAGTCTAAGGTAGGTGCCCAGTAAATACGTGGAAAGTTCATAGGCTAGCATCCCCTCTACCGTATTGTGTGTCTGTGGATAACCATCTCATGTCTCTGGGTCTATATTTTCTCATCTATAAACAAGTTTGGACTTGTGTGCTGGTTAATTTTGCCAACTTAATACAAGCTAGAACAATTTGGGGAGAGAGAACATTAATTGAGAAATTGCCTCCATCACACTGGACTGCAGAGAAGTCTGTGGTGCATTTTTTTTTGATTAATAATTTTTTAATTTTTTTTTCTGAGACAGGGTTTCTCTGTGTGTTGTTCTGGCTATCCTGGAACTCACTCTGTAGACCAGGCTGGCCTCGAACTCAGAAATCCGCCTGCCTCTGCCTCCCAAGTGCTGGGATTACAGGCGTGCGCCACCATGCCCGGCTCCTTTTTTGATTAATAGTTAATGTGGGAGGGCCACTGTGGGCCCTCCTTGAGCTGTGGTCCTGGGTTGAATAAATAAGTAGGCTCAGCAAGACGCAAGGAGGACACCAGTGAGCTGTGTTTCTCCACAGCCTCTGCTTCACCGCCTGCCTTCCGGTTCCTGTTTTGCATCCCTGTCCTTACCTTCCTGGCTTCCTGCCCTGATGAAGTGTCCTCTTTAAGGGTCCTACTTCCAAGCTCCTGTGTTGGCTACTCCTCCCCCATCTCCCTGGCTTGCACTGCCTGCTCTTTCCATCTCTATACAGCGTGTTCTTTGACTTTTATCCTGGACGCCTGACCCACTGACAGTCACAGGGCTGGTTTCTGTCATCCTACATCTGGTAAGTCCTTGATGCCTCTCCTTGGTGATATTTGATTTTTATCACTACTGAGAAGGAAGCCCCAGAGGGCTCCAACTATGACTCAGAGTCAGAACATTAATTAATAAAGGACCCTTTTCTAGGCCAGCAGACAGGAGTGCATTCTTGCCGATCCTTTCTGAGAGCAGATGGGCAATGCTGCCATCCGTCCTGCCTAAGTCATCTCGAAACTGAGGGTAGTTGGTGCTTTCATTGGCATCCTTCCTTCAAACTTGACTTCTCAGATCCTCCGTGGTTTTGTCTGCAGACCCTGGCGACGAGGTGAAGGGGCAAAGCTTTGCTCATGCTGTGAGTTCTTCATGTGCACATATCCCTGACTGCTGAGCAGCCTGAGCAGAGATGAGTCCAGGGCAGACTGATGGGTGGTCGTGGATGGCAGATCTGAGCTGACATGGCAATCACAGTCCAGCGTTAAGTGCCAACCAGGCAGGGAGTGTGCGTGTGTCTGCTTTGGCTTGACTGTTTTTTTTTTTTTCTGAATGTTTACAGTACTCAAAATGTAGAGCTGGGCGTGTGGTGCACACCTTTGATCCTGGCACTCAAGAGGCAGAGACAGGTAGATTCCTGGGTTTGGTCTACAGAGAGAAATATATAGTATTTTGAAGACCTTTGATGCAACTTACTATCCAAATTCCAAACTAGTAGTCCTTTATTAAGATTTGGAAAAAGCATGGGTTTCAGTGTGGGATGGCCACAAATCTGAAGGGTTGGACATTGACTCAGTAAAGTGCCCTCTGACTTGAAGGCCTTGAAGTGCCCTGCATTTAAGTTTTGTTTGCTGGTTGCTGGTTGGTGCAATTTTTTCACCCTTAGGTATGTTCTTGTGATCGTCCAACATGGAAGCCTGTACTTTATCCAGATCTCGAACTCACTGTGCACTGGTTTGGAATTTGGCGGAAACTATAGTTATCCTATTGTAGTAAGATAATTTGCATGCTCTGATACACGTGATCGCACTACATTTGCAAAATCTCTCTCAGAATATTGTCCCAGGTCACTCTTTAGTGTCACTAGAAGCAGGAAGGACTCATCATCTAACGTGCCATTGAATAGGAACAGAGCTACAGTAATAACAGTATTTAAAAATTGAGTATTTTATTAAATTTTTAACACACGGTATCTTGTCCGATAATAGTAAAAATATTAGTTCATCACTCAAAAAAATGAGCATTTATTTCTTTTCAAAGACGGAGCTTCAGGATGGCCTGGAACTCACTGTGTAGCCCTGACTGGCCTTGAACCTATAGACATCTTCCTACCCCGGCCTCCTGGGCATGTTTGATTACAGATGTGAGCTACCGGTCTCAATTCAAGAACCCATAGCCCTGGGTTTCTTCAGGTGTCTGTATCTTGCTCGGTTTCTGGTTTTGGGCTTGGTTAGAGTTAGCACAGCTCTGCAGGGGCAGGAAGAAAAGTTAGTTCAGCATCACAAGGTCAGCTAAGCATCTCAGAGAGGACCCTGGGTTCCATCTCCTATTGTCAAGCGATAGACTTACATCGCAGAGAGGTTAGAAAGGGCACCAGCCAGTTTTGGACTCAGTGTTAGTCAGGGTTCTCTAGAGTTCCAGAACTTATGGATTGTCTCTATACATTAAAGGAAATGATTGGACTGACTTACGGTCTGCCGCCCAACTAACCCAACCATGGGCAGCCGCGAATGGGAAGTCCAAGAATCTAGTAGTTGCTCAGCCCCACGGGGCTAGTTGTTTCAGCTGGTCTTCTGGAGACATGGGTTCCAGCAGATGTGCTGGCGAGGGAGTGCAAGCAGATGAAGAAAGGACCCTTCCTTCTTCTATTGTCCCTATGTCGGCCTCCAGAAGAAGGTGCGGCTGAGAGTGAAGGTGTGTGCCGCCATGCCCGGACCTAAGCTGTTCTTTACCTGGAACTTGCTCTGTCCGAGGCTGGCCTTGAACTCAGGGATCTGCCTGCCTCAGTCTCCTGGGAATAAAGGTGTGTACTGCCTTGCCTGACCCTAAGCTTTTCGTGGCCACCATGCCTCAACATCTGGGCCCACGGATCCATTTCTTTCCAGATGTAGTCAAGCTGACAACTGGGAATAGTTATCACAGACTCTAGCAATGGAATCACCCCCTCAGCAGTTCATCTTTTAAAATAGCATTAAAGGATGTGGGGGAAATGGCTCAGGTGATACGGGACATTAGTTATGGAGGAAGGGTTTGTGCCTAACAATGGAGAGATGGGATTAGCAAGTGACCCCGACAAAGACAGTTAGCAAATTTAATTTCTCTAATTCCTCCTTCCCTCCCCTCCTTCCTTTAGAGGAATAAATAGATGTTTGCGTGTATAAATATGCAAGTCTCCCTTCTTATCTATACTTTGCTTTCTGAGCTTCAGTTTACCTGAAATCAACCACAGGTTAAAAAGATTAAGAGGAATATTACTCTAGGAATAACCAAATCGTACATTTTAAATTGCTTTTATTACAGAATAGTGTAACAATTACTGTATGTTGTTGTTATTATCACTGCATCTAATTTATCACTTAAACCTTACCTAGGTTTGCAGATATTGCAAATATATATATATATATATATATATACATATACATGTATATATATACACATTTGTATATATATACACACATATACATACACATATAATAAATATATACATGCAATATACATATAATATGCATACAATATACATATAATATACATATAATATACACATGCATATAATATACATATAATATACATGCAATATACATGCAATATACACATGCATATAATATACATATAATATACATGCAATATACATGCAATATACACATGCATAATACACATATAATATACATACAATATACATATAATATACATACAATATACACATACACATATACATATACATATGGTTTGCTTCTGTCTGAAGCACCCATTGTGGGTCTCAGAACATATCCTTTATCCTTTATGGATAAGTGAAGTTTAATGTTAGGAAAAAACACAAGTTATCTGTTATCCACATAGCAAAAGATAGCACGTTCAGATGGACATACGCTTCTTTAGTCTCCAAAAGTTACCCAAAGGGATTTGCATTGTTTCTACCTATTACTACCGTGTTGGTTAGGGCAAAGACCATCAGGCAGGAGAACCTGGACTCCACCTGCTCAGCCTGGTTCTGACGGAAACCCTGGCTTCCGGCCAGCTCCCCGCACTGCGTGTGCTGTAGGCTCCGTGCCCTCTCTCCAGCATCAGCTCCCACGGAAGGCAAGTGTGCCTGGAGGTCCCCGTCACATCCTTGAGCCCACGGCTCCCACGGGCACCTTGGTTTCAGAGCAAAGAGTGTATTGTGCAGCTATGCACTGTGACAGACCTAACGAAAAAGGTGGGAATTGTGTGTGAGAGAAAGTGCATATCCACCCTGTCCTAAGGCATAGTGTACTGTCCTGCCAGGTGAACACAGACCACCTAGAGCACGAGATGGAGAGAAGACAGGATCCCTCGAGCTGCCTTAAGACCAATAGTGCTTTCCCCTTTTTGGAAAGACGTGAAAGACAGACAAATACAAAATCAGGTGGATGGACCGTAAGTCATGGTGTTGAGGCCCGCCCCCTTAGCATAGCTGTGGCCATTTTGTTCCACGCCCGCCAACTCTTTCACATTGTTGCTGTAACATGCCTGCCAGGCACTGACACAGAAGAATAACTTGACTCAGAGCATGGTCATGCTGATTACACATCCTGTTATGAGGTTTGTTATTCTTAACAAATTGCACAAAGCTTTACATAGGACCCATCAAATTAAAGGTCAGTCTGAATTATGCCTAAAATGGTTTGAGTCAGGGCAGACCACCAGGCAGAATTTCCAGCACCTGCGTATGCACTCCCTGTGGGTTTTTTTTTCTTCCAGTTTTAGTCTTTATAAGGAGACATAGAAAAATGTTCAAGGTCATAGCCTCAGCCCCTGAATTCTAAACTGCAGCCCTGATCTATCAGTTTTAGGCTGTGTGTTTAATAAACAATCCCTGTCTGACTGAGATCCGCGATTGTGTGGTTTGTGGGGTAGATCCTTGACCCCAATAATGGATCAAAGGACCTTTCAATGCTTCAAGCAGTTCTTTCCTTGACAAGGGGACGAAACCATCAATCGGCTTCATGTTGCTTACCCAGTGGGTGCCCAGGGATGCCAGCCCTTTTTTAATCAACCAAACATCCATGATCTTCCTGCTTATGTACATTTCCACAGTTATGTGCACGTTCTCAACTTGGCAATGTGGTTGTTTTTTGTTGTTGTTGTTGTTTGGTTTTTCGAGACAGGGTTTCTCTGTGTAGCCCTGGCTGTCCTGGAACTCACTCTGTAGACCAGGCTAGCCTTGAACTCAGAAATCTGCCTGCCTCTGCCTCCCAAGTGCTGGGATTACAGGCGTGCGCCACCACCGCCCGGCGGCAATGTGTTTTTTTAAAGCTTATTTATTTATTTGATCAGTTGTGATTTGCTTTTTTTCTAACTGTTTATTTGAAGGGGGGGATGAGAATCCAAAGTGTTGCTTTCCTTTCCTCTTTTTTCTTTTTCTTTTTCTTTTGTTTTGTTTTGTTTTGTTTTTGTTTTGTTTTGGTTTTGTTCTGAGATTACCCAGCTAGGTAAACTCTACTCCCTGGAGGTATGCTGAGCAACCCCAAGGGTTTAATTCTTATAAAATCATCAGTACGCATGTGATGCTAATATAGCATGTTCTGAAACAAACAACAAACCAACCAACCAAGATTCCAGGAGTGGAACTGTGAAGCCCTGAAATTATGTGCGAAGTCACATGTGACTTGGGTGACTCAGCAGCTCATTGCTGTGGTAACATGGCTGAGAGAACCCCAAGGAGACCAAGCTCCTCTTGGTGCCTGCTTTAAGGGGTTTTGGTCCAAAGTTGGTCAGCTCTGTTGCTTTGGGCCTAGGGCAAGCAGAATATTACTGTGGCAGGAGCGTATGGCAGAGGATGTCTTGCAGGAACCACAGTGCGAAAAGAACAGCCTGGAACAACTGGATGAAGCGGTAGTAACAAGACATGGCTTCCCAGGACAAGCCCTCATGATCTACTTCCTCTAACTAGCCCCGCCTCCACCCTCCACCCTCCACCTTCCACCCCACACCTGCCACCTTCTAATGCATGTCATCTCCCAATAGTTGAAATTATGAATCCATCAGTAGATTGTTCCATTGGTGAGATCAGGAGCCAATCAATCCCCAAAGTGTATCAGCTGGTAACCAAGCCTTGAACGGATGAGTCTTGAGGTGGCGGACTTCATATCTAAACCACAATAACTGTAGGTTAGTGTTGTCTGTTTTCCCGTGAAATGGTCAACACCATTTGGGAGCTTTGGTCTTAACTCCATTAGGATTTTCAAGACTGCAACGGACAGGAATCTTAACTATCATGACCACATTTTCGGAAGAGCAGGAGAGGAGATAGCCTCAAAGGCACCTGGAGGCAGAGCCTGCAGCACCATCAGGGTTGTTTGTGCTTCCTTCTGTAGGTCCAGCCGTCTCTGGCTTCTAAACCGTCAGCAGCTGCAGACCTCTCTCCTGGTAAGAGTCTGTCTCATAGCTCCAGGCAGTCAGCTCAGCGACCCACTGATTGGTCCCTCAGCCACTAATGGTTTGGGTCACATTCCCTAGAAGCAAAGGCAGTGTGTACAAATGTGAAGTATAATGAAAGGCTGTAAGGAAGAAGGAAATGGAGGGGACGTAGGCGGTGGGGAGAGGGGAGATAAGGAAGGGAGATTAAAAGTAACCGCGTGACTTTGGTAAAATCCCATCCTTGGTTGGATCCTGCAAGAGAGTTCTAAAGTATTAATAGACACAGGCAACTTTGTTGGGCTCCTGGACTCTCAGACCAACCACTGGTAGTGACCAAACTGAGAAGCATAAGTAGCTGATGCTTTTGACTCTCTGGCTTCGGATGATGTATAAAAGGAAATGTCTCAAGTAGTCTAAAACAGACTCATGGAAGTCACGGGTGTAAGCACTCAGATGCTCAGTGCTCCAGGGCTGATGAAGGCACAGTATTCAGACACAGTAGCCCCCCCCCCAGAGGAGTAAAGGACCAAGAATGTCACTAACAACAATTTTCAGGATCAAACACTGTCATCAGTATCCACCAAACTTGGGTTGCTACATACCCCTGGTTGATCGCTCTTGACCCGTCAACTGTGGCCAAAGTGGTGAGATTGCTCACGCAAAGGATGGCAGTTACGACCAACTAGGCCAGTGGTAGAAGGGAAGAGAAGTTCCCACAAAGGGATATGATGGCTTGCTCACCTACAATCATGTATTTTAGCTGTTTCCCAAAGAAGCATTTTCAAAGCAAACTAACCAACAGCACGGATGGCGTCCAAGTAGCTTATTGTTGAAGACTAACACTGGGAGGTAGGGTTAGAAAGAACCACGTTCTTTATGTTACCTGTTCTTTTAAATGTTTGTTCACGGACATGCAGTCTATAAAAGCATTCACAGTGGGAATACATTCTAAAGCATCTCAGAAAGTGTTGATAGAATATATCTGAACACCAAGCAATGTTTGTGCACAAGGAGCTTGTTCGACACATTATTCTGTTTACCTGGAACTGGATTTCAGAATCTGGCAGAATGTGCAGCCAGATTGTAGCGCTGCTGCCATTACCAGGAGGAAGTGGACGGAGCCCAGCGTGGTCCCAGGACCCCAAAGCCTCTTTCCCTGACTTGCTCTTTGCCTCTTCCTGACATTTTCCCTCCGTTAAAGAGTAACCTCGGACCTGTATCTTGACATTTCCCTTAGACGCGGATTGAGTCTTTTCCCGTGGCTATAATTCATGACCGCCTTTGAGTTCAGGCTTCAGGCTGTTCAGTGCAAAACTCCTTGGTTCAGCATGACTCAGGATATGTGCTACAAAGCCTTTGCTTCGTACTGTCCCAGGCAGCTCGAGAAAGGGTCTTTCGAATGAACGCAGTGTCATCAAACCCCAAGAGGGTGCTTTCACATCGGATGATAGCGCTTTCAAGTTTTACTCAGAAGAAAGTAGAAGCAAAGATATCAATGAATATTCTAGAAAAGAAAGAGCTAAAAAGAAAGCTATACCTATACCTATACCTATACCTATACCTATACCTATACCTATACCTATACCTTAGCATATTCCAAAGATGCCACACTTTATGAATGCGTACAAACATGGGCTGGGACAGGTGACGGTTAGGGCTAATTGTCAGTTTAACGGACCTGAGAGTCACCTGGGACATAGGCCTGTGGCCATGCCTGTGGCAGCAGGAAGACCTACGGTCTGTGAGCGGTAGCATTTCCTGCATGGGATCCTGGACTGTGTAACTGTCAAAGGGACACAAGCAGGGGTCAGCGTGTTCTCACCACCCTCTGCTTCTGGATTGCGAATGCAGTGTGGCCAGCTGCTTCCAGTCCCTCTGCTTTTCCTCCATGACACACCCTTGAGCCGGGAGCCAAACAATCCCTTTCTCCCGTGGGTCGCTCTTATCGGAGCACTTTGTCACAGCAAGAGGACAAGAATCTAGGACGAGAGAGTTTCGAAGTTGGGAAGAAAAGAGTTTTAAAATTGGAAAGGAAAGCGAAGGCTTAGCAGATAACTCATTGGCATAGTGAGAAACACCAGGAAATAAAAATACTTCAAGATTTGAACCATATTAAAAATGTTTGGCAATTCAAACTGTGAGAAGAGGCACGTGGTATTAGGGTTCATCTACTGTTTGGGGGCTACTGAGGGTATAGTGAGACAGGGTTCTCTGTAGCCCTAGCTGAGGGTGACCCCCTGATTCTCCTGTCTCCACTCCTTAAGTATATCACCAAGACCAGCTGCTACAAACATTTGGAGAAAGTATTTTAGCAATATAAGTGAAGAACAAATAAAATATTGTATTTGCCTTGACGCTGGTATCTTAGTTCAGGTCACCAGAGACAACAGGCAAAATAAAGAAAACGTTAGACTTTAGTATGGAAAGGAAGGGAGAAATGGACAGGGACAGCAGCTATGGTTCTGAGACAAGGAGGAAATGCCCCCTGTTCTACAGCGTGTGGGCCACACAGCCATTCGAAATTCTCTGTAGCCCACAGAAAACAAAGAGAATTCTTCCAGTGGAATTGGAAAAGAACGCAGGCTACAGCTCTATATCCGCATCCAGGGAGCCATAGAAAGATCCTGTCCAGAAATGAACTACCAGAAAAGAGCCCTTCAGGGAAAGCTGCTGGAGGTGACTCTGTCTCTCAAATGTGTCTGCCTGTTTCTTTGTGGGTGTGTCAAGGACAGAGACCACTCGAACATTAGCTTTTCCAGACAGCACACAGCGTCTTTCTTTCTTCGCTGTTCACAGGGAAGAGAACGTCTTTGAACTACCCCCTGGATGTCACCCCTGGAGAAGAGAGAACACATACAATCGTGGGAAGCGTAAAGTATTAATGTTCGTATTTATCTCAAGATACGCGTCACCCCAGCCGCTGGGCACACACAGGGAAAGTGTGCTCAGTAAGTGGACTCGGTGTTTTCACTTGAGATGGGGAAAGGCACCTAAAGAAAACGGAATCAACACTGAGCGTTGTCCGGAGTGAGGGACAGGCTCTTTGTTACATGTTAATCATCTCCAGCAGAAAATAACCTCGCGCGCCACTCTGGTCTACAGACCGCTACACTGCCCTTCATGTGGTAGAAATGCACGCCACTTTCATGGAGGTACTTTTTTTTTTCCTAAGAAAATGACATTTCCTAAGACATTTGAGTTTAGGAAGAGCTTTACGGCCCCTCCTATCCACTGTCCACTTGTCTGACTGTGTAGGTGCTGGGACTGGACAGAGGGAGAGAACCAAGAGGCTGAGCCCCACCCCCACCCCACCCCACCCCACCCCACCCCCACCCCGAGGCAAGACGTTCACTGCCGACATAAGAGGGCATAATTCCCTATTTTCATGATTAATAACTGCATGGCGGGGTTTTCCATTGTCCTGCTGTCATCTCTAAGCTCCACATTGTCATCGCCCCGGCAGTCACGAATCCCCTCTGACAGCCCCCAGTGTCGTGGCTGCGGCTTGCCATCCGTGAGCGGCAGCGGAGATGTAAACTGACAGCTTTGTCAGTGGGGAGATGTCAGAGTCGGGACTGTACCTGCTCGCACCTCCCCAGCTGGATAGAGCGGGGAGGGGCTGTTTTCTTTCAGGACCCATGCCCAGGACTGCAGCCCAGGAAAAGGGTTTCTACTTCAAGTCTCCTGTCCCTGAAGCTGCTAAAGACTGTGTGATGGGTTACTAAAATCTCCAAAGTGGATTTAGCTTTTCTCTTTCCCTTTTTTAAAAAAGCACCCATAGCTGGGGCGGTGGTGGCACACGCCTGTAATCCCAGCACTTGGGAGGCAGAGGCAGGCGGATTTCTGAGTTCGAGACCAGCCTGGTCTACAGAGTGAGTTCCAGGACAGCCAGGGCTACACAGAGAAACCCTGCCTTGAAAAAAAAAATTCCAATTATGATTCTAGAGTCTAGAATAATAGACCGTTTTCATCAGGGACCCTACCAATCCCAAACTTTCCCAACTCCCTGATCCTGTGCACCAAGTCCTTCAGGGAGGGTCAGAGTGACTGCCAGGCTCTTAACAACAGGGCCCTTGCCACTTTGTGACAGGAAAGAGCCAGGCCACATCTCTTGTTTCTTCCTTGAAGTCCCTCTTCTGTCCCCGTGGACAGAATAACTTCGATTTTACGTCATTATTTTAAGGAATAGGTAGTAAAGTACCTGATCAATACAAATGACCACGGAGAAATGCATCTGTTCTGCTTGGGGTTTGTTATTGTTGTTTGTTAGTTTTTTTTACAAGCTTAGGCTAGGGTTCCTGTTAGTGTATGTTAATTTGTTACATGGTTGGGTCATTTAGGAAGACAGAGCTCACATGAGAAAACTCCTCCATCTGACTGACCTATAGGCGAGCCTGATGATTAATGATTGATCAACATTTTGTTGATTAGTGACCGATGTTGAAGGGTCCGGCTCACAGTGGGCGGGGCCACCCCTGGGCACATGGTCCTGGGTTGGTTGAGGAAGCAGACTGAGCAAGCTATGGGAACCAGCCAGTAAGCACTGTTCCTCTGTTGCTTCCGCGTCCGTTCCTGTCTCTAGGTTCTTGCCCTGAATTCCTGCCTCGGTGATGTGTAAGCCAAATACGCCATTTCTTCCCCGCGTTCCTTTTGGGCGTGGAGTTTATCACAGCAACAGGAAGCAAACTGGGATGGGATTGTTAGGCATGACCATCGCTGTGCACATGCATGAGCCTGGAAGATGCGGGTCACTCGCTCAACCTGGCCTCTGGAAGCAAGAGACGCAGCAAGCACGAGATGTAGGAAGGAGACGCTCGCCAGTGGAGTGAGGCGTGCTGTATTGGAGCACATGTTGTCTTCATACATGGTACAGTCTAAGATAACGGTAAATGTTATCAACAAAACAAAAGAAAAATGACCACCGAGTAGCCTAGTCATCTGTTATCATCCAATACTATGTACTGTGCATCACTGTATGTGCTACACTTGGGTACAGCCGGCAGCACAGTCGGTGAATTTACACCAGCATTCCCACCAAACACTCGAGCAAACATGTAGGGCCATCGTCATAAGATGGCTACGCCAATAGCAATTCTTCAGCAGTCTTATGGGACCCTTTGGATCAAATGTAATAACGTGTGGCCTAGGCCTGTTAGGAACACTTAAATACGACAATACGCATAGGATTCAACAGTTTAGTTAGAGAAACCCATTCTCTATTTCCTACACACCATAAGCGACTTTTAACCAGTCTTGAATACAGCTGCGGTCGATTTGGGTACATCGATTCATTCTTTGTACATCTACACTTAATATTCCTTGACCTCCTGTGGAAGGTTACCCGATACTGTATCTTACCACTAGAATACGGGTTCTTTTTGATTTTTTTAAAAGTGTAACTTCTAGATAGCTGAAAACACATACAAGGCTCTTCACCCCAAAGCTCCTGCGCGTTTCCATCCTTTTGTGTTTATAAAAAGATAAAGAGAGGGGGGGATGTGTTCTATGGAGGTGTAGTCAGGTATGGAGGAAGGGGGTGCCTCAGCGGGCCCACAACGAGGCATCCCTTCCCCGTAAGGGACCAGCCACACAACGGTATAGTATAGAATAGAGTTTATTCAGGACATGGGGAGAGGAGTTTAAGAGGGTAGTAGAGGCAGAGAGAGAGAGAGAGAGAGAGAGAGAGAGAGAGAGAGAGAGAGAGAAGAAGAAGGAGGAGGAGGAGGAGGAGGAGGAGGAGGAAGAGGAGGAGGAGGAGGAGGAGGAGGAGAAGAAGAAGAAGAAGAAGAAGAAGAAGAAGAAGAAGAGAAGAGAAGAGAAGAGAAGAGAAGAGAAGAGAAGAGAAGAGAAGAGAAGAGAAGAGAAGAGAAGAGAAGAGAAGAGAAGTAGAGGAGTAGAGGGGTAGAGAAGAAGAGGTTAACCATGAGCACATGGAGGGGGGGGGTCAAAGGAAGCAGAGAAAAGGAAAGCAAGAGAACAAGGGAGAAACACGAGAGCAAGGAGAGGGGCCAGCATTGCCTTTTACAGTGAGTTAGGCGTACCTGGTTGTTGCCAGGTAATTGTGGGGCAGAGCTTAGACTGCTAACATGCCCTGTTTTGGTTTAATTAAGCAGGAAAAAATTAGAAAGAGGTGGGCCGGGCGGTGGTGGCGCACGCCTTTAATCCCAGCACTTGGGAGGCAGAGGCAGGCGGATTTCTGAGTTCGAGGCCAGCCTGGTCTACAGACTGAGTTCCAGGACAGCCAGGGCTATACAGAGAAACCCTGTCTCGAAAAACAAAACAAACAAACAAACAAAAAAAAAACAAAAAAAAAAAATAGAAAGAGGTGATGCTAAAGCAGGAATAGGCTCGTCGTGATATCTGAGTACTTCCTGTTGGTGTTGGGGCGCCGTGTCTCTAGGGAACCTAGAAGACTGGGCTTGGGAAAGGTTGTCCAGTCTTAGGAGCTGGCTGTTTCCTTGGTGTCCAGGGTCTGTGGAACCGTCTATGGATAGATCAGAAGGGACACGTCTAGTAGACGCGCCTGTGTCCGTAAGAGAAGGTTGGAGCATCTAGAGGTCGCTTCTCTGGAGCTGTCCTGGATGGAGTAAGCACCTGGACTTGACAAGATGCTGATACACACATGCATATATTAAAGATAGAGAATAAGAATAAGTATGTTTGGGAGAAAGACATTTTTTTTTTCCTTAAAGATGTACATTTGAAACCCAGAGGAATCCCACCCTCTGGAATGGATTAAGTGGGAACTTTGGGCTATCGATCAGTAGATATATTTATCTGGATGGAGTCTCTTTGGACCATGAGAGGTTGATCTGAGTAGGTTCCCTGTAGCTTACACGTTTACAAAAGAGATAACAACATGAGTTAACCACATGGACAGTCTTTAAGATGAGTCTTTTGTGGAGCAAAAGGAACAAGAATTTGTGGTTAAAAAGTGGAATTCCAGGCGGGCGGTGGTGGCGCACGCCTGTAATCCCAGCACTTGGGAGGCAGAGGCAGGCGGATTTCTGAGTTCGAGGCCAGCCTGGTCTACAACAGAGTGAGTTCTGGGACAGCCAGGGCTACACAGAGAAACCCTGTCTCGAAAAACAAACAAACACACAAACAAACAAACAAGTGGAATTCCTTATAGTGGAATGTCAATTAGGGTCAGGCACATTTATAGGAACTCAGTGTTAGAGCAGCAGCATAGCAAGAAGAGAAAATATGGAGCCCTTAATCAATGGCACACGAGTTTCGGTAAGGAAGCAACAGATTACACCCGTGAAAGCTTTTTCTAGCTTTCGAACTACAGCTACCTTAGCTGTTGATGTAGTCAGAAATCGGGGGGTGGGGGGGGAGAATAAACAATAATCTAGCAGTCAGGTATTGTTTTAAAAATGACAGAGTCCGCTAAAGCACATCCCACCAGGGGTCACGTGGTTTTTGTGTGGATCAAGGAACAGCCGAGCATCCCCGAGGCTTGCAGCCTCAGCGGCCTCTACTTCCGGAATAAGCAAGCCCTTCCCCAGTGAGCTCCATAGCTTAGCTCCTTCGTCGCTGCTACTCGGTCTCGTGTTCGAGGCTCGGTCTCATGCCTGCTTTGACATGTTAAAGAAACTGGTCCCTTCCCGCTCCAAAACAGCCCGTCCTTTGAGGGTCAGCTGGACGTTAAGACTGCGTTCTCGTTTGCTGTATTCGTGATGTGCGGTTTTGTGTGTGTGTGTGTGTGTTTTTAAGCTCTCTGGGTATTTTCTTTTTACCAGAAAAGTGTTGTTTGGTTCTCTACCACTGTAGTATATACCTCCTAGCAACCCTCTCTGGCCATTTGCTGGTGTCCGGGTAAAGAATTCGGGTTACTGACTGCTGAGACATGAGTGGCTATTTTTAAGAATTGTTTAGTCCAAATGGGTATCTCCATGGAGGGAACACAGATTGGTTTAACAGTGGTCTTTCAGTTACTAAGTGCATTTATTAAGCACTGAGACAGAGTTATATTTCAGTGACGTGGAAAAATGACTCCCAGCACACAGTGACTCATTTAAATCAAGGGAGGCGGGGACTTTCAAGAGTTGTCCCCCCCCACCAGGTTCCTTATGTCTAAGATTATCAATAAATAAGTATTGTAGATCAGTGAGTCTTCCAATGTCTGTGGATGGAGGTCACAGTAGAGTCAAGTGGTAAAATCACACAGGGCTATAATCCTCTCTCTCTCTCTCTCTCTCTCTCTCTCTCTCTCTCTCTCTCTCTTCTCTCTTCCTGCCACCCCCCCACCCGCCGTGTGTGTGTGTGTGTGTGTGTGTGTGTGTGTGTGTGTGTGAGAGAGAGAGAGAGAGAGAGAGAGAGAGAGAGAGAGAGGTGACCACGAATCTACACCAGTTCCACGGTCTTTAATAAATACACCTCATCCATCTCTCTTTGTCGCATTTGACTTTAGAGGTAACCCGTGACCAGGCCTGCCTTCAGTCAGGGGTAGAGCCACCTCAGGGGACGAAAGGGAATCTATTCCCCAGCTTGGCATCCAGCGCGGACAGACAGACCGTGCTTAAGAGGTCTGTCATGGAGGCACCCGGTAGCCCTAGCAGGCCTTCTAGGGGCAGAATCTGCAGCAGGTTGGGTGTGTGTGTGTGTGTGTGGGGGGGGGGGGATCAGGATCCAGAAAGTGGCCAGGACCCTCCCAGAAAAGCAAGCGGGACTTTGGTAATTGGAAGTGACAGTGTGCCCTGGGCAGGGCAGCCTGGGGAGAGGGCCAGGAGAGGCTAGTAGTTAGGGGAGGATTTGCATAATTACATTCACCTGAGGGACTCCGTTTACTCAACAATGAAGTTCATTGTGGTTGGGCCAGCAGCTGGCCCCACTGTTGGAACAATGCGAGTCTTTGGCCTTATTCTTCCAAACCAAATGCTTGGACTCTGGAAAAAAAAAAAAAAAAAGAAAGAAAGAAAGACAATTAGCATGCCAGATAGAACAGTTTAGGGATAGAACACATGTTACCTTGATGTGTAGCACTCCACTGCGAGCCGAACATTTACGCGTAGTATTTATTTCTAAGCCCGTCAGCAGGCCAGATGCCGTTCATATCGCTGTGGTGATACGAGCACTGTATATTTCACATTACACATGGGATATATGCACTTGGGATATACACAGCAAATAACCCGAGAACAAAGGAGGTAATCCCCAAGCCAAGTGTTCCCTTGATCTTCGGTAGCTTGTCACCTGTCAGGGCGTCTCTCTGTATACGCCTCTCGCTGTTTGAATTTGGAGCGCATTCTTGTTTCTCTGTCTGTAGAAGGCCACAAGGGGCTTGGGATGTAGAGATGAGGTGTTTAGTGGGAAGAGGCCTGGTGTGCTCTCTGTCCTGTTTACCCAAGACTCTGGATAGATACGGGGGAGATAGGAGGATCTACAGCAAACATTGTGCGGGGCTCATTTCCTGGTATTGCCCACGCTTCAGAAAGGGAGGCTGGGCAGTGGAGGCTGGGCGTGGAGGCTGGGCAGCTTCTGAGATGATTTTTACCTGCTCAGAAATTGTTACAGCTTGCTTCTCGGAATAGGAACACGGGATGCACTTCCAAGGGAGAAATGCCCCTTACAGTGTTTGCCTCTTTGCAACTTTAATTCATTTCATTTTCTAATTGGCCTGCTAGGATTACAACACACCCAGTCAGCCTGCTTTACCTCTCTCCCTCCTTCCCTCCCTTCCTCCCTCCCTCCTTTCCCCTCTCTCCCTCCTTCCCTTCCCTTCTCCTTTCTTCCTTCTCCCCTCCCTCTGTTCCTCCCTCCCTCCCTCTGAGCATTTCAACTGGGGAAGAAGATTTGGGAGGTCCTTTCTCTTTATTATTATTATTATTATTATTATTATTATTATTATTATTTTGGTTTTTCGAGACAGGGTTTCTCTGTATAGCCCTGGCTGTCCTGGAACTCATTCTATATAATCCTGGCTGGCCTCGAACTCAGAAATCAGCCTGCCTCTGCCTCCCAAGTGCTGGGATTAAAGGCGTGCGCCACCTCGCCCCGCACGGCGGAAGGTCCTTTCTTTGAGGCTGTGTTGTCTTTTAGTTAATGGAAAGCCTGGAGCGGGAAGCGGGCTGCTTTCACCACCTCCTGGCTTCCCGCCGGATGAGACTCTACTCTACACTGTAAGGGGCATTTCTCCCTTGGAAGTGCATCCCGTGTTCCTATTCCTAGCGAACAGATTTCCCTAGCTGGGAGCTGGGTGGCAGGAAGAGGTCTGCAGGTCCTTGACATTGCAACGCCACCCCACCCCCACTCCTACCCCCACTCCCGTCCTCCAGAGAGGGCATGCTGATCAAAGCCAACCCCGGCTGGGCTGGTCTCTATCTTCCTCTCAGAACCGGCACTCCAAATGACACGCCAGGGAGAGAACCCTTGGTTGAAAGGGCGGCGGTGGCACGCCGGCCCCTCCCTCCCAGGAGGGGCGGCCGAGGCGGCCACACCTGGCACACACAGGAAGCCTCCGCAGACCCGTATCTAAGGCCCCATCGGTTCTCATGACTCAGCCTTCCACTCCAATCTCTGCCCCATCGACCCACCGTCCGCCCCCCACCCCACCCCCGCCCCGGAGAAGAGCTCTCTCAAACAAAAGAAAGTCTTTCCTAGAACTCCTCCTGCTCCGGGGGGTTGGTTCATGGCAGCGGTCCCTGAGCCCGCTGCACCCAGGAACCGGCTGCACAAACTCCATCCTCAACCTCAGAAGCCGAGACGGGGCACAAGCTGGAAACCCGAATTAGCGCCACATTCCTTCTACCCTGTCCCCAGGGCATCTGTGAAGCACAAGGGTGTCAAATTCTTGATAGATGACTTTTTCCCCCCTGTGCACACACACCTGTGATAATATTCAATTTATAATTTAGGCACTGTAAGGGATTAGCAACTAACAATAAAATAGAACAACTATAATGATGTAATGGAAGTTATGTGCAGGTAGCCCCCTCTCTGATAGGATCCCGTTCTATAGTTCTCAGCAATCTTGTTTGACATTTATTTTTCACTCTATTACATCGAGAGCTTTTACTTTTTCATTTAAAAGAAGCACTTTAAGTCACAAGTGATTATTTCTTGCACCTTGGACTATTAACATGAAAAAAAAAACCGCAAACACGATGATAGCCCAATACGATAACTTGAGTGGCTTCTAATTGATGGATGGGGGTGTAGTATATAAAACACAGATACCCCTGGACACTGTCACTCTGAGACTTCTGGTCTAAGAGCACTTTGAAGGCGGGTCTTGTTCTGGTCATCCAGAAGCGTGTTTTATTGCCACGGAGTGGAGCCAGTGACTGGAGATGTTTCCTGGATGCAAGATACTGTGGGAGGATGGACCCTGGATCAGGGGCCCACAGTCCTGGCTGTGGTCACTGCAGCAGGGGTGTTGACAGCAGGCTCTCCCCAGAGCTGCTGCCTGTGACAGTGCTCCCCGGAGGGACAGCACAACCAACCCTTCCCAGCTGCCAAAACCCAGCTCGTGGGCTGAAGCAGGCCGGTTAGGAGGCCCAGAGTCTGACTGCAGCAGAGCCCTTGACATGAGAGTCCCTTCCTGGCTGGGGCCCCTGAGTGACTCATTTCACTCCTTCTTCTTCTCTGTCAATGGAGAGAACCTCTCATTCAGTTCATCGTAGGTACACGAGGCAGGCCCACCATTGCCCTTGAGTTCAGAAAATGTTCAGAAAGCCCAAACTTTCTCATGTGTACAAACGTGGCTACTTCTCCTGACTCTCCCGCAACAGCCCCGGCTGTCCAGGCTAGCAGGCCCTGGGAACCGTGCCCTGCGACCTGGTACAGCCACATTAGGCCCAGTCACCTCAGAAGGGGGATTCTGACGTCTTCCCTCCGGTCTCTACCACAGCTCCTCTCCTTTCTAGACTAGACGGTAGAGCCTCTGTCTACCCTCCAGATGGACTCTAGATCTCTCTCTCTCTAGAAGCAGAGTCTGGCCCCCCAGCTTTCAGACTTGACTGTTCCTGTTTTATTCTCACCCCCACCCCACCCCACCCCCCACTGGATGAAGCCACCCTCCACAGCTTTGGTGTGCAAATCTGGGCCCACCTGCCATTTTGCCTTCTCACAGGGGCCTCACAGTCATGGCCAGTCAGTCAGGCTTCCTGACTGCACAGCCCCTTGCCTCTGCCCGCCTCCCCTCCCCCCAAGGCCTCTACCGTTCCCCCTTGTCTGTGGGACTCGCCTGCAGATGACTCTGGCTCGCCACCAAGCTTTCCCTTCTTCCACGGACAAATGCGCCCACTCCACACTCCGACAGGAAGTTGTTTATCTTTATTCCCTCCCGGGGACCTTGTCGTCCGCAGTACCTGCTCCTCAGTCTTCTCTGTCTGCCCTTTCTCCAAACACTGACATTTTTACCAACAGGTTTATTTATGTTTCTCTAAATTGAAAATCGTCTTAGCAGGGACAGTAGCAGCTGGCGCCGGAGTGACGTTCAATCATAGAGGAGACCGAATGAGATTCGTACATGTTTATTACAGTCACTGAGTGACGTCTACGGTGTAGTTCCACGAGAGGCAGACATTTAACCGTGTGTGTCACTCAGCCACTCTGAATGAAGGCAGCTGTGAGTGAAAACCCTCCTGTCACCTCTGGCAAGACCACAAGTGGGTCAGGAGGAAGGAGGCTAAGGGTGACTTTCTGTGTGACTCCACCGTCTGACTTGGATGACTTTCTGTGTGACTCCGCCGTCTGACTTGGATGACTTTCTGTGTGACTCCACCGTCTGACTTGGATGACTTTCTGTGTGACTCCGCCATCTGACTTGGATGACTTTCTGTGTGACTCCACCGTCTGACTTGGCACAAAGAGCTTGTATTGCTTTTGCAAATCAATGAAGACAAAACAAATGGTTGCTCAATGAATAAACAGCACCCAAGAAAGACCCTCTCAGACAGGGAGGGACATTGCTATTGCGGGCAGAGCTGAGACAGCCAGAGGACAATATTCCAAGACCCTAGACACTGTCACCCGGGTGCCACCACTGACTTTGCAAAGGATTTCCATCTCCTCTAGAGGAATCAAAGGAGTTTTACAAAAGGCAGTTCCAGATGGGCATGATGATGCACACCTTCAGGCCCAGCACTCAGGAGGCAGAGGCAGGAAGAGCTCTGAGTTCAAGGCCAGCCTGGTCTACAAAGTGAGTTCTAGGACAACCAGGGCTACACAGAGAAACCCAATCTCAAAAACCAACAACAACAACAACAACAACAACAACAACAAACCAAACCAAAAGACAAATGCAAACAAAAACAAGAATAAAACAAAACAAAACAAAAAACCCAAAAGGTAACTCCATCATTAGAACTAGCATGTATCAGTCAACAGCTCATTAATTAAGCAGAGTTCTTGACACAGGGTTAGGGCTGAAAGTTGGAAGAGGAGGGGCCAGCTGAAGATGATTCAGAAATGAATATAAATTCGATTGATATTATACTGTAAGGGTAGGAGAGTTGGTGGCATTAAATGGACTCCAAGTTCATCTCAGCTTTTCTGGAGAAAAAAAAAAAGGGAAAGGTGGGAGGACCTTGGGCAACGACCAGAGGGTTGCCAGGACTCAAGCCGACATCTTCCTGAGGAAGATCATCTTCTTCATCAGGAAGGAGACAAACTGAGCTACTTACTACGTGCCTCCCCTTTATCACAGAAGAATGGCAAGAAGTTGGGGCAAGGGAAGCGAAATTACTTTTTGATGTAAGGCTTCATGTACCCCCGGCTGGCCGCAGACTTACTATAGAGCCGAGGATGTCTTTGAACGCTCCACCCCTTGACACCACATATGTTAGGAGTACAGACTCTTTCCCCCATACCCAGACCCGAAGAAAAAAATTTTTTTGAGACAGGGTTTCTCTGTGTAGTCCTGGCTGTCCTGGAACTCACTCTGTAGACCAGGCTGGCCTCGAACTCAGAAATCCGTCTGCCTCTGCCTCCCAAGTGAGAAACTTTTTTTTAAATGAAAGAACAGGGCCAGCAAGATGGTAGAGGTGCTCTCACAGGTCTGGTGACCCTAGTTTGAGTCCTGGATCCTGCAAGGTAGAAGAAAACTGACTTCTGAGAGTGGTCCTCTGACTTCCACACATGTGCTATTTGGCATGTATGTGTCTACATACACATACGCGCACGCACACATACATACACACATGCACATGCACTATACCACGCACACACATTCACATCATACCACACACAATACATGTAACACACACACACACACATACACACACACACACACACATACATACCACTCTAAAAAAAAAGATCTAAAATGACAGAAATAAAAGAAATAGAGATGTGTATATCAATAGAATGGGTAAGATCTAATTTAAATGTTTAGTAATCAAAGCAGGAGACAGAGCTACTTACTGTACAATTTTAGTTTGCCATGGAAGAAAACAAAACAAAACAATACAAAACAAAACAAAACAAAACAAAACCAGCCAGGCTTGCCTTACTGACTTGGCAATATTCAGTCATTGAAGAATTATTTAAAAGCTTTCTGTCAAAAGAAGAAAACCAATCCATAGACCTCTTGGGCTCCCACCTACAATTTTTTATATGAGAAAATTAAGTTTAAAAGAGTGTGGGTCTGAGGAGGAAAGAAAGAACACACGGCATGGGTCGACATGGGGCCTTGGGACAGCACTGGGTTGCTTGAGTTTGGGGTAACAAGCTAAGGAGTTTGGGGAGTAAAGAAGCCGGGCAGATATTCACATAATGAGGGTAAGCATTGCTCCCCGCACAACCTCCTAAATTAATGAAGTCTTAATACTTTATGACAATGTCAATCAACTTTATAACATTTTCACAAGTCACAAAAGACCATTCCTTTTGGATTTTTTCATCAATCATTTAGATTTCTTCAATCAAGTGTCACACACACACAAAGACAGGTTATGTCCTGAATCAAGCCCGTGGCACACAGTTTGGTGACCTCTGCCACAGAATATTTCTGGATCATCTTAGGGCTCCTGAGTCCCCAGTGGCTCAAAGTCTAGTTTGATGTGCCTTGTTGGTGCCTGAACACATGTTAACATTTGGTTCCTGTCACTGCAGTGCTGAGGACTGGCCTAAGGTTGACCGATGATTTAGGTCTTGGGGTACCACAGTCGGAAAGCCGATCAGTGCTTTCCTCGAGAGACAGATTCCCACTCTCCGGACGCTGGGCTGGTGACTGTGGAAGAGAAGGCAGGGACACGTGTGGCGTTTTCTGTCTCCCACATGTACCCGGTGCCTTTTCAAGTCCCTGCTGTGCTACAATGTAGCCGGGACCATTCACCAGAAATTGGAACCCTAAGTCCAAATTATCTTCTTTCCTGTATAAGGTACTACTTCTCGGGTGTTTTGTGATAGTTAGAGATAGTTAGATAATTATGCTGGGGGAACCATAGAACAAGGCAACATGGCAGACTTGGGGTTGCTCAACAGAATACAGTTGGATCCTATTGCAATGTGACGGGGGTGTTGAGTCTCAGGGGCTGCTATACCATAGACCAGTGGTTTACGAATCATAGATTTTTATTGCTAATTATTCTAGGGACGGAGAAGTCAGAAATCAAGGATCCTGCCCATACGCCAGTCGACGAGTTAGAGGTGCCTTCGCTGAAGGGAGATGTACCTGGTGTGGTCTAACCTGGAGCTTTTTTAAGTTGGTGGTAGTTTGGCACACATGGGAATGGCTTCTGCTCCCCAGAAGAGCTGTTCTAGAGCTTTCCAATGGACCACTTGCTCCCCTTCTTTCCGCCTTGTTCTTCCGGGCTCTGGTTGCTTTTAGCGTCTCCACCTCTCTCTATAGCTTGTTAGCTTGACCCAGACGACACAGGCCAGGAACTAGAGAGGTCGCCAGCGGCTAAGGGGGTGGGGGTGGGGGCACTAACAAGCCAAGAGCGTGTCAGGTTCGTACTGTATGATTATCCGGTCTTGCTGTAACCTGCTGGCTTCGAAACCACAGGCCGCCTGGAAGGATCGCTCAGTTCCAACCCCCAAAAGATGGGGACAGTTTCCCAGAAAAACATGACTCAGTCCTCCGCCCAGCTCCACTAATCATGGAGCCAATTCTGGTTCCCTTCCCACTGAAACCGCTGTTTGCCACTCGGGTAGTAATTGCCAGGTTAGGCAAATAAAAATTCGGGGCAGCCAGACAAGTTTGAATTCTGTTAGAGATACCGATTTATTTTTTTTTTGGGGGGGGGCGGAGACAGCCTCCCTCTAGCTCTAGCTGGCCTGGAATGTGCCACCTCGGCCAGGCTGGCCTCAAACTCACCGAGATTGGCTTACCTGTGGCTCTTTAGTCTAGGACCAAGGGCATTCCCCTCCACTCCCAACCTCATCATCGATTCTTTACTATAGGGGTGCGACAGATGTTACATGTTGCCAGTGCTGCACGGGAAATAACCCGAAATTCAGATGCGACTGGGAATCTTATACTTTTCGAGGCAAGTTCTCCTTTACCGAGAGAACCTACCCCCTTCAAAGGCCTTCTCTATTTCATATTCCTCATCCGGGCTCCAGCACACTGAACTCTGCACACTTCCCTCCGGGAGCCGCCGAAACTTCTAGAACACCCCCCCCCGCCCCCACTGCACGTGACTTCGTCTCCATTTCTATGTGTACAGGCATCCTTGGGTAGGTAGAAGCTTGCTCTCTGAGTCACAGAGCCCACGGTGTCATAGATCTTTCTGCCTAACGTGAACAAAAGTCCTGCATCTAGTTTTTGTTCTTTAAGACATGATCTCGCGTAGCTCAGGCTAGCCCCTAACTTGTACTCTCCTAGGTTGACTTTACACTCCTTATCCTTCTCTCTCTCTCTCTCTCTCTCTCTCTCTCTCTCTCTCTCTCTCTGCAACCATATCTAGCCTCTTGTACATTTCTTTGAAAAACAAAACTTGGTTTCCCCCTAGTCACCACGCTGAAAAAAAAAAAACCAACCAAACAAACAAACAAACAACCAAACAAAAAAAAAAAAACCCAGGAGAGTTGGACAAGATTCAGACCAGAGTCCTTCAGTGTGTCCTGCAGATTGGAGGAGTAAGGAGTTAACTAACCCTACCATATGCCTAGAAGCTATTCCCAGCTTCGAGTTAACCTGTGGAACTCCAAGTCGTAGCTTCCACACTGCCTTATGTTTCCTCGGAGGCAGTGAATCTATGGGGCAGCCAGCTTAAAAAGAAATAGCCAACCTCTTCCAGGAAGACGACCCCTGAAGAGTCTATGAAGAGCTCCCAGCTACCTTTTGTTTCTGCCGCTAAGGAAGCCCCACCCCCACCCCCTTCTCCACCTGCCTGCTCAGGATAGTTCTGATCTGTGAGATCCCTTCCCTTCCTAGCCACGCCGGCTAGGATTGTCAGTACTGGATTTTTCTTTCCGTTTGAAGCCAGGTCTCACTCTTTGCCATGAGAGTGGTCATAATGCCGAAGCGAAGCACTCCAAGACACGCTGGTCTTTGGTGGACTCTCACACAGCCTGGGCAAGGTTAAAGGTTAAAGGTTAAAGGTTAAAGATGGTTGCCACTGGTCCCTGATCTTTCTCCCCTGCCCATGTGGGCATGAGATTTTCCAGCAAGATGTCTACTCAGCCAGCTCCTGTTTCCTCTGCATGAAAGGGTCGTAGACCCAAGTGGTGGTAGAGCACGCCTTTGATGCCAGCATTCGGGAGGCAGAGACAGGCGGATCTGTTAGTTCAAGGCCAGCCTGGTCTACAGAGTGAATTCTGGGACAGCCAGAGCTACCCAGAGAAACCCTGTCTTGCAAAAACGAGACAAAGAATACTAGAGATGTGGATTCACACCTCCTCCGATAGCCTAACTCTAACTGAATTTCCGCCTTGCTCGACCTGTCTTAAGCATAGTCACATAGTGAGGTTCTAGGGGTTAGGGCTTCAGCAAATAGATCTCAGGGAGTCCCCCGGTCAGCCTGTAACAATCACACCATGTCCAAACTCAAATTCAGTGCCAGCGTAGGCAGACACACTCGAGGGGTTTGTATACTTATTTTTCGCCCACGCACTCCACCGGCTGACGATTGTGTAGGGAAAAGCACTATGGCCAGATATCATATTTGTACCCACAGAGGCAAGGGCCCATGGGGCGTGCACACTTGAGGCAGCTGTGAGGGTCTCCAGGCTCTTGTTCTCCAGCCCTTCTTTCAGCAGAAACCCCAGAGTCACCACTTGCCCTGGTCATGTTTCCTTTCTGTCCTCTAAGCAGAGAGAGAGAGAGAGAGAAAGCACCCACCAAAGACCTGCTTCTGGGGAGACCATGGGAGACTCCATAGCTTAACCACTTTATTTTCTTTCTTTCTTTTCTTTTTTTTTTCTGCTTTGCTCTATCACTCTTTCAGGAAAGGGAAGAAGAAGAAGAAGAAGAAGAAGAAGAAGAAGAAGAAGAAGAAGAAGAAGAAGAAGAAGAAGAAGAAGAAGAAAAAAAAAAAAAAAAAAAAAAAAAAAAGAAAGCCAAATACTTTGATCCCTGGGGAGGTGAAGGGGAAGTTGATCTTCACCAATTTTTTTTTTTTTTATAGATAGCAAAGTCCATGCTTCCCACCTGCACCCAAAGCACACAGGCAGCTGGCAGAACAAAGCACCGGGGAAAGTGGTGACCAGAATCTCTTAAATTGCCCGGGTACAGGTGCAGCTTGTTTTTTTGTCCCTGGTGCGGGCTCCAGTGATTGACAATGTTTTACCCGGCAGGCAGGCAGGCTTAACCCTTTCCTCTCCGCCACGCACCACAGTAAAGCCCTGTGCTTCAGAGTCTCTTTCCTCTTTAGGTCGAGAGAGAGAGAGAGAGAGAGAGAGAGAGAGAGAGAGAGAGAGAGAGAGAGAGAAAGAGCCCTCCCAGGTGGATGAGAGCAGGCTGTCACCACTCTTAGCTGCCAGGAGCGAAGATAACGATGAGGAAGAATGCTAAGGTTTGGAGGAACAAGCTGATCAGCTCCATGTTCTTCTTTTTTAATGAAGATTCACCTACATAAGATAGAGCATGGGGCCACGATCTGGTGTGCTTGATGCGTCTGACACTGCCTGACCTAGAAATCTGATTCCTCTGAGCTGCTGCAGCTGTTCTCCCCACCATCAAATAAAAAAAAATAAAAAAAAATAAAAAAAGTTACTTGGCACTTGGCAGGTTAAGCCAGAGCAGAGAAAAGGCACAACCGAGTAGCCAGGTTTAGAACCGCTCCTAGAGCATGCTGGGATTATTTATCTCCCTGGCTCGGGAAGTTTGCTTGTGTCCCCCTGCAAGGCTCCAGACGGGGTACAGTCCCTGGGACTACATCTCATCGTCGTGTGTGGAGACAAGGGGTATTTGCGAGTCCTCTGCGTCAGGGCCAGATTTGTGTGGCGTCTAGGTGGATAGATCCTCTGCAGCCTGCTGACCTTGGCATCCTGAAGGGTCAGGGTGGGAGTGGGGGGGGAGGGGTGTAAGGGCAGGTTCGGTCTTAGACAAACTCATAAGCCAAAGCCGTGAACTCTCCAACGCCTCAAAAGTTAAACATTGGAAAAAGGCCAAGGGCATAGGAGCAATTGCTTCCTAAACATTGAGACTTCTACTCAGAGAGGTGGGATGTGCTGTGTATACATGCCGACACTAGAGAAAGACCCCAGAGCTGGGCAGGACTCCGCAGTAGACAACCCCAGACCTTCGGGGCTCCCTCATCAGGGACCTGAGCTCTGAGCTCCGGGATGCGGCTTGTTATGGAGCTGTTAGTATGACAGATGTTTTCACGTTTCCCTTAGCACAAAATGAATACTCTTGATTTTAACTCCGGGACTATACCATAGCCAGCACACACCATGACCTCTACAGCTCCCCGCTGCAGCCACGCGGTGAGAATCTGACTGCGGACGTGTCTTTAAAGAGTCTTGGTAAACCTCTGGCGATCACGTTTGCTCAGGGAGCTACCATGCTGTGTCCTTGGTCTTAACTTAGCCTTTGAAAAGAGCCCATATGAGCCAGGTGTCAGAGATACTTGTCCAGATCAATCTACAGAGTAAGACAATCGAGGGAAACGTGTAGCTGACAGAGCGATCTAAGTCATTCGTAAACCAAACCTTTGGAAGTGAGACCTAATGTGCTTCCGAGGGCCCAGAGCTACTGGAGCAAAAACAAAACTGTGGATTTTTCATTAATCATTTTGATCTTAGGCATAGATAAGAACTGCCAGTGATTGTGCAGGAAATAAAATGCCAAGGCTGGGCAGAACCGTGGCAACAATCTACTTAGGCAAGGCTCCGATGACCCGCAAGGGCAGCCTGTGGGGGGTAATGCCGCTTAGAGGCACCCCAACCCCGGCGGCGGGCAAACCTCCTGCCCTCCATCAGAGTGGAGCGCATCCCCTAGACTAGCCTCCTGCTTTCATAGAATCCCAGGTTCCTTGCGTGAAGACGACGGGTCACTTCTACATCTATTGTCATGTGAGCCGATGTCACCATTGTTGTGTGGAAGCTTTGGCACTGACAGTGCAGAGGCCCACTGAGAAACAAAGCAGGACACACACACACACACACACACACACACACACACTTGGCTATTCCAAGAGGGAGAGATTCTAAATCCCCACCCTCATTCTGAGAGCTCCGCACACCCCGGGGCGATTGCAATGCTCTAGACTTTGGATATTCTTGACCTTGGGAAAACTTTTTTTTTTTTTTTTTTTTTTGTGAAAGTTTGTAAAGGTAATTACCATTATTTACAGTACCAAAGGCAAAGCCCCACCCTGGGCTTCAGGCCAGGGGATCTCAGAGTAAGAAGAGGGTAGCGGGGTGAGCCAAGTCCGAGACAAAAGGCACAATTATGCTCCCCTAAAAGCTCGCTCTGCTGGGGGGTGGTGGTGGAAGGAACACCCACACATGGAGAGGTGTGTGCAGGGAGGGGCGACCTTTGAAGTCCTGCCTGAGTCTTGAATGGGGTCCCCCTACCGCCCTGGGAAGAAGGATGCCTGCTCCCCGCCCTGGCTCTCTTACTGGGCTGGGCCGTAAGGAAATGGACTTCACACTCTATTTGCCAGTTGTTGAAAACCGAGCTTCAAATCGAAGAAGAATTTTGGAAGAACTAAGACAGTGGAAAACGTTCAGGAGAACAGTCCGAAGGTTCCTCAATTTCTCCACAGAAAAGGAGGAAGCCAAGTGAAGCCCCCAGTTCCCCTCTTACTTTTTAATATCCACATCACGTTTCAACTTCGCTTTCTTTCTAGGTTCAGGTCAGAGAGATCTGGAGGGAAAGATCTGAAGCCTAAAGCCGTGTTTGTGGCTGGGAGTAGTGCCGTGCCTTCACACACTGGGCACCACAAGCAACCCGTGAGAGCAGTCAGTGACACGGGTACTGGCCACAACTGGGGTGCAGGGACAGGAGTTCCTCACACAGTGTCCTAGTGTGTGGATTCCCCAAGGGCTATCACCAGAGAGGCTCTTGGGTGCTGTCTTAGGGTTTCTATTGCTTCAATAAAACACCGTGATCAAAAGCAACTTGGGGAGGAAAGGGTTTATTTAGCTTACACTTTCACATTGCTGTTCTCCATCAAAGAAAGCCAGGACAGGAACTCAACCAGGGCAGGAACCTGGAGGCAGGAACGAACATAGAAGCCGTGGAGGGGCGCTGCTTGCTGGCTTGCTCCCCCTGGCTTGCTCAGCTTGCTTTCTTCTAGAACTCAGGACCACCAGCCCAGAGATGGTACCACCTACATAGCCTGGTTCTCCTGCATTGGTCACTAATTGCGTCAAGTTGACACGTAAAACCAGGCAGTACGGACGCTGTGTTTGGAAGAACCGCCATAGAAGGCGAGGTTCCCCCTTTAGTCCTGGAGTGAAATACTCAGAAGAGAGCAAGGTAGGAATCTGAGTGCATGGAAGCCACCAGGAAGACAAGGGCTAACATTTCGGGGGGTGGTCGTTACCTCCTCTGGTGGCTACGTTTCCCAGGTGCACACTGAGTGCTGGCCAGTTTTCAGCGGAAGGAGATGGGAACCTTCAGACTGCTCTCCTGAACGTTTCCCACTGTCTTAGTTCTTCCAAAATTCTTCTTCTAGCTGTCCATGGCTAGAAATAGCCCTGCTCCTCCTGACCCCCAGGGACCCGTGGTGGAGTCTCTTTGTTTTCATCTCTAACCAGCTGGGGTTCAGGAGAGGCCCGCAAACAATTTTGTGTATATAATACAAGAGCCGGAAGAGTTTAATTGTCGGGCTGCTGTAGCTGAGGTCCAGAGGGTGACATGTATAGGTGAACGGGGGTGGGGGGGTGGGGGGTGGGGGAGGCGGGCAGGGGGAGGGGAAGAGAGGGGGGAAAGGAGAAAGAGTTGAAGAGACAGGTTTCCATAGGAAACGGAGAACCCAAAGATTTGTCCTCCTTTGTGCCAGGACTGTGAACCTGCTGTGTTTTTCCACGTTAGGATTTCTACACACCACTCATCCTCAGGCAGTTCGGTCGTATACAGGAAGCCGGCGACGGGGCCTGGGTCTTCCTCTGTTCAGTATTTATTAACTATGCCTGCTGTGCACGTTGTGTAATCGCTGGGATTAAGCGATAAGTGCTTGTCTCCATTACACAGCGGAAACAGCAAATGAACACTGTGAGACTCTTGCCCACGGCTGAGGCAGACCTAGGGACTGAGTATAACGGGGCTGTGTCCTCAGGACACAGTGATGGAGTGTGCCCTGAGGAAAGAAAAGCTTTCTCCCCAGACCTCATCTTTTGCTGCTGCCATCAACCCAACAGATCGCATTTCATCAGGGCATGAAGCACTTTGACAAGGCCTCTTATTTTTCCTCATCTCTTGGCACCTAGAGAACCTTCCATTGGTGGGAAAACTGAGGACTGCTTAGCTTGCACGTTAAAGGCTGAAATCAACCTCTCTAGAGCCAAGACGCAATCTCAGGCTTAGTTTTGATCAACCCATTTTGGTGTTGCAGAGGGCTGGTTGGGCAAGAAGTATCAGAAATTTGGGAAATATTAAATGCTTCAGTTTCTTACTCGGTGTTCAGTGGTAGGACGTCATGTTTTATCAGTTGTGTTTGGAACGCGCATTTTAAAAACCATCAAGTTTATGTTTAAGGAAAATGGAGCAGTCGGCCTGGCAAGCGCCATCTGATGATGAAAAAGGAAATTTTGGAATTTGACAAACTGGAGGTCCAATCCTGCCACTCTAGTTTAAGAGCCGTAGCGTCTGACACACTTCTAACCTTAAAGAACAGAAGGAGTTCCGCTTTGCTTAAGTGGGAATAATGCTTCCCTTGTAAGCTTATTTTGATAATTGAGGTAATATGGGTAAGGTGCCTGGCAGTGAGTTTTATTCTTCTTTAACTAGCCTATGTTCAGTGAATGCTAGCTTTTTTTTTTTAAATCAAATTTGGTACCTAATTATGGATAATTATAATAATAGATACTTTTCCTTTCCCTGCTCAAATATGACTGCACAGAAGATGGTGAACTGGAAAATGGTGGTGATTTTGTGCTTTAATGACTACAGCTGCTAAGGTAGTTAATGAGACAAGCATACATGTGCACATACTGAAACACACAAACATCCAAAAAGGGAGGTTCTGAAGGGTTCATTGGATGGTGCGAGAACAAAATATAAACTCACAGAGCCCCGGGTTCTTGCAGTGAGATCCCAGATCCGGCTTTTACAGAGTTTGGGGTTGTTTCCCTTAGAAAACTATTAAACCCGCCCAGAAAAGAATAGTCAGGGTCTCAGGTTCACAGGGAGCAGCGCACACACATTTCGGCGGCTTTTGAAGGCTTTTACCCTGGATGAAAAGGAATGCAAAATGCCATGCAAATTAGATTTAACCTTCTGGCTCATTTGCCTCAATAAAAAAAAAAAAAAAAAAAAGTAAAAAGGCCTCAAGGATTATATCCACATTTGAAGGTCATATTTTTATGTAAATAAGGAGTTGTTCAGAACGTTCTAGGGGTGCGAGGAATGCTATCCACGGCCACTGGGTGGGTTCCCAGATGGAGTCCTAGTTTCGCTGGCACACTGATATGGCACCAGTAAGACATTTAAGGGCTCAATTGTAACTCCGTTGATGCCATCGGTTGGGAGAAGAGACAAAGAAAGGGACCGGGAAAACTGAAAAGGGCAGGGAGTGTGTGAGAGCAGGGAATTGCCAGGGGAAGAAGCTGTAACTCCGGCAGGTGCTGGTATGTCTGAGGCTCTCTCTCCTCAGAGCCTGGGAACCGGGTATGGTGTCTCATGATCTCAGCCCCAGCACTCACAGCTCTCTGTGAATTAAAGGCCAGTTAGGTCTACACAGTGAGAAGCTGTCTGAAAGAAAGAAAGAAAGAAAGAGAGAGAGAAAGAGAGAGAGAGAGAGAGAGAGAGAAGGAAGGAAGGAAGGAAGGGAAGGAAGGAAGGAAGGAAGGAAGAAAAAGAAAGAAAGAAAGAAAGAAAGAAAGAAAGAAAGAAAGAAAGAAAGAGAAAGAAAGAAAGAAAGGGAGAGAGAACATAAAATAAGATCCTGTGATAGTTAGGAATCTAAGGACCATTCCAGGTACCTAAGAAATGGGCGCTGATGTAGTTACATTATTGGTGTATTACATTTCACTTGATTGAGGGATGGATTGCTAGCTTTGAACTAGGGCCTTGCGTGTGCTAGGAAAGGGCTGTTCTACCGAGGTATTCTGCTCTGTCCCTGGACTTTAGCCTCTTTATTGGGATCCATATCCAGGTTAGTCGGCATTTATGTTTACCTCCTACCATGTGCAATCGGTGGTCAGTTCTGGGCACTCAATGAATATGATAGCATTCCTTTCTTTAAGAACGTTGTTACTTTCAGTGTCACGAGTAAAAGAGCGAGGGAGGGAAGTCAGTCTTCCATGTCCTAATTAGGAATCTTAGAGACACTCCAGATGAAACTGGAATGCCCCGTCCCCATAGAGGTTTCAGTAAAAAGGTCTTCTCTAGCACTGGATCAACAACTCAAGGCCTTGAAAGAGCAGCCTCTTTGGAGGCCTTCCTAAAGCACCAACGGTGGTGGCTTCTACAGGCAACTCATGACTGGAGATTCCTCGGGGCTGAACACCGAGGTCTGTGTTTGCCATGTGAGTCCTTCAGATACTGGCCAATTAATTCTCTGCTGTCACCTCCAGGGTGACTGTGTTTCTTTTTAGTGTCCTGTGGTACAGGAGAACACTGAGGAGTAGAGCAGCAGGGGTCGCCAAGCCAGCAGGAGAAGGAGATGCTCTCGATGCTCTTAGGAAGGGTGATATCCAAGATGGGACCGCCTGGCAAGAGTTTTAAGACATTTGATGAATTTGCCATGGTCCTTCCAAGTTGGTGCGCTGATCTGACGATGTCTTAGGTCAAATGGGAATTTGTTGTCCATTAACAGAATAATTGGCAGAAAGTATAATTCATTTGTGTTCAGACCCCCATCCCCCCATCCCTTAACTATGTCATACATGGAAGCAATTTCACTTTTTAAAAAATATTTTTGTTTTCGAGATTGTCATTTACTTAGTTTCCTCCTTCCCCCCTCCCCTGCGAACCCTCCCACGCACTCCTCTCTACTCCTTCAAGTTCATGGCCTCTTTATTTTCAGTGTCACTGCATGCAAAATTAAGGTTTTTAGAGAAAGGGCTCTTGAGTTTTCTGTGTATCCCCTTTCTCCTATGTCTAGAGAACATAAACATTTAGAAAGGCCCTTATCTGAATTCTTTTATAAGTTCACACTTCAAGTTTAAGACTTCCACAAGAAACACAAGCACCTTTCAGAGCCGACTACCTAAAGGGACGACAGATACGTAAACCTTTAGAGATGGTGGCATTGATTGGCTCCTCCAATAATTTATTTCCATATCTTCCCCATGTCCATAAGGAATTTTGCTGTTTGAGAAGAATGGAAAGTGTAGGGGAGAATCTTGTTCTGGCCAGTAGTTGCTGAGTAAGTCATAAAATATTGTGACTAGTTTGCAGACATGGGTGGCAGGGGTTGGGGGGGGCGGTTGGGCGGGGAAGGGCAGGCAATGCCTTCCTGATTCGGACTGTTAAGGGGCTTAAGTTTGGTAATGCATAGGAAAGTTCTCTAAAAAACCACTCTGTGGTGGCAATGGCGGTAATCACGAGGGCATTTCAAGGTGAAATCTCCTGGCTCAGCTGTAACTAGCTCCTCTCAAATGTTCGAACAGACAAGCGTCCAGGAGTCAGCTGTTGAGTGAGTCAATGCAGATGTGCACACAAGCATGTATGCACACCTAAAAGCAAATAGATGTGCAAAACTTTTTAAGGGTCCTACATTTATTTTCTTCTACGTCTGTTTTCAGCACTGGGGACTGAAACCCTGGGCTTTGTGTAGTCCCAGCAAGTGATCTTACCAGGGAACTACACCCCCAGGCAGAGTGTCCAAAATTATCAATGCATTTAGCAATATGGTTCATTCCAGCTCTTGCTATACAAATAGAATCAACCACCCTCTGTGTCCAGCTCTTAAAACTATCCTACATGTGTATAGAACTAGCAGCTCCCCTGGCTGTTGTGTTATTTACATGTCTCCCAGTTGGATCCCTGGCTTACTTAGTCATCATACATACATACATACATACATACATACATATCCAGGCCATGTTATGGATATTTACTTTGGCGTGTGAACAAGGTTGAGAAGATGCAGCTTTGTAAGCGTGTTACCTAAGAAACAGCTGGAGTTGCAGTTGGGAACAGTCCTGCCACAGAGCTGTGACCAAGGTACTTAGTTACAGGGTATTAGAGCACACTGGCCCAGGCCTGTAATCCTATAATTTGGGAGGCTGAGGCAGAAGGATTTCAAGTGTGACATCTACCTGGACTACAAAGTAAGACCTTTCCTCAACAAACCCCAACCAGCTAAACAGATCTTCACACTTTTTTTTGTTTGTTTGTTTGTTTTGTTTTTGTTTTTGTTTTTTTTTTTTTCTTTCGAGACAGGGTTTCTCTGTGTAGTTTCGGCTGTCCTGGAACTCACTCTGTAGACCAGGCTGGCCTCGAACTCAGAAATCCGCCTGCCTCTGCCTCCCAAATGCTGGGATTAAAGGCGTGCGCCACCACCGCCCAGCTTCACGCTTGTTTTTGAACAACCCCCAACTTTCCCTCCATTTCCAAGGTTGTTTGGATGAGCTCTGGAGGGAGATCACGTGAGGAGGAGCTGAAGACGCCAAGGCTTTTCCTTTGCTTATCGTGATCTTGTCTTTCCCACCGAGCAGGATCCATCTTAATCTCTCCCATCTGGGACTTTTCCCTCCTACTGACCCCTTGAGGTCCGGGCTCCGGGCTGTCTGGTTCTCCTGTCCATGGAATGAAGACCTCTGGAGTCTCCCAGGAAATGAACAGGTCTCCATACATTTGAACAGCCTAACTCCCACTTGTCAGAATTGGTAGCTCCACTGTCCTGGCACAGAGCCTCTTACTATGGGTTGTGTGTGTTCATGTGTGTGTACTCAGCCATGGGTGCCCTTGTGGAGGCTTGAGGTCGACATCTTCATCAATTTTTTTCCAAGACAGGGTTTCTCTGTGTAGCCCTGGCTGTCCTGGAACTCACTCTGTAGACTAGGCTGGCTGCAAACTCAGAAATCCGCCTGCCTCTGCCTCCCAAGTGCTGGGATTACAGGCGTGCGCCACCACCGCCCGGCCCTTCATCAATTTTTTATCTACCTTATATTTTGAGACATGCTGCCTCACTGAATCTGGAGGTAAGCATTTCAGCTCCACTGGCCAGCCAGCAAGTCTGTGTGATCTACTTGGCATGGCTCTTATGTGGGTGCTGGGGTCTCGGCGGTGTGTGTGTGTGTGTGTGTGTGTGTGTGTGTGTCTGTCTGTCTGTCTGTCTGTCTGTCTGTCTGTCTGTCTACATTCAGGCTTTTGAAGCAAGCACTCTACCTACCGAGCCCACCTCCACCTTCGGACTCATTCCTAACATCCATCATGATAGTGCGGGTATCAAATCGGGCCGAGACCATTCTCTAACCCTGTTAGGAAATGGAGAGGATCTTGTTAGGATCCATTGTAACAATAAAAAACAAAAAACAAAACAAAACAACCCCCCCATACTTCTGTGTAGTTTCAAATTTCAGAAGAGGATGTTATACAAATAGAAGTGGTTATGCGAACCTTATATGAAAAGGAGCTTTCTAAGAGGCTTTCAAACCTGATTTCAAATCTCCCATAAGATAATCCCGGTTTGAAGTATATTTGTGGGAAGGGTTGAACGAGTGGCCACCATTTCCCTGCTAGGGAGCTGTCCCTCTCAGGAAGATTGACACACACACACACAGCCGAAAGCAAATCAGGTTCACTTCTTGAGCCCAGATCATGTCTAAATTCCAGATATTTTTGAGACTGAAAGGGGGCAAAATGATCCCAGATACGGGGGTACACTGAAGGCATGTTTGGGAGGAAAAACTCCCTTCCCTTGGCTTGCGTGTGGGTCACCGACCACTGTAGTGTTTTAACAGTCTGTTGCAAGCTCTGCGAATGTTTCAGTTTGCCAGACCTGTCACGATAAATTAATTACAGGATGTTGCAGAAATGGCCGGGCTCCAGCAGCATCTTGCATGGTTTAATATAGACTCATTTCCCCATTTCAATGTATTTGCGGTTAGATAAATCCTCAGAAATTTACAGCTGCTCTAGACTAGTTTATTATGGAGTCCGCCTGCACACATGATAAGTAGAGTAAGAATTTGATGTTCTTAAAGTGCGAACATTTGACTGACATCCCTTGACCACAGGAGCTACTTAGTTGCACCTACACAGAGCACTCAACATCATCTTCTGGGCCGCAGTCGGGGCTGGGTAGCCGGGCCACCGCCTAGTCGCCCCTCTCTTACCTTACACTAGTAGTTCAGAAAAATTATGCGAGGCATTTATATTTGTCCACATCCCTGTGAACAAATTTAGCACCCGCAAAAAAAGCCAACTGTTTCTCTGCTAAAAAACACCAAAAGCTGAACTGAATCTACCAAGCTTTTCTCCAGGGAACGGGCTTCCTTCAGTCCTCTGCCTTGTGTTGTTTTGAAGCTTCAGTGTTCTCTCTGCTCCTTTCCACGTTTACCTTCCCAGATGTCTTACTGCTTAGCCCCTTCCTGCTCTTAACTCTCAAGTAATCCATCTCCATCCCCAGATCATCTGAGAAAGTGTCCCTTGACCGGCAGTTGTGAGTTTACACCCGTAAGAAGGTCACTTGTAACATCCTCACGTTCGATAAGCCCTCTCCGTTCTGGAGAAGAAGCAAACGATGAATTAAGAAATGACTTAGCCCGCGCCAGCACCGCTGATCATCGCTCGTGACTTTTACACGGAAGTATGCTAGGCGTTAAGCCATTCAGAGCTAAGCCATGAGAGTCGGGAAGGGAATTACACGTTGTGACACACACGTCTCCTTTTTTTTTTTAAGACTGGAGAAATACAACTGTAGATTCTCGCTAGTGTGCACCTCCTCAACGTTTTGAAGCAAGGTAGGAAAAGGGAGGTCCTCGCTCTCAGCCCGCCCTTAGCTGTGAAGGGGATCCGAAGACACATTATTTGAGTTTACAAAACAAGCGTTTTTTTTATGTTCTCCAGTTCCCGCCTTAGCTTAAAGATTTCCCCATTCAGCTTACTAACTAGAGCGGAAGGCTAGATGAATGAAGGGACCTCATTACTGACTTTACTTCCTGGGTCTCCGCAGAGAGGAGCTGTCTGCTCCTGCCTGGTCAGCCCATTGTTAGCCCTAAGTGATGCTGACCTCCATTCTCCCCCAGATAATTGGGCCCATCCACAGATCGAGTTCTTCAGTCATCGCGGCCTTGTGATTGACGCTGTGCTTGATGTTTTTATTATCTCGTACAGGACTGGAGTGGCGGCTTCTCTGTCTCATGAATACAATGTTACTGTACATGTAATGAGTTTGATTCTGCAGACCCTGTTTCTTCAGGAGACGTAAGAATTGCGGAATGGAGTGAGTTCCTAAGAATCATTATAGGACATGCGAAATGGCCAGTTTTAGAAACAGTTTTCACTTTGACACGTCCACATTTCTAGACCTGGGTGGAGCGTGGGTTTAGTCGTTCTTACCTGTGTAGGGATTTACCGCCTTTAAGCTCTGACTGGGTTTGTCCTTACAGCATGTGAGGATTGGTGACGCACTCCACTTCTTTGCTTTGCAGCCAGCGTGGGCATTTACAGGCTGTGGGCACGTGGACAAGCAGCCCTAACTTTCAGAGCCTTGCAGGGCTTATTTGTAGAGCAGGGAAGTTTTGTGTAACTCAAAGATCTGATGCAAAACTAAATGGAGGTTGCATAAAAAAAAATAGAGATCTGGGAAATATTTTCTGTAATCAAGTTCAATTGGGTAAAACTTGTTAATATAATGTTGATTTAAAAATATGTGTGCTATTTCATTAACACGTAGGGACTTCAGATGGAAGTCAATTAAAATATATAAAAAAAATCACTAATTTTTGCTAGCATTTTTTTTGTTTGTTTGTTTTTTTTGAGACAGGGTTTCTCTGTGTAGCCCTGGCTGTCCTGGAACTCACTCTGTAGACCAGGCTGGCCTCGAACTCAGAAATCCGCCTGCCTCTGCCTCCCAAGTGCTGGGATTACAGGCATGCGCCACCACCGCCCGGCTGCTAGCATTTTTATATTGTCCTTACCTTCTTAAAAATATCTAACATATGACATAAGGATCATATTTACCTATAACATGGTGACTTCTGGACACAGTTGTACTGAAATTCCTGAAGAGATGTCACAAAATTTTTTTTTACAATAACTTATACATAAAGTCAAGAACATGATTTTTATGTGCCAGAAACCATGCACAAAGTTTTGTATGTAGCAAGTGTTAGCCCTTTAAAGTATCAATTTCAGTTTAAAATGTACATTTTATGTAAAAAAATTACATTTAGGCACATTCATACACATGAAATCATGTATACATATGTGCTTACCACAGCCATGGGTATACATGCATGCTCACCACAGCCATGGGTATACATGCATGCTTACCCAGAGTCATGGGTATACGTGCATGCTTACCCACAGTCATGGGTATACATACATGCTCACCACAACCATGGGTATACATGCATGCTTACCACAGCCATGGGAAAAAATATCTTGGGCTTTTATTATTAAAGTTTTGCAACTATTATTCTCAGTATAGTTTTGATACTATAGACACCATGATACAGAGATAGTGTCAGACTGGTCATCTAAATAGTGTGATAGCATCCATTAATTTCATAATAATGTTAAAGAACAAATAATTACTAAAAAAACCCCATCGTCCAAGTGGATGTGGCGTCTTAGGTCCTGCAGGAGTGCAGTCAGGACCTAATTCTCCAAGGTACGCTAAAGATACTTCTCCGTATTTTCATGGATGTAACCCTAGACATACACCGGCCAGCCTGCGGAGAGCCTACTTCTCCCGGTACAAAGACACATCTGTTCCTCTGGTCTTCAGTAGGCTCAGTATGAAGATAGACTTTTCACATTTCAGGTGACCATGAGGATCTGAGTGAATGCTCAGATCCCATATGTCTTTTTCATTAGTTTTGATTTGAATTTTGATTCACTGAAATTCTTTTTGATGAATTTAAAACCCTAAATCAGAGAACTAACATACACCTCAAATCATGTGACCTGGGTGGATGAGGGGCGGCCAAAGGGGGCTCCCTGTAACTCCAGGCTCAGAGGCAGAGATGGGGGTCCTTGTTGCTAAGTGAGCTCCGGGTTTGCTTACCCTGCCCGGGTCAAGTGGGAGAGCGCCTGAGGAAGACGGCTGACATCAACACAGGGCTCGCACTCGGGCGTGTGAATGCACACCACGCAAACACTCACACGTGCACGCATGCACACACACAGCACACACATGTGCGCACACACAGAAAAGAAAGAAACCCAGGAGCCGAAGTGGTAGGAATACACCTTTATTTTTTAATTGTCTCAAGCAGTACACTCACAAGACAGAAAAGCAAGTTCAGAGTGACTGAGCTGCCGGCCCAAGCGCACCGGGAGGGGGGACACAACCACAGCACATCGGGGGGTGGGGGGGTGGGGGGGGACACACAACCACAGCAAGGCCGCTGGCAGGGCAGCAGGGCCTTCGGTGCTGAGGGCTGCGGGCTCGGCAGTCTGCAGTGCCACCCTGTATGTGGTGGGAATCTCCTAACAACAACAGTTCTACAAGGGTGCCCCAGCAGGGTCACGTTCCCACTGTGAGCTTCCACACCAGAGGCTATCTCCCGCTGGGCACGGGGCATGTTCACACCTCGGCGCTCCACACAGGGCTTCTCACTGCTTATTTCAATGAGACCAATCGTTTACCACACAACAGTTTGACCTTGTTGGGGTCAAATGCTTTACTGACAGACTTATCATGCAATTGAAGAAAGGGAGGAGTCAAGAGAAAGTCAAGATAGAGGACTTTCACCGTTCTGTTCAACTACAACATACGGCCATATGGGAATGGCATGGTTACTCTGAAAATGAAGACATAAATAATACTGTGTAATAATTTAAAAACAAATATTCAGACTAAAATAAATATTAAATAGTCTATATCCATAAATTACTCATATTCTTAAATATGAACTCTGTTTAAAAAATAAAAAATAAAAATAAATTAGATACACTGTTGTCAGTCCAGCCAAAATCATCCTTAGCTTAGGTGTTCTGAGTTACACATATAATCCACTCAAGGGCAACATGAACATTTAGTTCTTAAAGCAAACCGTCTCTCTTGATGCTTTTGTTACTGGGGCTGTTGGAATACCAAGAGCCAGAAGCTACTTGTGTTTTCCACACGGTTAACCTCAGAAGCAGAGTCCCTGCGTTCTGAGCAGGGCATCACGGCCACAGCCACACGGGATGGCGGCGTCCGGCACAAGCACAAGTCACAGCCACACTGGGTGGTGACTTAGAGAATGACTAACACTGTGCCCGTTATTTACATCTGCCGAGTAGCAGTTCTGGGGGTTTCTTTATTGGCTTTTCCAGCAACAGCAATATAATTCTGATGCAGTTACTAACAGCACAAGTACACCACTTTGACCAATAACACTCACAACGGTTTATAACAATTAAGCCCAAAGGCCACAGTGATTTTTTTTTCTTTTTAGAGCTAACTTCGCTGCCTTCTTGTCACCCACGGTCTCCAGAGAAATCCGTCTGGCGTGGGTTTCATGTCACGTGCACTCCTCAGCTGCTGCTTTCTTCTCCAGCTTTTTACTGGGGGGAAAAGCACACAAGGTAATTAGTGACGTTTTCCAGCCACTGCCAGAGCAGCTCTGAATCTAAGAGACTCCGCGACACCCCCCCACACACACACACTAAATAAAAGTGCTATATTAATGTAACGATATCAACACACTGGCCGTCGATTGCTCGCCCCTGCTTACACTGGCCACGCTTCGGTGCGTCGCTGGCAGCCGTGCCGGCTCTCCCTGCACGGACTAGCTAACACGGGCAAACAGACACGTTTCTCAAGAGTGGATGTGGTAGCTCCAACCTGGGCAAGACGTTGAAGGAAGCAGCTTCCGGGCAAAGCCCTCCCCTCGGGGGCGGGGCGGGGGGCATTTGTGTGGAGGGCATTTCAGCTTCATCATGATAAAGAGATCGGCCATCTTCACCATGATTCTTTCATTTGCTCCATGGCTGGGTCTAAATTTCAAACCGGGCTAATTATACTTTCAAACTATATGAGCCACGCGAGTAGCTAGCACTGCTGACCGTGCATCTAGACAGAATCTTGAGATCCAACAAATTAAATTATCACTGAAAATCAAGGGCCTGCATACAGATGATGCTTGCTTACAAACCACAGTGGCACGGACAGCCTGTGTGTGACAGACAGTGGGGTCGACCACTCAAGCGGCACAGCTGACTCGTGGACTTAGATCTCTGGATCCCTCTAACCAGAGGCCAGGGCTCTGGACTGTCCTTAGAAACAAGCTGAGGCCTTAGAACCTCGGCCATAGCTAGGCCAACCCTCCGCCTCTGAGAAAAGCAATGGCTGTTCCGCTGTGGCGGGCAGAGCAGCAGCGGCTAGCCACTCCCACGGGCTCTCCCGGGAAGGCAAGCACTTGTGTTTTCCAAAACAGGCCTTAGCCTAAGTATGTGTTTGTTATTACTCTTTTCCATATGAGAAAACATTTACATCCAAGGTTGGGAGAAATTCTGTTGTTAGTTCAGGATTTCTGAATTTAAATTTGTTAAATGCAATTATACAGATAAACTCCTAGTGTGTGCAGAACTGCAGAAACTGGTCCAAATGAAACTCATGAAAGCAACTGGTTAAGTGTAAAATGCCACAGACACAATGAGCTGAAATACTAGAGCAACAGGAGGAGGCAGGAAAAGCCATTTCTGTTGTTATGTGTGTCTAAGAAGTAGAAGTGACACTTCCAGCCCAACTAGGGAGGGTAAGAGAGGGAAGTGTAGAGCAGGGGCTCAGATAAATAAATGCAGGTGCCAGTCACCCGGAGACCCAACGCCAGCAAAACACAGAGAGGAGCAGAAAGGTTAGGACAACACGGCAGGCAGAGGGGAGGCCGCGCGGTGGTGGCACAGGGAGGAAGACAGAGGGGAAGGCGACAGGCCACAGCTGGGCATGGGTGACGGCTCTGCAGGTGCACAAGATGGAGGCCAAGCTGTGAGGAGTAAACAGAGGAGCCAGGAGACACCCCAGAGCGGAAGCCCCGCGGGACGTGGGCGGCAAGCCGGAGCAGCAGCGCCAGCCTCTGAGGGCAACGAGTCAGACTGTCGAGAGGACAGGCAGTGCAAGGTACACTCAGTGCTCGAGAGCGGGAGGCAGGGCTAGGGTGACAGGGACAGACGGACAGTCAACAGACAGAACGTGTCCTCGAGGATGAGGCGCCTGGCTTTGCTGAGAGCAGGGAAGACCGGCCCTCCCGAGAAACAGCACCCCAAGCCCCCTCCTCTGCGGCACGCTCACAGCCAACAGGACAGCGGCCATAAGACAAAAAGAAAGGGAAATCTGTACAGCGAGATTATGAAAATGAATATGAAACCTGATGCGTGTGTAAAGCAGGGACCCTGAGGCGCAGGCTAGGCCTTCTGTCAGAAGGAACTGAATCGGGTACAGGTTTGTTTCTGTGCTGAGCCCCGACCTAAGTGCCTGGTGTGCAGGAAAGGCCAGCAGCTGCGCGGCCTGCAAGCACTGGAGCGAGCGCTTGCTGTCCATCCGGCAGCCCTCAACGTGGGACTTAGGGAGCTTTGTCTGAGGAGACCTGGAGCCTTGGGTTCTCGTGTAGAAGAGATTGTGTTAGAACTTTTGAAATTATGTTCATTTTGAAGGGAATGTTGAAGTAGTGTGAACAAAAGTAGAGTAGAAAAAAAATCAGGAAATAAATGGATACAAATGAAAACTAATCACCGCAGCCTCAACACTCAGTGAACACACACCTGCCGATGCACGCTGTTCAGGGCACACACAGACAGTGAACCCACACCTGCTGATGCACGCTGTTCAAGGCACACACAGATAGTGAACCCACACCTGCCGATGCACGCTGCTCAGGGCACACACAGACAGTGAACACACACCTGCCGGTGCACGCTGTTCAGGGCACACACAGACAGTGAACACACACCTGCCTGTGCACGCTGTTCAGGGCACACACAGACAGTGAACACACACCTGCCGGTACACGCTGTTCAGGGCGCACACAGACAGTGAACACACACCTGCCGATGCACTGTTCAGGGCACACACAGATAGTGAACACACACCTGCCGATGCACACTGTTCAGGGGCGCACACAGACAGTGAACACACACCTGCCGGTGCACGCTGTTCAGGGGCGCACACAGACAGTGAACCCACACCTGCCGGTGCACGCTGTTCAGGGGCGCACACAGACAGTGAACCCACACCTACCGGTGCACGCTGTTCAGGGCACACACATGCTGACTATTTATACCTGCCTTCTAGATTTACCAATTACATCTTTCCACTCATATACAATACGACAGAAACATAAGACAAAACAATTTGTCCTATGAATAATGAGTATCTGACAATCAATTATTCCAGTGTTTCACATTTACTAAATTCCTTTTAGAAGAACATCCATTGAAACAACAGTCCCCACTGTCCTGTCACAGGTGGGCTGAACATCAACCGCCCCACTTAGAGGCAAATCAGCTGAACCGGCATACTGAGCCATATTGATAATCTAACCAATGCTTTCTTCACAAAGACTGAGTTAATATTTCCTCTTAATCATCTACAGTCTTTTCAGACTCCCCCGTGCCCTGGAACATTCCCCCGCTGTCCGTAAGGACATACTTGGTTCTGAGACGGGGATTCCCTAGCTGGCCCAGAACAGCAGCGCCCTGGCCTCCCACCAGACTTCTGGCCTCGAACGCCAGCAGCAGGACTGACAGACGAGCTTCGCCACAGGTAAGAAGGTTGGAGACTGCACACCCTCACACGCTCTCTTTCATGGAAATAAGAACAAACTTACTGGCAAGCTAGCATCTGTGAAGAACGAATGGGTTGTGCACAGGACGAGAGCTGAGAAATTACATGCCCTACATTTTGAAATTTGTCATTTTGTGCTGGAAAAAATGTCATTTTGTGTGTTTTTTTTTTAACTTTTCATTTAATGAATTTGATCACTGTTAACAAACATTTTTCCTAACATCTCTTAGATGTTCTTCACCAGTTTTCTTAGTGGTTTGTTTCTTTCTCTGATGATCTCCTGGAGCTTTCTACAGGCTACAGGTACAAACCCTTTAGGGAAACATCTATGTGCTACAGGTACAAACCCTTTAGTGCATCAGGTACAAACCCTTTAGGCAACACTCTTTTCCATGCCAGCTACTATTTATAAACTTTATTGGTCTATAGATTCTTTTTTTTTTTTTTGGTTTTTCTTTTTGGTTTTTCAAGATAGGGTTTCTCTGTATAGTCCTGGCTGTCCTGGAACTCACTCTGTAGACCAGGCTGGCTTAGAACTCAGAAATCCACCTGCCTTTGCCTCTCAAGCGCTGGGATTAAAGGTGTGCGCCACCACTGCCTGGCTCTTTTTAAAAAAAAAAAAACAAAAAACAAATGTATTATTTTATGGGTCTGAGTATTTTGCCTGTATGCATGTACATACATATGTATGTATGTACATATGTATGTATAAATGCATGCATGCACACCGTGTAGTATCCAAGGAGGAGAGAAGAGGGCACTGGTCCTGGCACCGGCCTTACAGACCCTGCTCGCTGCCGTGTCTGCGGGACGTGGCAGCAGGAGACCCAGCTGCCGAGCCGGCTCCCTGGCACCCATGTTTCCATCCCCGACATGCATGAGTTTAAAGTGTCCATTCAATAAATCCAAACATCTGTTTCAAAATGGCTCCTAGTTGGACAGAGCAGCATGCAGCTACGGTCTTAGGCTCTCAGAAGCTAAGGCAGAACTGCTTGAGCCCAAGAGTCTGAGGTCAGTCTAGAAACAGGAGCTGCCCTTCCCCCAAAAAATAAGCCATCACGATGACACCGCGAAGACAATCAAAAACCTAGAAAAAAAACCTGAAATATTTTCTAATTCTAATTATCATCTAATATCATCATCTAATTATCCTGGCAGGCTTCCCTCTGTTTCTTATGCCTGCCCACCTACGACCATGTCCCCAAGGGCCTGTCTCAGAGGCAAGCACGATCCACTAGATACGATCCAGTTTATAGCACAAATCAGGCTTGTTCATCGAGACCCTGGGCCTCTTCCCACGCCTGGACGGCCTTTTAAGTGGCTCTCACCTCTCAGCTCGCAGATGTCCTTGTCATTCTCTCCGTATAAAGATCTCCACACTGAGTTTTCTGCCAGTTACTGTATAGTCTGTTCCTCTGCTCACAGCCCAGGAATTTGGAAAGAAAGACTATTCTGGTGGTCTTTTTCCTTCAGGCTGACGACAGTTTGACTTAACACTACTAGGCCTGTCCTCCATCGCTTCCCGTAGGCCACTAATAGCCTTGGCTGTGATTCCTACGGCGCCCTTGCCAGTGTGCACACCAGAGGTGCTCTCTGGCGCCTGCCACTGCTGACCAGGGTGTCGGACATCTTTTCTCCTGTCCCTCCCGCTGACTTCCGGCTGACTTTCTCTTACCTCGATCAGGGTGACCTTGCGGACCGGCGGCTCACTTCTCTTCGGCTCCGCGCCCGCTTTGTGTCCTCGGTCCTCGACTTTTGGATCTTTGCCCTTCTCAGAAGAACTACAGGAAGGAAAGAGGACAAGTGAGAAGCGGGAAGCCAGAGGCTGGCGTGCATAGCTAAGGCGTGGGTCCAGGGAGGGGACAGCGATGGACACAGGTGACAGGTGGGAGTGTGGGAGGGAACCGCGGGGCAGAGCTGCATGTGGGATTGTCCAGAGGAGAGGACAGTTTCTCCACCATGGGCACCGTGAAGGGACAGGAACTAAACACATTCTGCCTGTTTCTGAAAAACATTTAGGCGCATATGGAAAACCAGACAGTTTTATCTGCACAGATGGCAAACATATTGTTGCAGGGTTTTTCTTAATGACAGAGAAAGGAAGAGGTTCCTAAGTGAATTTCCACGGCAGTGCGAACAGCAGGCCGACGCTGGGGTCTGTTGTAGCACAACGTTACAGGTCAGGAAAAAGAATACAGAAACATGGAGAGAGAAAGCCAGGAACTAAGGAGGAGTCCTTTCCCTAGAGTATGTGCGAAAGGCGGGAAGCCCCTGTATGTTAGTGTGCGTGTTGGTGTGTATGTACTTGCAGGAGCATGCGAACCCCAGGGGACAACCTTGGGTGGTAGGCTGGCTAGTTTCATGCCAACTAGATACAAGCTAAAGTCGTCTGGCAGGAGAGAACCTCAAGTCAGAAAATGCCTCCGTAAGATGGGGCTACAGTGGCTGATGGGAGGACCCGTCGATTGCGGTGGTGCTACACTGGGTTGGTGTCCTGAATTCTATATGGAATCAGGCTGAGCAAGCCACGGGGAGTGAGGCAGGGAGCAGCACCCTCTGCGGCCTCTGCAGCAGCTCCGGCCTCCGGGTCCTGCCCTCTTTGAGCTCCTGTCCTGACTTCCTCCAATGGTGAGCTGTGATGTGGAAGTGTAAGCAGGAGAAACCCTCTCCTCCCTAGTCGCTTTGGTTATGGCGTCACCACAGCCACAGCCACCCTGATAGGACAGGTGTCTTCTCTGAGATGACAGTCTCTCACTGGCCTGGTGCTCACCACCTAGGCTGGGCTGGCTGGCCCGCCAGCTCCCAGAATTTTCTCTCTCCATCTCACTAAGGTTGGGGTTCCAGCCACATGCTACCATGTCTAGCATCGATTCCCTTGGGTTTGGGGCTCAAGCTCATGCTTCTGAGATAATATCCCCAGCCCCAATCCAGACCCTTTCTCATTAACCTCATTGCTACCATACTTTCTGTAGGAATGGCCCAATCTATTGTGAATAATTTTAATATTATCTTAACAAGCCTCTCTGGTTTCATCCTGACCTCCTAGTGTGGATTCTTATGTCAGATGTTCGACTGAGGCTGTCAACACCTGAGCTGCCTGCTCTCTCTGATGGCGTCCTTTCCCCTCACTATAAGACTGTACCATTACGACTTACCCTGGTCTCACTCTCTCAAGGCTCTGTCTCCTCCACGAACCCCAGCAGTTTCCTCAGACTGCACAGGAGAGCAGGCATGCTCTTGCCACACCCCTGCACCCAGGCCTTTGCACTGCCTCTCTCCTCTCACCACGCTATCCCCCTAGCCTTCTACTCCTCTCTGCAAGATCATCTCTGACAACTCAGGCCACAACAGACCCACTGTAGCGGCTCCTGTCTATAATTCCATCTCTTAGGTGGATAAGACAGGAGGATTACCTATGAGTTCAAGGCCAGTCTAGACCTTAGAACATGACAGTTGCAAATAAAAACACAACACGAAACAAAACCAAAAAATGTGCAACAATTACAGCTATTTCTAACTTCTGCCTACACTTTTTCTTCTCTGCAGTGTAGCACACTCTGACACAGATGTCTTACACATGAGGAAATAAAACACTAGCTCTTTGAGACAAGGGTTTTTTTCTGGGTTTACTGCTGCATCCCCAGTGCCTAGGACATGAGGACATGCTGGGGCCTGACAGATCTCTACGTAGAAAGTGATCTGCATTGCGTCTGTGTTCTTTGACACACATGGCACACTCAAAGGCACACACCATGTGCCACTGTCAGTGCACATCAGTGCCTAGAACAGCCGCTCCTGCAGGAAACAACCACCAGCATTTTCTCCATGAGGCTGACTCTCCCCTGGAAAGACAGCCCCAGCAGCCAGGTGCGAAGTAAGCTCTTGGTATAGACCAATGTCTGTGCTGCCTCACGTCAACCACGAGGCACGCAGCAAGCTGTCTCTTGGTTCCGCCTTCAGATCCAATCCTCAAGGCTCCACTCTCTGAATGTTCAGCTGAGAGCTCAGTGGAAGCCCGCCCCGCCCCTCTGCCCCAGCCCCGCCCCCTCCCCACCCCGCTGGCTAGCTCCTCCCCTCTTGCCATGACTGCTTGCTTCTCTTCATTTTGTGTCTCATATGTAATCTGAATTATGAGTCATTAAAGTGACAGCCTAGATGGGAGTTATGAGAAACACAACATTTTAGGAGAGAAAGGAGGGAGCAGGAAGATTCTGTGACCTGCGATGATGCTGTATTCTAAACATGCAGTCGGTTTCTGAGGATTTAGAAAGGGCCCGAGAGCACAGCAGATCACTGTGCCTTGGCCATGCAGGGCTGTACGACGGTCCGGCTAGTGAAGGAAAGTGCGACTTCCCCTTTTCTTCCTTTTTAGATCTATTTTCGAAGCAGCTTCCCTAGCATGCTGCGCTTCCCTGCCTTCTGCAGTTTCTCCCTCCCACCCCCCCACCCCCCCCCCACCCCCGCGACTGCCTGTCTGCTGTGCGCTGCTCAGCCCCAGGCTGGCTTTCTTTCCTTTCCCCACTGCTCCCCGTGAAGCTGCTGAGATCTACAGTGTGACTGCCCTTGGCTCTCTTTTCAACCCCCAATGACATTGTTTTTGACTTCTGTTCAGATCCATCCTTAGATTATTTTATTAATGAGACCGAGGGTCCCAAGGAGGGGCCTGACTTCTCCTGTATCATTTGGCAATCACCCCCCACCCCCCAATTCCAGTGACAATATCTCCACGGCAACTGAGGCAGTGACTATAGCTGAGAAAGGGCAAGCAAGCCCAGTGGGGAGGGTCTGGAGACTGAGACTGAGGTCTAACTTAGGCACGGACGCTGTGGCCCTACAGCGCCTGGCTAAACAGGCGGTGTGTGTGTGTGTGTGTGTGTGTGTGTGTGTGTAAAGAATTATAAGCTATCTTCCAGATGATGATTCCATGACCTTTAAAGCCTACACATCTCTCATCTGTGGAGTAAAATACTGTCTTGCAGCATACCGCGTGGCTTGCTTTGGTAATCCTCATCGCCTGAATGAGAACGTTTGCAGTGGAAGGGGTGAGTGACTCTTCCGACTGTGGGGCATGCAGTTTATCTTAACCTGACAGCACACATCGGAAGGAAGCCCAGCCGGGGAGGTCTGTGCGCACACTTGCAGGACACAGAGGAGCCGGCGCTAGCCTGTGCTGTTCATGGATGATGCATTAATGCTTTGCTGGTGACTCAGAGAACATACATTCCACTAGGAACCTCTGGAGAACTGGCTGTTTCCCTGTAAAGCCTCAGAGTAGATGTTCCTTAATTTAGTTTTACCTAACCATGCACCTGTATTCAGTTAATGTTATTTTAAGACATTACTCAAAGTAAATGAAAGATAAAAGCAAGTCTTCTGATGTTTGGTGTGTTGATATTTTATATAAAATATTTCTGACTTATAATACATTCCTAGAGTTTTAAAAAAATTAGTAATATGAAATTTAATTTGTCGTGTGATCATTATGTTATGAGAAAGGGATAAAGATCATCCTTAGAAAACAGGAAAACAAAACACTGCTCGTCATCATTGCAAATTACCCCAAATGAGAAGTACTTACTGGCCCGAGGCCTGTGAGCGCAGTCGGGACTCCAGGAACCGCTCCCTAAAGAGCGAATGCTGTAGAGGAGAGAAAACCAGAGAGTAAGTCAAACAGGAAAGAGGACGACAGGGGCAGCATCCAGAGTCCCTGCCAGCTCTGAACGAAGACAGAAACCCATGTTCACGCCTGTCCTCAACGGGCAAGTCTATCCCAGTACCACGCTCAGTCCCGCGGAAACCAGGCGCTGGTGAGCCGCACGGAGCGCACCTTCCAGAGACAGGCCCCCAAAACAAACCTTCCCACACGAACAGCATCATTAACAACAAGAACAAAAATCCCACAAAGAAAAACAAAGGGAGAGGCCGTGTGAGCCGAGGCTATCCCAGTGCTGCGGTCTGCTACGTAAGCTCCTCTCGTCTTTCCTCACTGCTCTCTCTGGTCTCCTCAGCCCTTGCATGGTTTTTAAGTGAGGCCCAACTGAACCGAATGCAAGCCGCTGAGGCTGAGCCCTGCGAATCTTTTCCACGTCTGCTCGGGAAATCTTGCTTTGTTAATGGCGCCCCGAGAACAGGAGTGAACGCACACTTGTGGAGGAGGTCCCAACCTCTACTGCAAGGGCTAGGCACGGCTAGAATTGGGAGGCTTAGCCCCAACCCGAAGTTCAGGGAGGAAATGGGCTTTCCTGTGACACAGTACTTTACAAATCCACCCAGTACTGCCATGAAACAGACTGAATCAAAAAAAAAAACAAAAACAAAAAAAAACCCTAAAGTTATAGAAAAGATCCATTTGACACTCAAAATAAGATAATAATTACTGAATAATATCCAGGTGAAATGCATCTGCACAGTTATTTAAATTAAAGTCATTCAGAAGACAAAACAAAAAAACTAGATGAAAGGAAAGGCCACGGCTTCTCTTTCAACTTTGCGTGAGAACTGCTGTGTGTCCGCCTTCTTGCCAAGGACACTCATTTTGTCTCCACATTCTTCCTTCAAAATCAAAGACTGCGACTCGGCAAGCCTTGTCAGCAAGTACCTCCCGACAAGCAGTACTTCTTATAAAAGACTCAGTTACAACTCACTGAGAAAAAAAGTACACACTTATAGTCAGTTCCAATGCTAAGACTAGTTCAAATGGTTAAGTCCCTTGCCCGTCCTCACCCCACGGCCCGAGCAACAGAAAGGATTGAAGCCAAATTCAGCATCGATCCCCACAGGACTCCCCAGCTTCCCCACGAGCACACAGGCTCCAAACACACTAACTCAATTAAATGGGAGGTTTGATTTTAAAAATTCTTTACAAGGCTTAAGTATAATTTCTACCTCTTTGTCCAAGAAAGGTCAGCATTGTACCAAAAAAACAAAACAAAACAAAAAAAAAAGTATGCTTCTAAAACACGGCCAAACCACTGCAGACCCCCAGCTCTGATCTGGTTCCCATCATCTGCATCTATTCTGCAGCTGGTCAGAGAAAAAAGCCATCTCCCTGTTGGGCCAGGGTGCCCTGTGCAGGTCTTAAGGAGCCCTGCTCAGAACAGTCTGCTCCCGGGACGGGATGCTAGGATGATTCCCTCAGGTTTACGTCTGTAGACATTCGATAGAGTGAGGGAGACCGTAATAATCAGAACATGGTGTGTGCAGTGAGTCAAAAAACAAATTTAATACAAGATAGGAGCCAGATTAAATACTGTCATGTTTCCCGCTGTGTTCTCACGTACCCACTGCGGGTGACGCCCTTCTTTTTAACTACCTCTGCTACACCCCGTTCTTTTCTCCATGGTGTGCAGTGGCTTGTGCTATGTCCAATGCTGTAAGTCTGCAGACAGCGGCTGCCGTGGCCTCTGCACTGACGGTAAGAACTCTTACTTACTGAGGGCTCAGCTCCGCTCTAACCCTTTACTCACTCATTCCTCGGTCTCAGCAGCAGCAGCCACATGGGAATGCTCATGGAGGCAGTAGGAGGGGAAGAAGGAGGTGTCTCTGTCAGCTGTTTCAGTTTATCTTTAAACAAGCGCCCCCACGGCTGGAAAGCAATCAGCCCACAAGAGCCCCCCCACCCCCCCAGCACGGCCGAGGAGCATGGCGGCCCTTCCTTCCCTCCTTTCCACACACACCTCTCAGATGGTTTGTGACTTCGTCCTCTTCATGGGCACCCTTGGTTTGGAGAGGAGGGATGGAGAGGGAGATGAGTGAGCGAGGATGAGGAATGGCAGGGCGGGCTACAGACCCTCAGCCTCTGGGGATGGTGGCCAGGTTAGGATGCAATGAGGCTTACACAGGAAATGAATGATAAATAGAGTGATTATGTGGAGATTTACCAGGAAGAAAACGACTTAAAACAGCTTTGCAAAAGAGAAACGGGCATGCAAACCACTCACCAGAATAGACACTTGTGAAAACTTGAGGAATGTAAAACCATACAGCTATTCAATCAGTACACACTGTAACCAGGCGAGGCAGCCGTGCGCCAGCATCGCTTTATTTTACATGCTCTTATGCCCCCACGATACATTACCACCTCAAATGGTTCATTTCTACTTGGTGCCAAGTTTTTTCTTTTAGGACATAGATACAAGAGAGGGAGGTCGCCACTGAGGGGTGGCTGGTCGTTATTAACGTGTGTGGCCCACCTCTCCTGGGGCTCTGCTACCTAGAACCAGGCTCAGCGTAAGCGCACAAGCGCCCGCTGTCCCACACTGCTTTCTACAGATGAGGAAATGGAGGCCCAGAGTCACCAAGGCTACAGGAGCAGCTGGAGGGCTACGCTAAGTTCTCTAAAACCGACTTCACAGGCAAAGGAATTTTCAGTAGGATCTTTGTTTGTTTGTTTGTTTTTTGTTTGAGACAGGGTTTCTCTGTGTAGTCCTGGCTGTCCTGGAACTCACTCTGTAGACCAGGCTGGCCTCGAACTCAGAAATCCACCTGCCTCTGTCTCCCAAGTGCTGGGATTACAGGCATGCACCACCAACGCCCGGCTAGTAGGATCTTGTTTGAAGCGTCAAGTGCCAACATGCATATAAAGTAAAAATCATTCTGGGTAAAAACTAGGTTTGTATGGCCTGGCACACCCTTGCCAATGGTGTAGATCCCAGAGTTTTAAACTGTAGGTCATAGCCCTGTAACTAAATGTAGGATATATATATGTATATATACATATATGTGTATATATATACACACACATACATATATATGTGTACATATACGTATATATGTGTATATATGTATATGTATACATATATGTGTGTGTGTGTGTGTGTGTGTGTGTGTGTGTATATATATATATATATATATATATATATATATATATATATAAAAACCCTAACCCCTAACCCCGACCATATATACATAAGAAAAAAGGGAACAGGAAAAGGATCTGTTGTGGAATGGCCAAAAATTAATTAGAAGTCAAATGGGGGCCGAGTCTGAGGTGTCTCTGCTAGCGCACACTGCTGTGCCCACACTCCTGAGGGCCGTCCAGCACACCCTCCACCAAGCAGCCTTGGTACTAAGACCCAAAGCGCTCACACTCTGCTCCGCTACACTGGTCACTGTTTCTGCCACACAGTGCTAGGAAATGTGTGAGCATGGTTCAGGTGTGTGGTGATTGTGTTATGAATTGTGTTTTTACTATACACACACACATTTTTTTTTTTTTTTGCACTTACAAAACCACAACATTTCCATCATGGAACAAAAAGAAGCAAATAGCATCTTCTCCGTGTTGGTCTTTAGCATGTGACAAATTATTCTGTCTTTGGGATGTTGTGTTAAAAGGTTGGCTTTTAAAAGTTGCTGTTGGGATTTCATAAAAAAAAATAATAATGTTAACTGAAGTTGTTTGGGATCAGGACAGATTTGCCAATCATGTCTGACATGGCTTTAATAGCTCTTCTGCCATGCCAAGGGCTGACGTGGGGACTTATTCTAACAGAGGAGACCTGCCCACTCCCCTCTGGCTGCCAAGCCATCACCCTTTTCCTAGCAAAGTCAGAATGTCTACTGAGTTCACAGGCGTCAAGTCTGAAGCTAGTCTCCATGCAAAGCTCTCCCCACAGATGGTCCTTAGGACAAGGAACTCTATCAGGCCAGGGCTGGATCTCACACCCTCTTTCCTAGTTTTTTCCTCTTAAACAAACAACTCAGGGGATCTTTAGGATTCTCCTTCCACCTACAGACTTGACCAAGAAGGTGTGAACTACAACACAGGCACGGGCAGAGGCCTGCGACCTCCTGCCTCAGTTCTTGACACACACCTGGCCTTGGCTTCCTGGCTTTTACACACTGTAAGAAGACCACGGGCACCTAGATATCCTTCTCCTCTCTGTTTTGGCCAAAGTGTAAATAAATTAACATTCTTTTCCTAATGTCCACGTCCTGATTTCTCTGGCATACAGGGAAACAGGTAGCGGGGTTACGGACCTAAGTAGTCTGTAACCCTCCAGTCCCACCAGAGACTCTAGAGTCAGCTTTTGTTGGTGGTATTTGTTACAGTTCGGGTACAAACTGCTTCCCACTGGAGGATTACTATGATGACTGAAGCAAACTGTAATGGCGTCACTGTGATCAGTGTGGCAGAGCCCGGGCAGAGGACGGCCGTCTGGGCCACTCCCGGGAAGGGTGTACCCATTTCCAGTCCCTTCTCCTGCCGTCTTTGCTCCCATGTCTGGCAGGAGGTGAGCGCTCTGGCCCGTCATGCCTTCGCTGTCAGAATGCTCCACTGCACCACAGACCCCCAACACTGCGACCTACAGAGCGCTGGCTGAAATCCAGGAACTGCGAGCCAGGATACAGCTTTCATCCTTTAACATACTTTCCTTCAGGAATTTTGACACAACAGAATCTATCTCAGCCCGAGTTCAGAGGTATGCATCTGCAGCCCCAGGCTAAGTACAGGGTCTGCTACCCTGGCACTTCCACCTCTGCCTTAGATGGGATCGCTGCTTGCCTTTCTTCCTTTTCTTCTGGTGCAGTTGGGGATCAGACCCAGGGCTAGGCAATGCCTCACCGCCGAGCTCCTCCTCCAGCCAGAGAGTGAGCTTCTGGAATAGGCTTCGGGGTTCTGCTGATTCACTTGCCTTTTCTCCTTTATCTCTCCCTCCTACCATGATGCTGTGCTGGGCTGTGTTAGGGCCGTCACAGGCTGGCTCTCCTGTCTCAAAGGCATTTCCCAGCGATTACTTCTGGTTTTCACAAATGACCCTACAGTTTCCTGTCACTATCTTATTGCTTATGTATAATTTTGTGACGTTGTGACTAATGCCATTTCCATTCTTTAGGCTGTAGCGCAGCAACTATTTCTGATCTATTGGTCATCACCACTCACACTCCCCTCCCCTGCAGTATCAGAAAAGAACAGGCATTCTTAAAAGTATTAAACAAATGGGAAGACACCAAAGCAGGTGTCCTAGGCGTCCCCAGGTAGGGCCCAAGGACCAGGAGAATAAAAGCAGAAAGTAATCAGAGTTTTCTAGATAAGGAAATACTGAGCTCTCAACATAGCCACAGAAAGGGTGAACTTACAGGACTACAGAGAGAGCTAGAATGAAGACTTGAGGGACACAGGTTTTCTTGCAGAAAGCAGGAACCAGAGTCACCTTGGAGGACTAGAGCGGCAGCTTGAGAAATGCAGTATTGCTTTCCTTGAGGAGGTGTTAGGGAATGTGGCAGTGAGTCAAAGGAACCAACAAAGAGATGTCAAGACACTGCCCACTGAGGCAGGCGGCCACAGCCTGGCGCTCCACAACAATGAATACACACACAACAGACGTGGCGAAAATGGACAAGGCTCCAGGGTTGGAGCCTGATGAGACGAACCACAGACTCCCAGTGCTGATTTACGCTAACTAATGGTGCTCATGTGAACTGACTGCCTGGGGACGACGTGACTTGGCGTGGGCAGCACAGACATGGATTGTCCGCAAGCCAGACGGTAGAAACACCAAAGTAGCCCTTCACTGAAAAACACATATCAATTACTTGTGTGTGCAAGTGTGCACACAGCTGTGAGGATGTGTGTGGATTACAGAGTGAGTGTGGAGATCTGAGGACAAGCTCTGGGAACCAGCGGCCTGCTTTGACTCTGTGGGACCCAGGGACCGAGCTCAGGCAGTCAGGCTGGGCAGAAACTGCCTTTATCAGCAGAGCCATCTCGTCCCGCTCACCCCCTCCCCTCTTCAATTCCTGAAAACAAAAGGGCGACTGAGTCGTCTTCTTCCTCTTTTGAGCATAAGCTATTTCCTAATCTCCCATCGTGAGGGGACAGTTCTTCCCAAATCAGGTCACAGGGACGATCAGGAAATTCTCTGCATTAAGCTACGAAGCTTCTAGGTGGTGGCTGCTTAGACTGGCCTACAGACCAGGGAGCCAGCCTGGGAGACAGAGAAGGCTCCCTCACTGCCAAACATAGAAGGCCCATAGAAGTGCTGTTCCGATATGTTGAGAAAGACATTTTATTACATGACTCATTGGGGGAAAAAAAAGACCCTTAAATAAGAAAAGGCTCATTCCCTTTTATGTCTCCTAAAAAACCAAACTACTCAAAACTGTTAAAATCAGTACTACCACTGACCGCATCACTGTGATTGCTAAGTAATCACCAGAACATGAGCATGTAGTTAATTTTCGATGGTTTTTGCTAAAACTGACATGAATTCTTCAAGCACAGGAAACAAGCAACAGTCGACAGGGTTAAGAGACATTTTATAAAGCAGGTCTGGGGGCTTACGGGATAGAGGGTTGGCTGGGTCCAGGCCAGATACCAAAGTTCCCCCTTCATAAGGTTTAAACCACCACCACCACCACCACCACCACCACCACCACCACCACCACCACCCAACCCCAACAATGTACAGCAGATCTCCAGGAGAATGCACTGTCGTCCTGAATGCCTACAGTGTTGAGGGCGAGAATCTTTTACGTAGAAAGGCTGGCAAATGAGCACCCAGCAGTCAGGTGCCAGACACTTCCAAAGAACAGCCATGGTGCTTGTAAGTAAGACAGTGCGGCTAATTATAACCACCCTGACACTATCTTAGGCCATTTCTGACAGACTGACTGGCGGGGAGTTCCTGAAATCATCTTTCCACTTTAGATCTCTGATAGGTTTTCAGAGAAATGTTACTGATGTGCGGATTACCCCTGAAGACATCACTGTGTAGAGTATGCTGTGCTACTCTGCCTTGTCAGAGGCCTGGGCCCCGTGCACCACAGGCGGCAGCAGAGAAGAGCGTGACATCACTTTCCATACTTCCATATAGTCACTGGGATAAAAGCCCTAAACATACATTGTGTGTCCCACTTAAAAAAAAAAAGCATTTTCACTGGGCATCTATAATAAGCTATAAATCGAGCTTCTAGTGGGAGCACAGCACAATGAAGATAAAATATTCCTGAAACTTTGGAGCAAATTCTATAGAGATACACCATTACATTTTCTCTCTCAAAATTACTAAAGTAAAAGCAAAATGGTATTATTCTTTAGCAATAGAAAGGAGGCAATAATTATAACTGTATTTTCAATAATTTAGTGTTCCAGAATTCTATGTATATGGATACCATATCAAAAATTACTACTGCAAAATTATCTTTGTTGGGTACCTGACATAAAAATAAAATATTATTCTTATGGTTTAAGAATAATAATTCCAATTTAGCCTGGTATAAGACAAAAATGTTTATTTGTTATATAAAGTGAGTTTTGGAAAATTATGTCATATAGCACAATTATAAGCCTTTCAGAAGACTAAGAGATACAAATTAAAATTAAGAGCACCATGTTTTTATGTACCTATTGCTCTTATGAGAAGCTGATAGGATTTCTAGCATAAAATTGTGTGTGCATGTGTGTGTCTATATGTATATGGTGTGTGTGTAGTGTGTCTGGGTGTGTGGTTTGCAGTATGTATGTGTGACTGTGGTGTGTGTGAGTGTGTGTCTGTGTGTGTGTGTGGTGTGCAGTATGTATGTGTGACTGTGATATGTGTGTCTGTGTGGTATGTAGTATGTATGTGTCACTGTGGTGTGTGTGTGAGTGTGTGTGTGTGTGTGTGTGTGTGTGTGTGTGTGTAGAGTAACTACCATGGAATTATCTGATGCACTGTGGTTCTCTGTTCTTATTTTGGACTATACCAAACCCACCCCCCCCAGATTTCACTGAATATAAGATATACCTTATTATATAGAACATATAATATCTCTATATAGGCTGTGCACTCTGGTTTAGAACCTGGCCATTTTTAATTAAGCCAGATTGCTCTTACTGACTCTATAGGCCAGGAAAGCACTGACAATGTATTTATATTTCTTTACAGGAAGATAAGCTACAATGTATATTTTTAGAATTATTTTGGAATAGCAAAATTAATGATTATTATTTGTCTAATGAGTTTTTACGAGTCATGCCCAAAGCATCATAGTGATTGTGCTGTATTTCCAGAGGTAGCCTAGTACTTCTGTGTGTAGTTTCACTAACTTTGGCAGCTATACAAAAAGACATCTGTACTGTCAATGCTGAGCCACTTAGAGAAGATAAATGGTCCTTTCCAATTCTGAGTACTGTTTTTTAAAATTTTAAAGAGAAAAGAAAGCTAAGCATTTACCAGAAACCAACAACAGCACAACACAGCACTGTATGAATTAGGAATATTCTGAGTGTTTTAGTAATTCTAAAGGTCTAAAAATAGTATTATCCGTATTAATAGAAAATATATTCAAGACTTACTAGTTGGAGAAAAAGAACGTTAAGTTAACCGTAATTTCATTAAGATAAACCAACATGGATGAAGATGTGCGTGCTCACACTTCAGCAGCACTAGGAGACCATGAAAACTTTAGGATCAACAGGATTACAAGCATGCAAGACTTATTTTTTAATCCTATATTATTTTTTTAATAATAGGGACATATTACTTTTATAGTGTAACTAATTAAAAATGTCTAAAAGACAAACGAAAAATAAGAGCAAGTTGTCAGAATCATTTTTTCAAAGCTTCCGAGTTTCTTTATTCCCAGATGGCCCCCTCTCTTTTGTGTCTGATGTGAACTGCCAGCACATCTTGATGCTGAGTCCCAGATGAGCCTGGGAGTGTACCCTTCGCCATGTTGGCAACAAGTGTGGCTCCCGGCCAGCGGCCAGTGGCCTGTAGTCAGCGGCCAGTGGCCAGCGGCCAGCGCCGTCTCCACACGCCCCTGGGAAGGTCTGGGAGCAGCAGCAGCTGCCAAGCCACAGGAAGGCACACTAGTGCTTTTTATTGTATAGTTTCAACAGAAGTGAACTTAAAACAGGAAAGCCTTTTCCTTAAAAGTATAGAGAATGAAGCTGGGTGTGCTGGTACGCGGCTGCAGTCCCAGCCAGAGGAGGCTGAGCAGGGAGAATCCTCCAACCCAGCGGCTCAGGGCCGGTCTGGGCAATACAGCGAGGCCACCACCTCAAAACCAGAAACAAAACCCAGATTCAAATATGCAGAATACAGTTATTGCACGCACCATGTGAAGAAGGCACAGTGAAACAAACATTAAACAGAGATGTAAAAACAAACAAAAAACGTGGCTCCGTATGGGTCTGCTTCCTTCATGTGCACGCTGAAGCAGCCAAGCAAGAGTCGTGGCCTCACTCCTGCTGTGGTGCCACAGTGCCAGGAGCGCAGACCTCCCACAAACCCTAGTCACCGTTCCTGTTCCGTAAAAGGCTTATCTTACATGTGATAATGAGGAAAGGCTTGCATAGGAAATTAAGTCTTGGATGCATTTCATGGTGTGTTTATAACACCCAATCTTGATGGAATCAAGCCTTACGCATTCTGATAAAGAACTAATTAAGATATATAGCTAACCAGGTGCACTGGAAGCCCTGTGCTGCATTTCTCAAGGTTGATCAGCCTCCACATTCAGAGCGTTCATGGCATTTCAGGGCCTGGGGCGACATCATGCTTATCAGGGACTCCCTTTTATATCATCACAGTTCATTTCACACACACACTCTCTCCAGGAATCATCGTAGTGCCTAATACTCATGTGACAAATTCCTCAGAGGGGAGATATATGTATGTATATGTGTGTATTCACACATATACATACATATATAACACATATATCACATAAATATACATATGTAATATATAGTTTATATGTGTATATATGTGTATATGTGTGTGTATATATGTATATACATATATATATACACATATATACATACATATGCATACCTAATTTTTAAAGAGCTGGAGATTGAACTAGTGTCTTATATAGCTAGAAGATACTGTGCCACTGAATTACATCCCTGACCCCTTGCAGGGCTTTAGTCTACACATAGATTCACATATGACAAATCACCTTAACTTTACAGTCTGATCTACACCCCACCATCTCTATAGGGGTGTTCCCTTTCCTGTCCCAGATAGATCCTTACCCCATGCGACCCCTGCCCTATGTGTCGGTGTGGTGGTCGCCCTTGCTTCTGCAGGGACCCTTGCCCTATGTGCCTGGTGTGAACAGACTCTGGGGTAAGCTGGCCATCTCAAGAGCTGGTATGACCATCTACTGGGAGGCAGATGGAAAGGCACATCTGCAGCATGGAGATCAGAACTGGAACATCGACTACAGCCTAAGATGAGGCCATGGTGCCCCGAGTCCATCTAAGGAGCAGGGTGCAGGCAGTGAGAGTTTTCTGAAGTCAGATAACTCCTAGCACCTGGCTGACATGGAATAAACAGAGAAGATATGCTGAGTTGGGAGTTCCGTGGCCTTAGTTTCAATGGTCAGCTTGGTGGAGAGTTGGGGATACCAGTGAGGTGTCATCTTTCACTGCAGTTCATACTAAACCAAAAGCCTCGCTACTGCCTCATGCTAACAGATTTTCGTTGCATTAATTTATCTAGGGAATTTGTATAGAATTCCCACGCGGAGTCTCTAAGCCTCGCTGTGGTGGTTCCTGGAGGTGAGGAGAGAGCCTTAGAAATGGGGTTTGTGCTTTTCAACACAGGACAGATTCTTCTGCCCCTTCTGCCCCACGCGGCTGCGATGGGGCTACAAACCAGAAAGTCGGCCCTCCACAGGCAGCACAGCTAACTAGCGCCGCGATCCAGAGCTTTCCAGACCGCCAGCCTTGTCGTTTAAGCCATGATGAGCTACTGCATATGTGTTATAAGAGCCCCGAACTAAGACAAGCAATGGCTTAATTTCGTAAGTCCAATGTCGAATAGCAACATGGGTGTCTTCCTGTGGCCTCGCAGGGAACCTGGCTTTCTAAGTCTGCCAGCTTCTCTTGCTTCTCTCTTTTCTTGCATCTGGTAAATCATGCAGGAACTCTCGCACTCTTTACTTCTAGGCTGACTTTATCAGTGCTTCCACCCCCCTCCATTTGAAAGGCATGCTGCTCTAAATCTGACTGTCGGCACATTCTGTTAGTCGGTTCTCTCGTGTGTTGCAGAAGGGTAAGGGGTGAGCTGTGAGAAGCCAGGAGCATCCTGCCTGTCCTTAGAGCTGATATAACAAAATCTCCAGACACTGCCAAATGGGAGGTAAAATCACTATCAGCTGAGAAGTCCTGGCCTAGGCCAGGATCCAGATATAATCAAAGGCCCCTTCTGCATCTTTCATAAAGGAGTGTGTCCTGAATTTGCCTCCACAGCTCATCAGTCTGTGTCTCTTCAGTACTTGACAAATAACCCGATACCTGGTTTCCCTCCAGCCACTGTTGCCCCCGGAAACCCCCTTCTCTGAACTGACACTCTCAGAGTGGCTTATACTTGCTTATTACTTTGGTCCCGGTGCAAACCTATCAGAGTCCTCCCAACTACCAAATACTCAGTAGTACCAAATAATCCACCTGGCTGGCTGGCGGACGCGTACCACCCTCAACCTGTAGTTCAGTATCCAAGGACAGCTACGAGGGAGCTCTAATACAGGACTGTATACTTATTTAAATCAAACATTAGAGGTTTGTGTGTTGGCTATTTTGTTTTCTTTTTGTAACCTGACTGCATGGTTTTCAGCAGGAATTCTTAGACAGTAAGGTAGTGTCACAATGTCAAACAGCTGGGCATGCCTAGATACGCTGTTTGCTTCACCTGAGCTGTGGGCATGTCCTTTGTCTGGCGTTTCCAGCCTTTGGCTCCCTTAGTATTAGTGTCAGTACATGCTGGAATACCCAAGCTGAGCTATCAGCTCTTACTGCCCGTCCTGCCTCCCCTCTACGTTCCCAGCTCTTCCTAGCTCACCCACTGTGTGGTTCTTGTCACCTGCTTAACGTACACAGTAACCTCAGCATTATCCTAGGTTCTAAGGCCACTAATCCGCTGCGTCGGGGAACTGAACTGACGGCTGACCTGCCTCCCAGCCCTCAGTTCAGTCTTATGTATTTCATTTCTGTGCCTCCCTCTGTGGCTGCCTCTATTGTACCCCTGTGCTAGCACTATAATTACCTTTCTTTTTCTTTTTTTTCTTCTTCTTCTTTTTTTTTTTTTTTTTTTTTTTTTTTTTTTGGTTTTTTGAGATGGGGTTTCTCTGTGCAGCCCTGGCTGTCCTGGAACTCACTCTGTAGACCAGGCTGGCCTCGAACTCAGAAATCCGCCTGCCTCTGCCTCCCGAGTGCTGGGATTAAACGCGTACGCCACCACCGCCTGGTCTATAATTATCTTTCTAACATGGAAATCCTTTCGTATCATCCTCCAGATCACCTCCTCCAGGGATCCCTTGTCTGGAGGGTAAAAATCTCAGCATGTTAGCAGAGGGCACTAGGCTGCTTGTGGCCCTGTCTGCGTTTCTTCTCTTTTTCCCTTTAGCCTCTATTCCCCAGACACAATCATAACGTACCACACCTTGTCCAAGCTCCCGTCTTTGGGAATGTTTTGCCCTAACTTCATGTAGCAGGGTTATTTAAATCCTAGAAGCTTCAGGCCATGCATTTCCCCCTGGCAACTATTCCTGGCCCTGCCAGGACAGAATGAAAGGCTTTATTCCCATGTGTTGCCAGCGCATTGGGAGTGTAATACACAGCACCTCCGTTCTAGTTCCAGGAGTCTGCTGACGCTCACAGCTCTGCAAACCCACACAGGCAAGTGCCTTGATGGACCAGCTTCATCTGGGGCTAAAAGACTGCTCAGTACAGAAAGACTAAGGAACTACATGCTGACCCAGTGCTCACTGCAATTACATGCTGAATACACGCTGACCCAGTGCTCACTGTAACTACATGCTGAACACACGCTGACCCAGTGCTCACTGTAACTACATGCTGAATACACGCTGACCCAGTGCTCACTGTAACTACATGCTGAATACACGCTGACCCAGTGCTCACTGTAACTACATGCTGAATACACGCTGACCCAGTGCTCACTGTAACTACATGCTGAATACACGCTGACCCAGTGCTCACTGTAACTACATGCTGAATACACGCTGATCCAGTGCTCACTGTAACCACATGCTGAATACACGCTGACCCAGTGCTCACTGTAACTACATGCTGAATACACGCTGACCCAGTGCTCACTGTAACTACATGCTGAATACACGCTGATCCAGTGCTCACTGTAACCACATGCTGAATACACGCTGACCCAGTGCTCACTGTAACTACATGCTGAATACACGCTGATCTAGTGCTCACTGTAACTACATGTTGAATACACGCTGATCCAGCACTCACTGTAACTACATGCTGAACACACGCTGATCCAGTGCTCAATTGCTCAAAACCTTTTACTATGACCTAAGGAAAGAGCTAACATCACACAATAGAACAGGTCTAATAAGCAATACCCACATGGATTCCTACTCTCAGAAGAAAGACCCTGACTATTATTTCTGATGGCACAGACTTTAAAAGGCGATGGTGTTTCCCTGGCTGATAACGTCTTCAGTTACTGTCAAGTGAATGGAACGGCCTTACAGAGACAGAGCATCTGTGTTCTGTGGACTCCTGTGACCTCTGACATCAACGGGGACCTTCAAGATGCAGCCATAAAGCTGAAAGCAGCACCTACAGTCACAGCTCAACTTCTGGACTGTGCCATCACAAGCTGTGGGTTGGGGGTTTAGGACTTTACCCTCTCTGAGCCTCCTTGGTTTCCTTATCTGGAAATGGCTGTAATGTTCGCTTTATATATTTCTCACTGGTGCCCAGACCAAAAGAAGTAACAATGTAAACAATGGAAGATCATAAGCATGAAAAATAAAGATTATACAGATTGAAGAATCAAAGCACCATACACACAGCCCCCGTTCTTAATGGTACATACCTTCTGAGAAGCTGGCGGCTTTTCTGTTTTAGATTTCACCTTGGGAGTTAAAGGAGGGGACCGCTCCTTCACCTTCGGGGGTTTGTCCCGATACAGTGCTGGGATTGAAGAAGGAATTCAGTTATTTAAACCCAGGAGCAGTTCTTCACCCAAGAACAAGCTACAACAGAGGGCAGGCACGGGTGCATAGAGCCACTGACATTCTTTGATGTAACAGCCAGGGATATGGCACTCACTGTTGAGGCGGGCTGTAGTCTGACCCACTGGCTATGGCACTCTTCTCTGCCCAGAGCAGAGGCTCTCAACCCTCCCAGGGCTGTGACCCTTTACTACAGCTGCTCATGATGTGGTGACTGGCAACTCTGACGTTACTATGCTACTACTTCATAAGGGTGATTTTGCGACTGTTATGAATCGTAATGAAATATCTGTGTCTTCCGATGATCTTAAGGGATGAGACCCACATGGTGAGAACTCTGGCCTATGAAAGGCAGCGAATAACAAGGAAGGTGACCTGGGGAGTGAAGCCCTGACTGGAGGAAGGCGCCTCACGCCCCAGGACCACGTGGGACTGGGCCTGGAAGGGTAACTGGGGAACAGAATGGAAGAACGTGGATTTAGGATTATATCTAAAACCCCTTTAATCTATGATGATAATCTACACAATCTATTGAATATACATGAAGTACATGTGTATAAAAAGCCACATGGGAATCTTCTTGGGCTAAAATGAAAATCTATTTTAATTAATAATAATTTGGAACTGAGAAATTCCAAAGATGTATTTAATTGAAGTTGTGCAAGATTCTGAGACATTCCTGCATATGGGTATGGGTTGGCATTCCTCTTAGGTTTCTGTCTATCACAAAGGGTGTCCGCTGTGACTAAGAGAAACGGAGAGCGCGTTCTTTCCAGTGGCTCACAGCGCAGAATCAGACTGTAGCAAGAGACTGCTGTCTTCACTTACTCTGCTGGCCCAGCTGAACACTGGGAACAGATTCTGTTCATATATAAACTCCCTTACATTTGCTTCGCATATGTGGCTTTAGATGAAGATCAAGGACGACTCCTCCCACTATGTTTAGAATGGAATACATTGCTGAGTCATTTTCCCTCCTAATGCTAAAATGCAGGTGCACTTCTGTTAAATCCAGAGAGCCAGCAGGATAAAGGGAGAGAGAAGAACCCGCTGCACTTGAGGTCCTCCTGTTTGTTCTCACCCACACAAGGCTCTCACAACCCAGGGTGAGTCCAGACAGCATTGACTCCTCCAGGACACAGTAAGAAATGGCAACTCAGATGGTCATGACTTAAGGAACCAATTCTGTACAATGCCATTGACCCCTGCAGGAGGGCTACTAGATAAGGAAAGTCAGTTTTCTTAGATTTTAACTCATTGCCTACCAAGCGTCTGCAGCCTCTAAAGGAGGCAAGCCTACGGATTATTTCTACAGGACGTGACCTTTCTATACTGTCAAGTAAAAGCAGATCTGTAATGCTTTCACGGGTGTTGGTGGGAGCAGGCTAGAATTCTAGTCTGTTTCAGACCCTCCAGCAGGAGCGAACGCGTGCACAGCGGCCACTGGACTGCAGCCCAGCTGTGGCCTGAACCACAGCTGGCCTGGGGGCGGGCAGCTGAGGGGCTCTGGACGTTAATGGCAACCAGGAAGTTTCAAGGAAGTGGGAGAGGACTTTAAGGCAGTCTTAGGTCTACCTGGGAGTCACTGTTCCTACAACTTCCTTTCACTCTGCCTAAAGCTCTCTCCAGTATGCAAAAAAAAAAAAAAAAAAAAAAAAAAAAAAAAAGCACCTTGAGGAGAGTTTACAAGCTACTAGTTTCTTAGAGAATACACCAACCAAGGACAATTAGAAAACTAAAAATTGTGTCATAAAAGGGTGAAGTGGCTACTTTTTGCACTCCTTGGCACTTTTAAGGGGCGGGGTCTGCTGAGGCTACAGACCCCCGAGGAGGGCGCTCCAGCAAAGTGCAGGACAGACACCAGAGTAGAGCTTTGGGGAGGACCAGGGGGCAGTCAGGGGACAGCGAAGGGCAGTCCTTCTTCTCGATGTAGCCTAGCATGGAGATCAAGGAAGGCACTCTTCCCCCTTTCAATTTTTTTTTTTTTTTTTTTTTGAGACAGGGTTTCTCTGTGTAGTCCTGGCTGTCCTGGAACTCACTCTGTAGACCAGGCTGGCCTCGAACTCAGAAATCCGCCTGCCTCTGCCTCCCAAGTGCTGGGATTACAGGCGTGCGCCACCACGCCCGGCGTTCAATTTCTTAAAAAATATGCGTTTACTCTTAAATTCTGGAACATAAGCCAGGAATTAATAGTGCATTTGTTCAGACGTAATATGTTGTAAACGGGGCTTCAAAGATTAGCACTAAAATCAATTATTAGGAATAAATAATTGTTTGCGGAAACAAAAGGCATTAAATATTCAAACAGTGTTTCCTACTTCATTTTAAATCAGACCACCACGTCAGTGTCTGTGTAAGAAGCTTAGCTGATCAGTTCAATGTCTTTATTGCAAAGGCAAAGCAGTCCCACAGGTCACTATAAGTTGGGCACGGGCTGGGCGTGGGCTGGAGGTTCCCTAGCTAGACAGCTGGGCCATCCCAGCAGGCCACCAGAGGCCATCGGGAAGAAGAGCAGCCCTGTGTGCCCTCCTCCAGGACAGCACACCTCATCCTCAGGCTCTCTGGGTAGCTCTAGTTTCAGCTTTCACATGGAAGGTCTGCCTCATCAGGAACTGTCTGTGCTCTCTTCTCTTCATTTCATGAACTCGATTAGGAGCCAGCGCCATCACCCCTGGGCCTCGGGAACCTGGCCAGAGCTGAGGCGTACGCAGCCCGAGGGGGCTGAGGTTCTTATGATGCCAGTCAGCCAGCAGTCCCTGTGGCAGGAGCAGAGCTGACCAGGGAGTGCAGTGCAGTGTGTGCAGAAGGTGGGAGGGCCCAGGATCTGGAGGAAGCAGCTGCTGCAGGCTCCCGGCAGGCAGGCCACAGGCAGGCAGCAGGCATTCCAATCTCAGAGCTGACTATCTACCACCTTTTCAGCTTTCCCCATCACGAGGGGGAAAACTGTCCTATGCTAAACGTAAGCAATGAGCGTACAGACAATGCATACATTAAAGGGTAGCGAGCGGTCAAATCTTGGGCTGAGTTCTATCACCTTAGCATACCGAAGACAGAGCACTTACTCTCACTGGCCACGTGATTGGCTGGGAAGAACCCTTCTGGATGCCCCTTCCCTAGGCTTCCGTACCACCAGTCCTCATTATCTTTGAAATACACCCGGATAATGTCTCCACGGCGGATGGTTATTTCATCTGATCGGCTGGCCGTGTAGTCATAGAGAGCCACCACCTACAGGAGAGATAAGACCACCACAGCTTTATCACCACTGCGCCACAGAAAAAGCCCCAGCACTCACTTCCTCTTGCAGAAGAGCAGCTGAAACCAAAGCAGGACTTTGGCAAGTCTGAGGCTGTCTTAGGGGTTGCTAATAGGATCAGGGGTGGTGGGAACACAGCAGGAGAAGCAAGATAAAAGACTGCGGGATTGAGAAATGGCTAAGAACATTCAACACACCAAGATTAGCTTCAAAATACCAGATGTTAGAGTTTGAAAGTGTGAAGCAAACTAAAAAACAAAACAAAACCCAGAACACACCATTCCCTTAAGCACTTTATAATACTCCTTTAGGTCCCGGTCTCTGTGCTAAGCAGATGCATCTGAAAGAAAAAAATGCAGGTTATCAATGTTACAAACAACGGAAAGCTCAATGGGACAACTCGATGATATGATTCTGTCAGCACGGCTGAGTTTACTGCTCACGTCTCTTTTTGAGAGATAACTTTTCTTGAAAAACAGCTTTTGATACTTTTATACCAACAACCTGAATCTCCTGACTTACCTTCAAAGGCAGATCTCTGCTAGCCAGGAATTAGGAGGAAAGGCCCTAAGGCCATCCTCTTCTTTGTTTTATTACAATACTCCTTATAGTTGATTTGTTTTTCTTTAAAGAAAAAAAAAACACAAGTGAAAAATGGTGCTGCTGTGGGCAGAGGGGTTTCAGAGCCTTTTATAGCATCTCAAAGATCTCAGTCCACCCAGATCTGGGGCACTGTATAGAGTGGGGCATCGTGACATGTATGTATGTGCATGGCATGTATGTGCATGGCATGTATGTGCATGACACATATATGCATAACATGTATGTGCATAACATATGCTTACTTTACCATTTTTCCTAAACTAGGCTTCAAAATGTATGTTGTATAACTACCATGAAAACACAGCACTGCGGCCCTTTGTAACTAGGTTGACGGGTTCTTTCACTGAATAACTATTTAAATCCTAATGTGCATGGCATTCCACCAGCGGTGGTTAATAAAATCATTTCTAGAAAAGGTACCTCATGTAGACTCCTTAGGAGAATAGAGAATAATTGAAAAATTAGTTAGGCAAGGCATATGGGTGTGTGTCTTGGCCAGATTCTCTATCGAATGTTTAAGTTCAGGAAAGAGGAATCCCAAGTAGATCAATATGGTGAAGTCCAGCATTGTGCATGCCAGCCAAAAGCAAGGGAAGCTGAAGCTGGGGTCTGATGACATGTGTCTCAGGACTATGGTGGCCACGTGTGGTCTTCAGGAGGACAGCTGGGACTCGGTCTTAGGCACATGTGTCATTTACAAAGTCTCACATCAGGTTTATGTCATCATGTGACCCACTCACAATTAGAATTCACAAACTGATAATAATATGTATGCTACATTAACACATATCATTAATACATTATTAATATGTCAATAACTGACATTACTATATCAATAACTACTACTAATAGATATATTAATAGTGGATATTCAGCTTTCACTAAATTGTCATAAGCATCCATTGATGAAAGAGTCTCTCGAGAGACAGGGTTCATGAGATGGGCCTGGCTTAAGTCTGCCCATCTAGCTCTAATGGTAGACCCCACTGATCACTGGACGCTTTCTGAGTATCCAATGCAGCACACTGTAATATTACAAAGTAGTAATGAGAACAGTTTTATGGTTGGGGTCACCACAACATGAGGAACTGTATTCAGGGTCAGAGCATTAGGCTGGAGCATGTCACCATGGTATGATTGACATTTAGGCACACACTTGTTACCCAGCGAGACAATGGAGTGCCTGTCCTGTCAACAGTCTACATTCTGTCACTGGAGTCTGATCTTAGGCTAGACTCTCCTCCCCTGCTGGGAATCCATGACAGAAAGGATGTGGCTCAGGAGAAGCTGGTGATGTGGTGTTCAAGGATGCGTTTGTATCCAAAATGCTCGTAACTTCTCATTTGAAACCACATATTCTTTGGTTGAATTCGGCAGTAAATTAAAAATAAATCATGAACTTTCTAGTTACAAGATTTTACTGTCTGGGTGTTCATGTAAAACTGTACAGACAACAACATCAAAAACAAAAAAACAACCAAACAACAGTAGGCAAAATCCCAACAAGAAGTTTGTCCCTACTGAACAGTATCTTGCTACAGCAGGCTTCCATGTAAATGGTTCTCAGTGACTGTCTCCACTTGGCGTATAATCACAATGCATGCATGCAGGACACTGTGTGTGTATGTCCCCTGCATGGATGTAGGACACTGTGTATTTATGTCCCCTGCATGTATGTAGGGCAGAATTGCTTTCTGCAATATGATTTGGTTCTTGAGATGAAAGAGTAGTTATGAAATCTTTCTATAACAAATGTTAAAGATATGCTACTGTGTTCAGGTTGGTAATGTAAGGTCTGGGAAATGAAAGGCTTTGTAAAATCCACTTTGTTTATATACAGAGGGTCTTTGACCTGTATATTAGACTATCATTAACTGGAAAGTGCATTTAATATACCCAATGTATCTAGAAGCATGGCTTATCCTGACATACTGCAAATATACCTTAAAAATTCTTATTAAGCCTACACTTGGAAAAATTTATTTAACATTAGTCTATTCACAATAATGTGTTGAATATTGCATATAATTAATTGAATATTATGCTAGAAAACAGAATCTCTCTATGGGTACCATTCTGTACCACCCTGAGTGAGGACTGTGGATATCTGAAACAGAATTTTGTCTCTTTCTCAGAGCCAGGTTGATTGAACACACTCTTGAGTAAGGGACCATGAACACGTTTGTTTCTATTTGTCTGTCTGTTAGTTAAGACCAGATCTTACTATGTTACCCAGGATGGTCTCAAATTTTTGTGCTTAAGCGACCCTCCTGCCTCAGGCTCCCTAATGGTGGGCCTGAGTTAGGTTGGTTATTTGCTGTCTGACTCTCTCCTTTCCTCTTTCCTTCTTTTGTCAGAGGCGTGAGTACTGGGGGTCAAGCACAGGGCCTTACTGTGCTTTGCAAGAGCTTCGCCGCTGAGCTATATCTCTAGTCAGAGGCTTTTTGAGACAGTTTTACTATGTATCCCATGTTGGCTTTGAACTGCTACTTCAACCTCCCAAAAAGCTTGGATTATTGGTGGGTGCTGCGTCAACTGGGGCTTACGCTTTAGTTATCGATGCATACAGTTTTTTCAGTCTTAACAGCAATAGCTATTGGATACAATTTTGTATTTTTTTTAAATTATCATGGTTATTATAAGATGCAAGGTAGTTTTCTTTGTAATATATTCCAAGAAATTAAACATTATTATGGCTATCTTTAAAGGGTCTCAGTGACCCTTGCAGCCAAGTTCAGCAGGCTGGCTGTTCCTTGTACTTTTATCTAGAACAAAATCAATAGTCCATATTCATAATGTCCTCAGGTAATTCAGCAGGCCAAGTTATGCTGAATAAGTTCTCATATCTGAGCATATTCTCCTGAAACAGGGCTTCCGTTGGCTTCATAATCACGGGAGACCTCTGTGATAGTCAGGCCTGAAGCCAGTGCGACACGTCACCAGTGCGACACGTCTGCTCTCCCACCCACCCCTGCTTCTCCTTCACTGAGTCACCTCATGCTTCTGGTTTTCAGAACTTCCAGAGAATAATGTCTGATGATTTTACTCACCAACTCTGCAGCCCCCGCCCCACCCAGGAGAACTACAAAATGTGCACTTTGCTTTGCAAATGGGCTGTTTTTTCCATTATCCCTTTAATGTGAGCTGGACCTTGTGCCATGCAGGGACCTAAGCTCATCTTGACTCTTTCCAGGACTAGTTTTACATTTTGTCAGAATAATTTAAGAGACAACTTTACAGCTGAATTAGCCTCACAGCCAAGATATGACAGTGCTAATCGTTCCACCCATGTCTTTTACTATGGTTATAAAAAATGTGAATTTTCCCAGTCCTGCTATTTGTACTGGCCACGCTCAGATGGTCCTCTGCCCTATGCATGGGCATGTGGGCATTCAGACAAACATGCAAAGGTACTTATAATGGTTACTTGCAGGTTATTACCAATTAAGTAATAAAAGATGAAATTTAAACTACTTCTTAGTATTCACCTTAAAATTAAAGACTTTGCGAAAGTTGTTTCTAGCACTAATTAGGAGATATTATAGCTTTGCTATTAAAACAGAAATAAGGAGATAAAATATATGAAAAGAAAATTTAAAGATAAATCTTGCATTGTATAGAAGCCCATTATTAAGTGTTATATAACCCCTTTCCACACAGTGACACTGGCTCCTACTTTCCTTCATAAGAAGAATGAACATACACACACCCAATTCCTAGACTCGAATGGCAGAACCAATCTTCTTCTAATTGTTTATATGAATACTGCATGCGAGAGCCCTGAGAATATTTGTGAGAAGTAATCCAGGTCCTGTTACTTTTAACTCATCTTATCTAGATGACACTAGATAAGGAGTCAGAGACTCTTGCTGTTCTGCTTGAGAGTGTTGGTGCACACAAAGCTAGAGACTTTAGCTAAGAAGTGTTTGAGAGCATTTGGGTTAAATCGTATTCAGATTTAACAGCAACCATGAGTAAATCCAAAGAATATAAAACTAGGAATCAAGAAGAGTTCCAGGGTAAAGAACACACAAAACATCTGGTTTGTATGACTTTAAAAGCAGTTTGTGTAACAGTATCCGGTACACTTATCGTTCAACTTTAGAATTTTACTACATGTTTCAAGTAATTATTCCAAACAAACAACATTCATAGACTTAAGAGTAAATTGGAACCATTAATATACAGGATAATGATTTGGCCTTATTTGTGGTCACCTACAAGTTGTAAAATCTTCTGTTTGATGGGTGCAATTTTTACAGCAGAAAAGCCCTTAATAATAACTAACAATGAGAGACCCCTTAGGAGTCTACCATTTGGGGAATTCTCTAACAAGCAAATGAAAATGGATGCTAGTAAATTTTACTCTGCCATTCAAAATACAAAGTGCTTTATTTGTGAAGGTTTATTTTTACTCAATGACTAAAGTTATCCTATGGACTTCTGTGTCCTTCCAAATCAATGTTTTGAAACCTAATGGTAAATGTTAAAAACCACCAGACGCAGTCTGTGGAAAGCACTGGGGCACGAATGCAAAGGCAGCCCCAGTCTGTGACACTACCGGGCTATGCAGTGTCTAAAAAGGGAAATGCAATGGCGGTTTTCCCTCGAAATGAATTATGGGATACTGGTCTCTTTTCTAATCTCTCTGCTTCCTAGCTGCAGTGAGGTGAGCAGCTCAGCTCAGACACACACACACACACACACACACACACACACACACACACACTCACACACACACACAAATATATGAGGCTAAATTTTATGCAATGGGAAGTATATCAAAATGAAGCTATTATAAAAATTATAGCTATAACTCAAATAATTGTTATGAGAGGTGAAGTTGCTTATGATAAGCGAAGCAACGGTACAAAAGTGTCAGAGAGGAGGGCCTTGCTCCTGGCCAGGAAGTAAATGCGAGAGGTTAGATGGTACAATCCAACGGACAGAGAAAGCACCATGCGCGGGACACCAGGAAACTACACACGCCTAACCATCTCCAAGAGTTTATCTGTAGGAACGAAATGGCTCTTCACTGGGATAGAGAACTGCAGTTAATGGTAAAGCCCAGGAGGAGACAGGAGAATTGGGCAATACTTATGTGCGTGTTGTTTTGTAGGTTCTCAAGTGAGAACACCCTAACACTGATAGTGAAGATCTTTTTCTTGAGTAGAAGGAAAACAATCGCTAAGATCAGAATGCCGAGGAAGAGTGCAGGCGGCCTGTCCCCTCTCCCTCCCTGGAGGTACTCATAACTACCCTCTCATTCCCCCACGCATCTTCAAACAGCTGTCTGTGGCATGTGGCGAGCAGGGCTCCGGGGCAGCAGGTGTCTGTAATTTCCTTTCTCAAGGTCACAGGTGACTGTGCCTATGCACTAGAAAAACCACAGCTTCTGGGCCCCGTTCTTCCCACCAAACCCCAAGATCCCCTTCTCACATCCAGATTCCTCTGACTTTGTGACTCTCACCCCTCAGCTACTGCAAAACTCAGGGGCACTTTTCCTAGGAAATCACCTAGATTATATCCACTAATCTCAAATCTTATCTGCTAAAAACTTCTTGTTGGGTTGACAGAAGGCTTTACGAGAAATATTTCAGAAAGCGGCTCTTACGGGAGCTTCCCAGGAAGGCGTCTGAACTGGGCTACATTCCAAATCCTCACGAGCCTTCTCCAGGGTGGCCCTTTCTGTTCAGTGTTTGCCACAGTGCTCAGTGGCCTAGCCTGTCACCACGGCTCCCCACCTACCTCAGCAGTGTTACAGTGATGTTATGCAGGTCAGAAGAGATGACAGACACGTGGCAGACCTTCAAATGTTCCACAGGATTAACTGCTGTTGTTCTCAGAATAACTCAGGACTTTCACAAAATCTGTCCTGTGCTATGGAGTGCCATTATGGACTCTGCTTCTTAGAGTCAACGTTATTGGCTTTATAATGGTGGCCATAATGCACTACCACATTAAATGAAAGTGTTTCTAGGTGATCTTAAAACACTGTTTGTCTCAGTGTCTCCTTTGGCAAATGATGATGTTAATGAGAATACCCTTAGTTTATAGAACTATGATAGAAAAAGGAAAACCCTTAAAACAAACACCTTGCACAGTGTTTGGTACACAGGAAGTGCCCAGTATGTTGGAGGTAAGTATTGTTAATCAACTTTTTGAAAACTCTCCAAATCATAGAGGAATATTATTTCAAGTAAAATATTTCTGTAGAACGCCCCCCCAAAGTCATAAAGATGGCATTATATATGGATCTGTTAATTCCAACTACATATTTGAAAGAATCATGCTTTATTTACATGTTTGGTGGGAAGCCTGCCGCCAGTGCACTGAGGTGTCAGCAGCCGGAGACACGGTGACCAGAAAGCTTTCTGGTGTCCAGTGTCCAATACAATCACAGAATAAGCTCTGTTTTTAAAGGAGCTTATCACAATCTTGAAGCATCTAGTGAATCTAGCAAAGTATGCCGTGTCCTTACGGCCACCCGCTGTCTCTGCTGCTGACAGGGTGGCAGGGTAAACAGCCCCCAGAACGTCGGAACCTGGTCAGTCCGCATTTGCAAAGGAAAAAGGAAAAAGGGAACCTAGTGTCTGAGTATCAGCCCTGGCAGATGATACAGTACTGATGTGACAGGCCTCAAGTATTTATTTCCCCAGGCTGGGGAATAAATCATGAGCGCGAGGCTCTATCACTACAGCTGGGTCCTCTGCTTGTGTCTATTTGATACTCTTTGATTACATTTATCCTAAAATAAATATTTCATGTTAATTGTTTTCCTTTCATTTCCTTTCTTTAAGACAGGGTTTCTCTGTGTAGCCCTGGCTGGCCTCCAACTCACAGAGATCCTCCTGCCTCTGCCTCTGCAGTGCTGGGGTTAAAGGTGTGCACCACAACTTCCAGGCAATTGGTTTCCTTTCTAAAGAGCGTTCTCTTCACTTTAACAACATGATCTGCTCTTGTTTGGTTTCTGTTGTAGAATATTTCGATATTTCTTTTTAAAAGATCAAATTTAATTTTGCGTTTTACAAAAGATAAAATTTAACTAACCACTAAATACTGTTTTAAAAGATAAACAGTTACAATTTTGTTAACCATAAAACAAAACTGCAAATACCATTCAATAATAAGCTCAAACAAAAGACTGAAAAACCCTAAGTTGCCCAAAACCAAAGCAGTAGCCACCACCTGCTTCCCGTCTTCCTAATGCTTTGAACAGAGAATTCATAAAGCAACACTGTGAAACATGCCACCTCTACAGAGACTGCACAAAGCGGACTTAGAGCTAATATCAAGGGCAGAACAATTAAAATGTAAAGCTAAGTAGGTAAAAAAGCAGGCTGATGACATTCGGCAGGGGTAAACAGCAACTCTGTCGTCCTGTCTCTCGCAGGGCTCCTTTGGACTTGCCCCACCCTGGCTATGAGGCTGTGAGTGTAGTTGTCTCACACTCACACCCATCCTAATCCCAGCCGGCTGCTTTGATCTCAGAGCTGCGGAAGTGTAACCCTGTCTGAGCGAGCGGTGTGCTCTCATCACCTATTTTCAGTTCAGTGCTTTCTGTGACTGGTTAGCCTAGACCCAATGACCTTGAGACTCCTTTCCAAAGCACCCTTTCCCCAAACCCACCTCACCTACTCTCCTCCAGCCAGGCCGTGTGTGTGTGTGTGTGTGTGTGTGTGTGTGTGTGTGTTTCCTCCTGTAATCTCTGCTCGCACTGCTACCCTGCTCTAGAACATCTCTTACTTATTAAATTCTCTCTCTCTCTCCCTTGCAAGATCTAGTTTAGCACAGACTCTAACCAGAGTTTGTAAGTGACTCCGTCCTGGGAGTCCTTACAGCATTCAGGCCTGCTCCGTGCTCTACCTGTGTGCGCACTGCCCTGGAGCCATGGGGTTCTCCCGTCATCGCTCTGAGCCTAGCTGGAGTCTAGTACTGACTGGGGTGTATACAGGTCACCTTTCTTATGAGTGTAAGAAACGGTCAAAGGCATGCTCCTGGTTTATGACATGCATGTTTGGATGTTTCTTTGGTATTTGAGTAGTGCTTGCCGTGCTGATACTTTAGAATTCGGTTCATGCCACTGTTAACTTTACAGTGCTCCAGAGACAGGAAAATTTTAGAATAAGTTTGATAGACTAAAAACACTTAGTAAAGCACAAAAAAGAGAGACATCTTCGAAAACCATAAATGTCAGTGAAGTGACAATGGGAAAATTCACACAGGCTTTGTAATTCAGTGTTCAGAGGGGAGAGTGAAGGTGCTTACTGAAAATGGCCACGATGCACAGCCATCCTGGGTCTTAAGAGAGATCCTATTTTGCATGTGTATTTGATTTCCAACTGAAACTTTAGTAGCGCTGCTTTGAATTGCAACTTCATTGATAGACGAAAACAGGAGTTTTACAACAAGTTATAAAAGCTTATGGTTTCCACGCCCCCTCTCCACCCTGCAATTACCTAAGGAAGGGATCAGCCACAGGTCCTAGTTTATGAGTTTTTGGGGGCATGTTCACCTCAGTTTACATACTATGAATTCCTGGAAAATGCTATTCATTGGAGAAGATAACATGTGCCCTTTGAATCAAGACATTTCACTTAAATCCATACTTTTATCTAGAAATAATACACTGCATGTGAAACAGTTGTATTTTTGCATAAGTATACAAATAAGAACTATTGCACAAAGTGCAGTAATACAATATTTAGGAATTTTGTCTACATAAAGGGCTAAAGAATGATACTAATATAGCAATAGTGACTCAAAATGTTGCAGAATAAGAGAGGTCATAAAATCGCGAAGACACAATAAAATTTACTTTGTGTGATGCAATTAGTAGATTTACAAACAAATTTAGTGTTGAGACCAAGCAACACCACGGTCATCTTAGATATTTCAAAAGTAACAAAATAAGTCAAAAACATTACGGTTTATCACTAATAAGTTATGACAAAAATCTATTGGCTAAGCCAATAAAAATTCAATGCTAAACTAAAGAATGAGTGTAAGAACAACAACTGAACTATCATTTAAATGTCAATTCAAGTTAGGATATTTTAAATCCTGCTGATGAAAGGGGTACTTTGGCAAATGCTAAGTATTTCACAAGAGCAGAAGCCTAAGGAGACACACTGCTCTGTCTGAACATGTTGTGGCAGATGTGTGAATATAAACTGCTTAAAAAACATAAGCTGTAATTTTATATACCACTCCAAATCCATATGTTAAAAGAAAATGTGTTCTCAGTAATAGCAGGACTGAACAAATTAAGAGCAATGCATCTTAGTAATTGTTACAGATTTGAAAAGCAGAACTTTGCAAAAATTCAAGTCATTAATCAGAATAGGCCAACAAATATTATTTGCATTTTACATTATCATTTTATTGAGGAGATTAAAAATAAACCTTCAATCATTAAGAAGCATGCACATATTTGGCATAGCTTACTATGTTTTAATGTCTTCTGCAAAGGTAATACTCTGCCACAAAATATACAATGCTATACTATGCATGTGATGACATATTAAAAAGCAGATACAGTTCACTGTGTTCCTGAGGAACATTTACTTATACTAGTAGGTGTTTCTTTTTGATTTGCAAATAAGCCCTTCATTTAAAGCAAATAAAGGACTCATGCCTCTGCTAACTTAACTATTAACTAACTTTTACACCTGCCTCTCGAGAGTTCAGACAAAGGCCTCTGAAAGATCTGAGGCCGAGGATTTATCCTTACCTTCCCCCAGGCTCTCAGCGGTGGAGACTAATCTCTAAAGGGCATGATCTAACTCTTTCCGTATGATCTACTAATGTGACCGCCTTGCCCTGTGCTGCTTTTCAGGGTGGTGTTCAAGTGAAAACTGCTCATCGGAGCAGTCAGCAAGAAGAAAGCTAGTGTTAGCCATCACCTGAGACCTAGGATACTAGGTACAGATGAAATAAAATTTATGATGGACAAGCCGGCCTAACGGGTTAGTTCTACAAACCAGTGCTGGGCTCGCTGCTAGGAGGCAGAGGTGAGCACTTTCTATCACACCTTTAAAAGTGAAAAGGTTATTATCCTCCCAAACAAGAGTGTGACTAAGCCAAGTCACTGAGGAGAGTTTAGATATGCACACTTCAGTAACTCATCTCCTTCTGTTTGTTTGTGTCTTGAAAAAATAACCTGGAAATGTACTCTTAGGCGTGAACAAAACCAAGAACTGAGCATGTACAGGGGTGGAGCCCTTGCCTAACCTGTGAGGCCACAGTCAACCCTGAGCTCTAGGACAAGACAAGACACCAGGTCAGCACACCAAATACAAAGGGAGCTCCGAGTCACTGTGATGGGGTCATCCATTCCTTCAGCCATGGCCGTCAACTTCTATTAAAGGCAGTGCAGAAATGGGGCACTACGTATGCCGGGGACAAACACCCCCACCCCACACAAAGAAGGGTCATGTAACTAATAAAAATAGACAAGTAAGCCAACTGGGAAGAGGGCTGGTAATGCAGCGGAGGGGGCAGAGGAGGTCTGGTTTTCAGGCCACTCTGTATTCACTTCTGTGACTCAATAATGAACGCAAACAGGAAGCAAAGTCTCCTGTACCGCACACTGCACAGAACGCTCTATTCAGGATTCCACCTGAGGAGGCGCGTCCTTTCTGGGTCAGAGGCCTGAGAGCGCACAGCGCCTCACTCCCCTCCCCTGGTAAGGAGGACAGTGGCATCCGCGCTCAGCAGGCACTGGCTGGAGCACGGTGAGTGAGAGGAAGGGAGGGAGGAGGGAGAGTAACAGGTAGGTATCATGGCTGTGAGGCTTTCAGGCGAGGTAAGAAGTCCCTTAGGGCCGGCCCAGCACCTGCCCCTCTCAATCCTGGGTGATCTCTTTTTATTTTGATTTAGGCACAAAAGAGTGGCCTAATGCATTGGCTTGCTTCAGGCCAGAAGAATACAAGATTTGGATTTACAAATATTTCATCTTGATTAAAGATGACTGAAGATTAAAGGACTGATTGATTACTTCATAGTTTCTATAAACATGTTTGTCTCTTAAACAACGTAAGTACTCAGGGACAAAGGTTATGCAGAACTATGTTTCTGTGAAAACCAGAGTTAATCTGTCCCCAGGACCCCTGGGTATCAGGTAATGAACAGATCTGTGATCTTGTGGGGAAGTGCCAATGCCATCTGCAGGCTGAAGGAGTGGGCAATCATCCCTTAGTCTGTGGCAGAGGAGCGTCAGAGTAGCTGCTCCTATCTCAGAAAACCTTGGAAAGGCAAGCGGCAGGTTTGGGAAGTCTCCGTCCAGAGCAGGCATGTGGAAGAGTATTGACTACACAGGGTAAAAGGTGCCACTACTCAGGAGCTTCCGTTTCACGACCATCCAGGAGAGAAGACCACTACGACAACAGCATCAGAACATCGGAGTGTTCTGAGGTCATGGTCGGGTGACCGCCCCATGGATACCATGGCTGCCCCTGAGCTCCTGTGGATTGGGCTCTGACAGCCAACCAGTTAGTAACATGGGCTGAAGCGAAAATGAGAACACTGGTGCCGTAGGAATGCTTTAAGGTTAAAATAACAGTATGCAAACTATCTAAGGACTTTATTCAAATACATTAAAATAACGAATTTCCTAAATTAAACCTCTAATTTTACTAATGAATAAAATGTACACAACACTGCAGCTACAGTTTCGGCATACATACTAAAGGAGGCTGGAACAGCCCTACAGTTGAATACCTTTCATGATTATATTGGTGGCTACCATCTCATATATAACATATCTTAACTCATAAAATATATTAAACTAATCAAGTAAAAAACTGAAGTTAGTTTTCTAGGAAGCAACTATTAAGAAAATATCAAAATACAGTTCAATATTGTCTTTATTTCATTTAGACTTGTTTCTCACAATAGAAAATGGTGAGTTATGTGAAGAGCTTGCGACTTATATAAGGGATGAGAAGATTATGTTGAAGGGAAAACAGAGGTAGCAGAGATTACATCATCTTATGAAAATCTCAACCGGAAACTAGCTACTTAGGTATATTTCATATAAGCACATTATAAGACTAAAAGGAATACCATTTTATGTATGCTACTGTGGTAAATACTATAATTAAATGCCTTTTGTTGTCTAGTACTAATAGAAAAGGGATAAAAGGTAAAAATTCACCTCCATAATAATGAAGCACAATAACCTCTAAGAGAAGTGATGAATTAAGAGTGTCCATTCTAAATAACATCATTCCGGAAAATAATTCATTTTAAGTACAGATATTATATACTTACATTATTAACAGTATAAATTACTTTAGGTTAAAAAAATGAATAAGTGGCTGTAAGAGATTGTCTCTTATTTTCCTATGTTTTGCCAGAAGTTAGTTTTGTTTGTTTTTAATTGGAAGACATGAAGTTGATTTTCTTGTAGGGCTGTAACTTTGGAATAGAGAGTTTTCACCATGGCACTTTATGTCACCAGCTAGCATGATGCTGTATTTTCTTAGTAGTTTTAACGAGAGAGAGAGAGAGAGAGAGAGAGAGAGAGAGAGAGAGAGAGAGAGAGAGAGAGAGAGAGAAAGAGAGACTGAGACTTACCATTGGTGGTGGATCAACATGGCGCACGAAAGGCCCTCTTTCTACGCTGATATAAGCTGTGGGAGGGAAAGAACCACATTTAGTTATTATGTCCATTTTCAAAACATTACATCAACATGACATGCCTCATAGAGTTTATAAGAAAGAAGCGCTCTTCAGATGGCAGGGTTCTACCAAACTGCCACCAATTCTTTGGTTAGGAAGATCTGGTGAGTTCGGCTAAGAAGCCCAGTTTAAGGTTCGCTAGGCCAGTTCTCCCATCGAGTGGCGTCTAGTGATGGTTTAAGATGTATTTTGAGTCTCCTTTCAGCACGAAAGGTCTACCGTTCTTCCCGAAAATGGTTTATTTCTGACTAGAGGTCACTGGAGTTAAGCTGTGAAAGAACTATGCTCCCTTAATCTCTGAAAAGAATAAACAAATCCATTTGAACCTCTCTCCAACCTATCCTACTGTGATACATTCTATTACTTATTCAGTCACCATCCAATGACAGAGAGTAAGTTCTGAGTCTTCTCTTCACAATGGTAACAATAGGGGCGAATCCTGAGATACATCCTTTTACCACATGTGAATTTATATTTTTGTTCCTAGTGTTCTTTATTGCATTTCCTTGTGATGAATACCCTGTAAAGTACATACCATCTGCATCTGATCTGTAAGACACGAGTTCAAAGCCAGGCTCAGACTTAGAGTGAACACAGGTGCTGGTCTCATTCACTCTCTAATGTCCCTACTGTAATACTGGAATACTGTAACAGTTAGCCAGAATGGGTTGGTTCAGATATCGCTAATGGCTGTCACACAGGCCTTGGAGATGAGAGCCATAAAGTCTCCTAGGCACAATTAGCCTAACACCCAGTTTAAGCAAAAGGCTGTGTACATAGACTATGTAAGTCTTTATTTAACTCTCTTTAAAGAAAATGGATGCAATGAGATTAAGAAAAACTACAGCTTTATATCACTTTCAAATAATATCTTTAAAATAACGCATCATATATTTAAGAATACGGCTTTGGTTCCTTTAAACTTTTGTTTTCCTTAAGAGCTTGGTATGGTGACACACCCCACTGATCCCAGCCCTAATGCTGAGTACAGCCGCATTAGTCCTCCACAGGTAGAATTACAAAACGGAAGCAGCCCCAACCATTCAGTGAGCCCCAGGTATAAAACAAGTCATAAAACAAGCCTTCAAGCAATATGAAAGCAACACCTCCCACATTTTTGATATCTATTGTTTGCAGTATCATGTGAAACACTCTAGAGCTTCAGTCCAAGCAAGGCTAATACTTATTAAGTTGCTATTTGTGAGTCAGATAAAAGATAAACTAGTATAATAAAACAGAAATGTTCTGCAGTGAAAAAAAATAGAGAGCAAATGAAGCAGGTTTTTTTTCCTTACATGTAAAGTCCTTAATTTTGAAAAAAGATATTCATTCACAGATTAATCTTACTTTTGAATGAAAAAAAAAAACAAATAAAAAAACCGCAAAATATTTAAACAATTTTGGCTCTTGTCAATTTCTGCCCCGTCTATCACTGCCACCTGCTAACGTTTGTAGCTGTAACCCACGAGGAGAGGACATGGCCCATTTGCTTTCAAATGAAAGTGGTCTTGTTTAGTCAGGAATAAAATATAATTTAAAATGATAAAAACAAAACTTTCCCCCAATTTACATCATTAGAGTTTGCAAAACAATTACAGTAATAAAAAAAATAAACTTTCTACATTTCAGTTAAAAACATACACAAAGAAACAGTCATACAGAAAATCTGAAATAGCTTCCTCTTCTAAGTAGATCTAACTTAAAGGTCTACATTTCAATCTGGCTTTACATATATCAGCATACAACAACTGAAAACACATACTGTGTTTACTGTGCTACATATGACCTTACCTGTCAATTTGGCTAAGCCATGGTATCCAGATACTTAGTCAAACATTATTCTCCATGTTTCTTTGAAGGCCTTTTATTGGATAGCGGTAACACTTAAGTTAGAGGAACCAGAGTAAGGTAAGTTACTCCCACTGTGTAAGTGGGCCTCACGGAACCATTTGAAGGCCTAAGAGCATCACTGACCTTTCCTGACAGAAAGAAATGCCGCCAACAGATTTCCACCAGACTACAGAGGAGGCACAGTAGGTTGAGAATCGATGACTTATGGTTTGGAACTTGCTGTGGTGGTTTGAATGAAAATGGCCCCCACAGGTTCCCGGGGAGTGGCGTTATTAGAGGTGTGGCCAAGTTGGAGGAAGTGCGTCATTGGGGGTGGGCTTCGAGGCCTCAGAAGCTCAAGCCAGGCCCTGTTGTTCTTCCTCTGTGTTGCCTGCCTAGCCAGATGGAGGACTCCCGGCGCCACTCCGCCACCAAGTCCCCTGTGGGCCACCACGCTTCCCACCGTGACGATGATGAGCCCCAGTGAAACCTTTCCCTTTTTAAGAGTTGCCTCGTATCCTACAGGTCACACTGTACCACTATGATATATTCTAGTATTCACAATCTATACCTGTATAAAATATACGATAAGTCACACTCTATACCAATACAATATATTCTAGTCTTCACAATCTATGCAAATATAATACATTCTAACACATCAGATAATTACTAAAAGTGAGGGCATCCAATTTAGATGAGCACAGGTAACTGTGGTGTGGCATACCCAGGTAGAGGGAAATATCTTCTTCCCCCTTTTTTCTTTTTGTTCTTTGCATTAGGCCTATCTTTTTAAAATTATTTTATTTATTTATGGGGAAACTTCTTCTAAACAAGGTTTTTTTTTTTATTTCAAAGTTAAATGGAAAAGTAGAGAAAATATTTGTAACCTTTGTTGTTGATAAACGACAAGTTCATGTTATAAAGAGTCAAAGCAGACAAATATGAATGTAATTTAAACTTGAAGTGGCAGTTTCACTATAAACTCAGTTCTAGAATCCTTCCTTCCTAGCTCTGTTTCTGGAGTGAAAGGCCATGGGAGTAATTTCTCACCAACAGTAGCCAGTGTGCTGAGTGCTAGAATGTAGTTTCTGAATTCCATTATCTATTTGTAGCATGAAAACTATTTTTTAAAAACTGAAAGATCTGTGGGGCTGGAGAGAGTGAACCTTGAATATCACAAGCAAGGAAACACTCAGAGGCCAAGGTTCCCTTCTACAGGACAGTGGCCAGGCACAGCTCTCTCCACTCCTGTCTGACACAGTCCCCGAGTCTTAGCTGGAGCAGCCAGACAAGTGGAAGGAAAGACTGACGTGTCTTTACTGCGTATGATCTCATTTTATATGTAAACAATCCTAGAGATGGAACCAGAAAATGTCGACAACTGATAGACACATCCAGCAATGCATGAGAAAGCAAAATTAGCACATAAAAGTCAACAGTTTTCATATATGCAAAGGACAAACAGCAGGAAAGAAATCAAGGGGCCCCACAACACCATTCACAATGCTTCACCAACAGGAACAGCAGTCATCATCATCATCATCATTATCATCATCATCATCATCGTCATTACCGTCGTCATCATCGTCGTCATCATCATCATCATTGTCATCAACAACAACAACAACAACAACAACAACAACAAAAATGCAGACGAAATCTAACCAAAGAAGTGATGGATTTGTATAGTGAAAATTTTAAGAAACAGAAGAAAGCAATTGAAGATAATATCAGAAGATAGGTCCATGCTCATGGACTAACATGAAAATGACCATGCTCCCAGAAGCATTCTCCAGATTTAGTGTAATCCTCATCAGTGCTCCAATAGAATTCTCCACATAAACTGAAAAAACCTTTCCATTGGCAACTACAAAAGGCCAGCACCCTGACTCTCAGAGAGGAGAAGGTGGGATTGTGCTTGAACTCGTTGGAACAGGACCCTGTCAGCTCAGGAGTTACAACCAACAACTAACAAGCAGGACCTCGTGAAATCAAAATTTCTATGTGGCCAAGGATACCACTACTCAGTTACAGAGGCAGATTACAGATCCGCTGAAAATCCTTACCAGCAACACAGAGGGTTAGTATTTAAAATATAAAATGAACTCAGAAAAAAAAAATAAGAACACCCCATAAAAAATGCAGTACAGAACTAAACAGTGCTTTCAAAAAATAAAATACAAACCACTGAGAAACACTGGAAAGTGTTCATTGTCCTTAGACATCAGGGAATTGCAAATTAAAACTTCTCTGAGATTTCATCTCACCAAAGTCAGAATGGCAGAGGAGGATGGGGGAAGAGGAGGAGGGTGAGGGTGAGGAGGAGGACGAAGAGGAGGAGGGTGAGGAGGAGGAAGAGGAGGAGGGTGAGGAGGAAGAAGAGGAGGAGGGTGAGGGTGAGGAGGAAGAGGAGGAGGGTGAGGAGGAGGAGGAAGAGGAGGAAGAGGAGGGGAAGGAGGAGGCGGCTTGGGTGTGGGAAGAGAATACTCTCTCTGCTGAGAGTGCACGCTGATCTACTCAGGATGGAAACTGTGTGAAGGTTCTCCTACGTCCACCCTACGATGCAGTCCATCTTTCCTGGGACATACCTCCAGCATCCCATCTCCTCTGAGACACCCCTGCTCGTACACGCCTACTGCTGCTGTACCCACAAGAGCCAGGAGACCGAAACAGCCTGAACATGGCACATTTACACAATGGAATACCACTCAGCTGTTAAGGCAAAGTGGGAACATTTCAAGTCAACGGATAAAAATTGTGAACATTTCAGGTAAATGGGTGAAGCTTGAGCCAACTGTCCTGAGAGCTGTGCCCCAGAAAGACAAACATCACACTTTCTCTTATCTGTGGATATTAGCTTTGAAACTTCAGATATGTGTGTGTGTAATATGGAATAACCATAGAGGTCAGAAGATTACTAAGGGGCCATGAGGGAGGGGCTTTCAGGGAAAAGGAGAGCGAGTACACATTATAAAGGGCTAACGGAAGTTAATGGAACGGGAAGAGTTATACTGGAGTTTGGGAATGTGGTGTAGGGTAGAGGACAGAGGGTGGGAAAGGGCTTGTAACACCAAAGACTTCAAAAAATACATATGTGAACCCTCTACTGTACAAGCTTACATAAGCACACATAAGCATGTGTGCGAACACACACCTACACAGCAACACACACATACAAACACACAGCCACAGGTGGGGGGGGAGGGGAGGAGAGAGGAAGGAGAGAGAGGAGAGAGAGAGAGAGAGAGAGAGAGAGAGAGAGAGAGAAAGAGAGTTCAGCATGACCCTGCCCCTATCCCAGTGTAACACACAGGAGGCCCAGAGCTGGAACCAGCCACTACTTTTGGAGCTGCGGCCCAGCAAGGCCCGAGACCCCTAACATGACGGACCACTGCCACTGCTCCTACTATGGTGAGACGCGATTGCTGAAGACACCACATATCTATGTCACAGACACGGCGAACTAGAGCTGGTAGTGACATGGAAGCTCCCTTCCTACCAACAGGTTTTCACGGTGCTGGAAGGTGATAAGGAGCTGCCAGAGAGACCTGGAATCATCTGTCCTCCGGCTGTGAAGACTGAGCTACACTGGCTCTGGCGAGACATGTCCACCGCAACAGAGGCACAAAGCCCTGGGATTTAATTAAGTCTCTCCTCACAGGAATATGCCCATACCGGGCACCACCATCAGACTAAGAACCCAGACAGATCACAGGCCCTCGGAGAGAATCTACTATTACAGTGCTAAAAGGACAGAGCATTACACCGGCTTCTAATATAGACCAAGGCATCTCTGGCCCATTGCCAGGGCAGCATGTATTTGCAGTGGTGGCTGTGGTGACAAATGAGGATGGCCCCACAGTCTCACTTGCTTGAATACTTGGTTTCTAGGTGATGGACCTGTTCGGGAAGTATTAGGAGGTGTGGCCTTGTTGGAGGAGGTGTGTCACGGGGGGGGGAGGGGCCCGCTTTGAGGTTCCACAAGACCATGTCATTCTCAGGGTTTGTGTCTCTGCCGCTGCCCCAGCGCCGTGCCCGCCTGCTGCCATGTTCCCACCACAGTGCTCATGGACTCTCCTGTGCTCGTCGCTAAAGTGGGAGGGAATGGTTGGTCTGGGAAAGTGGCATTTTGCATTCCTCTCACCAGGACAATGGAGGGGCGTTACCAACGGATGCTGACCCGACTCAGCCAGCCGACTGGGAAGAGAACATCCCCACGACCCGTGGGATGCAGTAACTGAAACGGGAGCACTGTATTTTCATAAGGGAGAGATCTGATGTCCACCTCCTTCATCCAAGACTAAATTCACCAGCAGCAGTAGTGGGGCACCCTGACAACACATGACACTTGATAAGATGTGTAGAAGTGATTATCACTCATACTATGGCCACAAGTTTTGCCTGAATGAAACCACAATGAAACACATAAATTTAAAACACTGACATTTTATAACACAATTAGCCAGGGCACTTTTTCTTTCTAGGTGAACTGAAACTGACACTAATATAATTGATATGAAAAATATAACCACCAATGAAAATAAGAATTTTGGCCTGGTGCTGGAGATACAAATCTTGTTTAAGGCATACTTAGGGATATTTAAATGTGAACATTCATTACATGGTTTCCTATTATCTTTATGACTTTTCATATATGATAATGGTACCGTATAAAGTACATTTACATAGCAAAGTCATTAGTTTTATCAGATGTATGGTGAAATTTCCAGAAAGAAGAGTGGATATCTTAAACTTATTTTAGCTTTACTCTCAATATTGGATTTATCAACCACAGGCCTACAATGACAAACAGGTTGAATATGCATGAATGAGTAGTTATTATAATATATATTCATATTTACATACTGATTGATTTGCTAAAAAGTAATATTTGGGGCTGGTGATATGGTTCAGTGGTTATGATCCCTGACTGATCTTCCAAAAAACATAGGTTTAATTTCCAGAACCCACAAGGACACTCAACTGTCTGTAACTGGAGTTCCATGGACTTTGATGCCCTCTTCTGGTCTCCATGGGCAATGCACACACTTGGTGCCCAGACATACACATGCAGGCGAAACATTCATACCCGAAACATACAAAATGAAATGAAAAAAGTAATTCTTATTGAGAAGTAGTAATTTTTACCCAGTCAGAGAGATGAAGTTCTTATAATCATCAACCTTTTCCCTTTATAATTAGTAAACCTGTATCTGAGGGGTGGACAGCTGGCTTGGTGGCTGAGAACCCTGGCTGCCCCAGAGGTCCTGGGCTTGATTTTCAGCACCCACAGCATGGCTCACAAGAGCTTGTAACTCCAGCTCCACGGAATCAAATGCCCTCTGAAGGCATGGCGCACATATGTGGAGCAGACATGTACATGCAGACAAAGCATTCACACACACAAAATAAAAATAAAATAAACGCCATTGAGGGACAAATTATTCATATTCAAATAAACTGCTTCACAACCTGCTTTGGGGAGTCTGGTGCAGCAGAGAGCGAGGGCAGCTTATGAGATGTGCGACTCAGGTGTGCTCGCTTCCCCACAGCTCTCCCGGGAAGACATGCCCCGCCCGACTCATCTCTTCTATTTCTTCTCTAACGCTCATAAAAATTAACATTCACACCAGAGGTAAGGTCATACTTTATCCCTACAGACATAACCCCAGCACTCAGAAGGGTGGGGGAGAGGGATTGCTGAGTCTGAGGACAGCTCATTATAATACATCAAGACTGTCTCAGACACACATACACACACACATGCATATGACACACACCACACAGACACACACACATGCATATGACACACACACACACACACACACACACACACACACACACACACGAGACAGGCATCTACCACTCAGGTCAGTAGATATTTTACTATTTTTTAAACTACTGCCCAAATAATTTAATTATGCTAACTAATAGTTAATTACACATGGATCTAATTTCTATGTAGAAAACAAAACATCAATTTCCAACATTTGCTAAATCTCCTCCACATCTGCACGAAGAGGCTCAAGGTTGCCTATGCTAGCACATGCTATCACATGCCACAGATATCAATCGAGGGCAGTGAGGTGTGTGTCTAACAAAACATGCCACATGTGTTACACTGGCCAGACCAAAAGTGAATGAATGGTGTGCTCTCTCTTTCCCACACACACATTCACATGTACACACACACACACACACACACACACATTCACATGTACACACACACACACACACACACACACACACACAGAGCATGTGTGCACAAAGTACACTCCCGCCTTGGCTCTTGTTTGGAGACACTATTGTCTACATAACACGTCTTCCTTACGTAAAACTCTGCTCAAGTGTTAGCTTCTGTGTGGCATGTTCCTTGGCTAATCTATTTAAATACCAACTGTTGGCCCAGTGAGAGCTTGTGGGGTTCAGGCACTGGCTGCACAAACCTGGGGACCTGAATCCGCAGAATCCCTGTGATATTGTTGTCTGACGCCCACACACGACCCCACCCCCAAGCATGCACACAAATAGTCCATAAAGTTAAAAATACATGGCGCCCACCCCGGCTCTGCCCCTCCCACTCCAGCTCAGATCTTAGATTTGTCCACACACACCGTGGACTGAAAGCTCGGGGGATGGCCGAGAAGGAGGGCCCAGAGGTGTGTCAGTGGTGACCGTGGGAAGGCCGTGATAGGGTTCAAGGTCATTCTGCTTCCTGGATACTGCAAGGGAGCACCTGCGCTCTACTGCCTACCACCTACCGGGTTACTGGGCTTTGTCACAGGTTCAAAGCCAGGGGGGCAGTGGGTCACAGTCCCTGAGAACTGAGTCAAGGCAAACCTTTGTTCGTTACACACTGATATCTCGAAGCATTTTGTCACCTAGTGAAGTGCTGGCCAGGTCTTCTCCTCTTCACCTGTCACTTGATCTGTGCTTAGTTCTTACTCATGGTCTCTCTCACCAGAAGACCAACACACAGAACATTTATCTTCTCAGGATTAACTACAACACTCATGAAAAGAGCACCATTCGCTTTTTAGATTTAGTTACTAGCTGGATCTGGTGCCACCGACAAAAGCACTACTGGGTTCTTACTTAATGTATGATTTTGCATTTTAGATCCTGAATGTATAGGGATAAACTATCTTTATAATCAAAACAAAACAAAAGCCAAGTTTAAGCAAGAAAAGAGTTACTAATGAAAACATTCATTAATCAGCTTGGCAAGATACTGGCAATGTTGGAAGGTGGGAATGAAATTACATTACCTACAAATAATGATATGATTTAATTTCTAAAGAGAAAGTATAAATTAAGATTTTAGGCATAGTCAAGATTTAGAAATTTCCTATACCTCGCATTAAGGAGAAGCCGTTTTAACGAATATCCTCTTCCTTTTCCCCGTGAAGGTACAGCAGAGCTGTCTGGGAATCAGACCTGTGCTTCATTAAGTCACTATCAGAGAGGCTTCCTCCCACAGGAGACAGGGACGACACAGAGACCCAAGGTTGGGCAGTGTGCAGAGGCCTAGGAACCTACAGCTCCAGTGGGGCGTCGCCATCAGACGCTTCCCCCCTTGGGGATACAGACAAGGGGGCCGCAAGACTCAGAGCCAGAGGGGAATGCCAAGGAAACAGTATCTTCCAGACAGGACTGACAGACACGTGGACTCACGGAGACTGTGGCAGCAGGCACAGTCCTGCCAAGGGCCAAGCAAGATGGGACCCCAGTGCTGAGACGAGCAGTAGACACAGCCCCCACCCCTAATGCAGACGCTGTCTACAGTCGAGAAGTGCTTGCTAAGGACGTTACTCTTCTCCGACGGAGTCTCCGGAGTCTGGGGGGGGGGGGACAGTATACAGACCAGACCTAAGGGAGGCCCGTGCCTAGCAGGAGATGGCCAACACAGACCTTGGTGGTGTTTTGGAGATTCTTTATTGCATAATGCTGTTTATTTGTCTTTTAAACTTACTTGTCTCTTGCTTATTTATTATGGTTCTGATTTGATGTTTTTATGGGTTTTGTATGTGCACATGTGTATGTGTGTCTTGTATTTTTCTCCCCCCCCCTATTGGTCAGTTTACTTTATTTTACTTCTCTCTTTTTTTAAATTGGCCTGTTTGTTTTCTAAAGAAAGAGAAAGAAGACATGGAATTGGATGAGTGTGGAGGTGGGAGGAGATGGAGGAGGAGAAACAGATCAAAATATACTGTACGGGGTAAATATATTCTGTATGAAAAGTTATTTTTAATAAAAAAGCTAAGTTATAATTCTTATAATTGCCTTTGCCATTTGCTTTTAAGCTGTCTGCTTTCAATTTTTTAATATACTTTTAAATATACTTCAAAATACATATTAAAGACTAAGATGATATCAAACTTCATGTTACTACCAAAAAAGTAGGAGGAAGAAAATAGGGTACTCTCTAAGACTATTAATGGGGGAGGGGGGAAGAAAAGAGAAAAAAGAAACCTGATCACTTCCTATTTTTCTTAGGTTCGGTAGTCATCAATATGGAGACCCTGGCCTCCTACAAAGGAAGGCAGGTATGCAGAGTATGTGCACACAAGCAACCGATTTCTTCCCAGCCTTAGTTCAGCATGAGCGCCAGGCATTCACTCACGCTCAGAATGCTACAGGGCTGCTCGCACTCTAGTTCTAAAAGCAGGCCAGCAGCTTAGGGCACCACAGCACTGGGACACACTGGCTTAGTGAAAGGTCAGTAACAAAGTGCACTCTCGGGTCTCAACTGCTGCTTAGAACCCCCTGGGGCAGACAGCAGTGCTCCGTGTGTCCATGCTACCCAGACCCCTGACACAGTGCTCCGTGTGTCCATGCTACCCAGACTCGCACAGTGCTCTGTGTGTCCATGCTACCCAGACTCCTGACACAGTGCTCCGTGTGTCCATGCTACCCAGACTCCTGACACAGTGCTCCGTGTGTCCATGCTACCCAGACTCCTGACACAGTGCTCCGTGTGTCCATGCTACCCAGACTCCTGACACAGTGCTCCGTGTGTCCACACTACCCAGACTCGACACAGCTTCATGAGCCGACTAGCGTCGCTTAGTAAATGTCACAGGCCTAACCGGGTCTCTCCTCTTCCTGGCCCCTTCGTTCCGTTACATGCCAGCTCCTGTCCAGCTCCTGTCCCACTGCCGGCGGCTATGACGTCTGCTGGGCTGGGCGAGCCTGGGGGCTGGCGGTCATGCCTGCTCTCTGTGCCATGTGCTGGGCTATGCCTCTGCACAGAGCAGCCCCCTCCCTCCTAAGCACAGCCTAGTTATTTGCATGGACTCGTTTTGAGGCATAAGAAAAGTATTTATTTTTACAAACCGAGGAGCAGTTTTCATTAGAGTATTTCTGCCCAAAATGCAGTGCTTCTCCACCTACTTTCAAAACAGGTAAGAACTGTTCAAAAGCCGCTCTTAGGCTTGCTTGTCATGAAATGGTCTTCAGAGAGCCGAGCACACTGCTGAGCACACAGCCGGCCCCCAGAGCCTTCGACAGGACCTTAAAATGCTGACAGGCACCTCGTTGTCAGTTTCTGAATGTGTCATCGCCGTGGCTCTGACGGGCAGGCAAGGTGCTGACTAAGAACATAAAGAGGGATTCTTTACATTTCATTCCGTTTTCATTCAAGGAAAAAGCTTCCTGAAAACGCACACTTCAAATTCTGGAACATACAAATCAACACTTTCTTGGTCTTGGGGTGTCGATCGTTACCAGAAGGCCGGGCTCCTGAACCTCATTTCCATCTTTAGTTGTCTACTTTCAATAAGCAATGGATATTCATTTTCAGAAAACATTACCAGTAACTTTTAAGGTATCACAGACACTCACTACTCACCCCAAACTGACTAAGCCACAAAATGCGAAGGCTCTGAGTTCTCTGAGGGAAGGAGCCCTGGGACTATTCAGTACAGATGAGAAAATGGAGGCAGCTCTTTCCCTCCCAAAGCTTGTAGCAGGCACAACCAAAAAATAAAGCTTAAAACCAAGCTTTATTCTGTAATAGATCTAATGAAGAATTACCCCGAGTCATAGGAACTTATAAAGGAGACAAGAATTATTATTTACGCCATACAGATTACATTTCATTTTCTCTTTGTTAAGGAAGGAGACATGAGGACCTGCTTACTGAGTGACAGAGGTACCCACTCTAAGTAGGATCAGAATGGTTGTTACACACCCTGGTGTGAGATGCGGGAAAGTGCTTTCTGCACACGGCTGGGGAGGGGAGGTTCCTGCACTGGCTCTAACTGCAGATGCATCATGGGAGCTGTGGGCAGTGCGTGAGTGGCCAGAGGACGAGGCTGTACTCATTTTCTTTAGAAAACACACAGTAGGTTTATTATCAGAAAAGAAAGTAAAGAAAAATCTGTTCTAGATTTGAGTATTTTGAAATGAATTCTAATATTACTTTATATGCCTGATTATGTGAAAATATGCAAAGTTGTCAACTTCAGTTTAAGACTATGAAGACAGTAAAATGCAGTGGGTTGACAGAAAGCATCTTAAGAGAGTGAGTGTCTTGTGCTCATGTCAACATTTTACCCGCGCCTCTTCTCTTTGCCCCCCCTCACCCCCACCGTGAGTGAACCAACATCCCCTGTCCTCCTCCCTGGAGGCTGAGCGTTAACTTAGAGACACTGGGTGCTGTGGCCGCAGCAGGATTATCACTCGTCTGCATTGGAATGGTAGGACAGAGGAGGTTTTATCACCTAAATGTTCCAGTCAGTACTCTGACAAAGCTCGCTTTTGAAATAATGCCCAGGTACCATTTGAGAATTAAGACTTTAACAGAAGAGATTTCTGGAGTGTAAGTCCCTGAACACAGGAGTCTGTTTCCCCTTTCTAAAATCTAGTGGAAAATCAGAGAACTGGAAACAAGGCTCACTCATTCGAGTAATTCTGAATACAGTTATGCAATGTACTTTTGTAACTTCTACTGTATTAGAAGCCACAGATATTTTGGCATTTAAATATTTCTTACTTGTATGGACACTACAAGTAAACATTACTTTTCATCACGAATATGAAAACGGTCACTCAAGGCATATGTGCAGACTAGGTATCTAAATTCTCTTTGCTAACTGCTACTAGACTCTCATGTCTGACCTAACTGAGAGCCCAAGCTAGCCTCCAACTCCCTCTGTAACCAATCTTCAACTCCTGATCCTCCTGCCTCAGCCTCCTGAGTAGAGAATTCAGACACCTTCTTTTAGTAATAGTGTCAAAGTCATGTTGATAAAAGATCCTAAACTCTTAACTAAGGAAATTTGTTATTAAGAGCATTACTCACATCTAATTAAAAACCACATGATTTCCTGGGGATCAGATACAGACTCAAACAGAAGCAGACAGAAGAGAACTGAACACTACTTGGTACCCACAGGCCATGCACAGTTTGAGAATGAAGGTCCCTAAGTCACACGAGCGACATTCCCTGCACTCGACAGTCACATGAGGCTCAGGGGCTTCAACAATGGACTGGGCACAGCTGAGGGCCAGGAACAATGCCTGGAGAAGTGTACAACATCAGGCAGTCACTGCTACCTGAGTTTTCTTTAAAGTCATGCGGTCACCAAAGATGTCAGCATATGCAGGGAAAGAAAAGGTGGAGCTGTGAAGGAATAGTCTATTAAGCCATGTCAGTAACCAGGAAGCACAGAAAGAGGACTGACTCACAAGATAGGAAAAAAAAAAAAAAAAAACCAAGAGAGTGTGGTGTGCCGGAAACCATGCATTAGGAAGTAACCAGATCTATTCAAAGCTGGTGATCGGTCAAGTAAGATAAGGAGAAGAACTGGCCACTGGCATCAGCAGCACCAGGACCACTGGTGAGCTTGAAAAGGATATATTAGAAATGTTAGACAATGGAAAATGACCAGACACGTCTCGGAGCAGACATTCCTTGGGAGTGTGTGAGGTCGTCCGTGTGGGTGCCATCCTTGCTATGATAAAAGCTATGAACATAACCAGCACATCTGGTGGAAGTCAAACTGAAAGAAACCTGGGATAAAGAAAGATTTGAAGGTTAAAAAAAAAAATTAAGCCACACAGGCTGCAAGCCCTAAATAACAGGGGTTTGCCCAGCACTACCGCAGGCCAGGAGAAGCAGCAGCAGCAGTCTCCAAGAGTAACAGTGTTGAGGGAAGGCTGCTAGCACACAGCCTCTGTCCCAGCTATTCTCAGTGTGGCAAGTGTCCTGACAAGTGTGGCAAGTGTCCTTCCTGTTTATCCTAAATCTGAACTGCACATTGTTTGTCCCAGGCACAAATGTAATGTTTTAGTAAGTACTCATGGGCAAATGAATTAGTGAGAGAACAGATACACAATAGAAGAGATAAGTCATACAAGTAGTCCTTCATCTTTAGAAAATTACGACAAATAAAGAAAAGCCACGGGCACGAAGAGAAACTCAGAAGCGAATAGAAAGGACTAAAGACACGGAGCCACTGGACACAAACTCTGGAGACTCAGGGAGATGTAATGGCGCCCACAGCCCAGGACTGTGAGAAGTTAGCAGAGAGCACGGCGGCCCAAGAGCTGTGAGAGGCAGAGCACAGAAGGAGAGAACTCTGAGGAAGGCTAACGACAGAAAGGCTGGGAGATGTCAAAGGTGAATCAAAAGTCCATAGCGTGAGTCCCAGAAGCTCTGAGGGCCTTACACCACTCACAGCAACACTGTCACACCCAGGGAAATCAGTATCCCACTGCAGAGCTGAGAGACCCGACAGCATCTGTCAGACTGGATGGTCTATTTATTCCCACCACATACGTGATTGCGCCGTTCTGCCTGTCCTAGCCTTCCGATTTGACATTTGAACTTCCTGTTCAAGATGTTATAGGCAGATAATTCCACAAATCTTCAGAATATAAATATATAAATAGGACAAATTGAGAAATAATTAACATATCAACTAGAAAGCTTCATATAAGGTAGGTATCAGAGTCTCCTAAAGTTTGAATTCACTGCGCCTTACATATCCTACTATTTTGGAACCCTCGACCAGAGACCAGCGTGGTTCCTACCTCTGTGTGTTCTCAGCGAGCGCGCTGAGGACAGCTCCGCAGGCTGGCTTTTGGAGCGCCAGGCATGCTGCTATGCACTGAGGGATGCTCATAGCATCCTGCTCCTCTAGCCCTCGTGCTGAGAGCGTCCCCAAACATCTCCAGAGAGCTTTAAAAGTTCTGGGGCAAGATGGTTCTCCTCCTGCTGAGAATCACTAGTATTTAGTTTTCTAGTCCCGTTTCTCTGTCTTAGCAGAGAATTTCAAAAGCAGAGTTCTAAGACATATGTGATAAAAAATAAATGTTGCAATTATGCATACTTCTAAAAAATTGAATTCACACTTTTATGTAGGGTTACAAAGTTTTAATATTCATTAGTCAATTAGACCTTATCTAAAGTTTTCCTACAGCGTAAAACTTTTAGTTACATGCTTTTATTTTTCATTGGCTGTATACCACTGGGCAAGTACTGCACCATACTTTGAAAGTTCTTGAAGATAAGAAACGCCACCATACAAAGAAGTGGCTGAGAAATAAGAGTTTAGAGTGAATTTCCTATTTTGAACAGATGGGGAAAGGCTCAAAGTCGTAAGGCTGAAACGGTATGTACCCTACAACACTGAAGATCAACGTAATCCACTACATAAACAAACTCAAAGAAAAAAACCACATGGTCAACTCATTGGATGCTGAAAAAGCATTTGACAAAGTTCAGCATCCTTTCATGCTAAAAGTCTTGGAAAGAACAGGAATTCAAGGCCCATATCTAAACATAGTAAAAGCAATTTACAGCAGACTGATAGCCAACATCAAAGTAAATGGAGAGAAACTTGAAGCAATCCCACTAAAATCAGGGACTAGACAAGGCTGCCCCCTCATTCCATATCTTTTCAATATAGTACTTGACGTACTAGCTAGAGCAATTAGACAACATAAGGAAGTCAAAGGGATACAAATCGGAAAGGAAGAAGTCAAACTACCACTATTTGCAGATGATATGATAGTATACTTAACTGACCCAAAAAACTCCACCAGAGAACTCCTACAGCTGATAAACAACTTCAGCAAAGTGGCTGGTTATAAAGTCAACTCAAACAAATCAGTAGCCTTCCTATACACAAAGGATAAGCATGCCGAGAAAGAAATTAGGGAAATGACACCCTTCACAATAGCCACAAACAATATAAAGTATCTTGGTGTGACTCTAACCAAACAAGTGAAAGATTTATATGACAAAAACTTCAGGTCTCTGAAGAAGGAAATTGAAGAAGACCTCAGAAAATGGAAAAATCTTCCATGCTCATGGGTTGGCAGGATTAATATAGTTAAAATGGCAATCTTGCCAAAAGCAATATACAGATTCAACGCAATCCCCATCAAAATTCCAACTCAGTTCTTCACAGAGTTAGAAAGAGCAATTCTCAAATTCATCTGGAATAACAAAAAACCCAGGATAGCTAAAACTATCATCAACAGTAAACAAACTTCTGGGGGAATCAATATCCCAGACCTCAAGCAATACTACAGAGCAGTAGTGTTAAAAACTGCATGGTATTGGTACAGTGACAGGGAGGTGGATCAATGGAATAGGATCGAAGACCCAGAATTGAACCCACACATCTATGGCCAATTGATCTTCAACAAAGGAGCTGAAAACATCCAGTGGAAAAAAGATAGCCTTTTCAACAAATGGTGCTGGCTCAACTGGAGGTCAACATGCAGAAGAATGAGAATTGATCCACTCTTATCTCCTTGCACTAAGCTCAACTCCAAGTGGATCAAGGACCTCCACCTGAAACCAGACACACTAAAACTAATAGAAAAGAAACTGGGGAAGACCCTTGAGGACATTGGCTCAGGGGGAAAGTTCCTGAACAGAACACCAATTGCTTATGCTCTAAGATCAAGAATAGACAAATGGGACCTCATAAAATTACAAAGTTTCTGTAAGGCAAAAGACACTGTCAAAAGGACAAATCGGCAACCAGCAAATTGGGAAAAGATCTTCACCAACCCCACATCCGACAGAGGGCTAATATCCAATGTATACAAAGAACTCAAGAAGTTAGACCCCAGAAAACCAAATAACACTATCCAAAAATGGGGTACAGAGCTAAACAAAGACTTTTCACCTGAAGAAATTTGGATGGCTGAGAAACACCTTAAAAAATGTTCAACATCATTAGTCATTAGAGAAATGCAAAGCCTGAGATTTCACCTCACACCTGTCAGAATGGCTAGGATTAAAAACGCAAGAGACATCAGGTGTTGGCGAGGATGTGGAGAAAGAGGAACACTCCTCCACTGCTGGTGGGACTGCAAGCTGGTACAACCACTCTGGAAATCAGTCTGGAGGTTCCTCAGAAAACTGGACATGATACTTCCGGAGGATCCAGCCATACCACTCCTGGGAATATACCCAGAAGACACCCCAGCATGCAATAAGGATACATGCTCCACTATGTTCATAGCAGCCCTATTTATAATAGTCAGAAGCTGGAAAGAACCCAGATGTCCCTCAACGGAGGAATGGATACAAAAAATGTGGTATATATACACAATGGAGTACTATTCAGACATTAAAATCAATGAATTCATGAACTTCTTAGAGAAATGGATGGAGCTGGAGAACATCATACTAAGTGAGGTGACCCAGTCTCAAAAGAATACCCATGGTATGCAGTCACTGATAAGTGGATATTAGCCTAGAATCTTGGGACACCAAAGACATAAATCACATACCAAGTGATGTCTGACAAGAAGGAAGGAGTGGACACTAGTGCTGGAAAGGATCAGTGTAGGGGAATACCAGAACAGGGAAGTGGGAAGGGGTGGATGAGGGAGCAGGGGGAGGGAAAAGGGCATGTGGGACCTTAGGGGGGTGGGGAAACAAAAAAAAGGGAAATGAAATGTAAATATAGAATATATCCAATAAAAATTTTTTTTTGAAAAAAAAAAAAAGAACATAACTGACTAGGGAACAATGGGCAGACCCAATACGCATTTGAATCTGCTGACTTAGTATTCATAATCTATCTATCCCCTGGAAACACCGGGATGAATTCAACGATTCCTGGGGATTACTGTGCAAAGGTTGGCAAAGATTTATTAAAACTAAGAAATGACATATACAATATATTTTAAATTATGAGCAGAGTTAAAATAATTAATGAATTCTAATACCATCATTAAAATTAACCACTATTATAAATGGAGGCTAAATCTGAATACTTAACTGGTAGATTAACCCCAATCCCCGGATACTTACTTAACTGCTTTTGTGGGAAGTGAAACAGTACCTCACACTCAACATACAGCTCAAGCTCAAGTTTCAGAGATTCCAAATACAAAGGAAAAGCTACAAAGTGAAGCCTCAGGGTTTAGGGAAGGGAATGCAATGACCCACTGGAGGACAAACCCAAGCACCTAAGATCAGTGATCGGAAAAACCCACGTATGAAATCTGTCATTCTCAGGCCTCTAGTGCTGACTGCTGATCAGAAACAGGAAAGGAGGCACGTGAACATTAGCTTTGGGGTAATTCTTGATCTCTGCTAGATTTGAGAGAGGACAGAATTTAAACAATTCACTATGCCTCCATATGACTATTATGTGCTACTATTGTTGTATTGATGCTAGAAAATTAAAATAGTATCCCCTACATTGACTCAACCATTTTATGGTTGATTTCACCTTGCGTGCTAGTGTAGTGGATCTCAGAATCATCACCGAGCAGCAAGGAAACCAGGTTTGCTAGTCTCTGCTTCCTGTACGAACACCTTCACTCGCTGTCCCAGGGGCTTCTCAGAGTTAAACTCTACTCTTTCAATATGCACTAACTTTAAAAAAAAAACTTATTTCAGAAATCACTGAATATTTAAACATTTCTTGTCTTTTTCTAACAATAGCAAAAACCCTGCTGGTTCTCTGAAGGTAAGCTTCAAAATCTAATTATTTTAAGGCATGGAGAATCAAACCCCGGGGCCTCAAGCACACCGCCATGCCAGCCAGGCACGGCAGCTACCACGTCACCCCAGATTTTTAGTTTTTTATTAATGGCTGCAACCTTTATTATTATTAACCTTTTAATTGATTCTGTGTGAATTTCTCATCACATAACCCAATCCCACTCATCTCTCTGTCCACTGATATCTGCCCTCCACCCTTGCAATTCTCTCCCCAAAACCAAAACTAAACTGGAAAAAGTTGCGCTGTGTCAGTGTGCCCACAGCACACCCTCTGTCCGCACATAGTTACTTGCAAATGTTTATCACTGTCTGGTTCGAGGCTCCTGGCGTCTGCTACACTATCAATCCTGGATCCTCACCGGTCTCCTCTCTGGTATCTTGTTACCCTGTGTCATGGAGATCCTGTGGTTTTGGAGCTGCAGGACCAGTTCCTTCATGTAGAACAGAACGTCATGCCCTGGATCTGGGCCTGGGTGGCACCCAGGCTGGTCAGCTCACCAGCTCTCCCACACCCACACCTCCACAGCCAGCTCTCCGGCACTGCCTGGACTATCCCACCCAAAGCCAAAGCCGGCATATGGGCAGGGCCAGCTCTCCTGCTCGCATACCCTCAGGCCGCCGGGGCAGCTCCACCATGCTGCTGGCGGCAGGGCAAGCGCTCCTGAGTGCTGTGGCCAGCAAAGGGTGAGGACACCAGGGTGGCATCTCTCCCTTGCCCATCCCGCCACATGGCAGGCTAGGGAGCTTTAGATTGTAATCTCAACCACCAGCACCAGCATGCTGTTTGGCTAACTGTGAGGTTAAACAGTTTAGTGACTTTGTGAGCAATACGGGCAGAATTAGGAAAGTGATATTAATTCCTAATCTGGATCTGTCTCTTCTACACATTACTGCCTCTATTGGCCAACAAAAGTAACAAAACCAAACGCCCTCCTGCTCTGATGCTACCCATTACAGGAGGACACCTTCCTACAAGGCTACAGAGGTGGGTTAGGAGGAGCACCCTGCGTTCTTCCTCATGCTTCTTGAGCGGTTGTTTCTGAAGACAGTAAACCCGAGAGAAGCCAGCAAAGACTGTTTTGGTGGGTGGCTGTCTTAACATCTGTGGGGCAAACAAAGCGTGGACCTGCCAGCCCATGTACTCTGAACACGGATCTGGACATGCCATGGTGGTTTTTAAGTGTGTTTTGGTCGTAACACCATATTCCAAAGTCGACCTCAAGTTGGCACTTAGACAGTCCAGTGCGCTCCAGTGGATATCCCTCCCACAGGGGACACTGGTTTGGGGATGTCCTCAATGGCTCCTCCTCACGGTGCTCTCCACGGCTTCTCAACTGTGTTTACTGTCTGTCCTTCCCACCCTTTCTCTCTGGAACAGCCTACTGAGCCAGGTCTTAAACAAGATTTCCTCTACTACTTTGGCCATGACGATTTCAAAATCAGGACGGGGAAGTCTCGAATAACCACACGCTGTTTAATCTCAAGACGTTTTGCATATTTCAAAGGCAAAAGTATTTTTGTGACCCAAACAATGCTCTGAAGTGAGAATGCAGGTGCTTTTAGCTGGAGAGAGGAAGCCAGCCACCCAGCGGAGGGAAACTCGGAATCAGATCAAAGGTGCCAAAGACCAAGGTGTTGGTAGGTGTTGAATTCACAAAAGCATGTTTTTAAAAAATAAAGTCTTTCTTTCAAAAAAAAAAACCCATACATTAAAAGCATTTGATTCTTTTAATACACTAAAGTGCAATTAAAGATATCTGCTTACAGAAAAAAAAACAGTTAATTCTGGAGATTATCTTTGATCTACGACAATTAACTAATTTTTTTTCCCATTTATCTCACCACTGAATTGAAATTTTGGAATTTTGAAAAGTCTGAAATCAGAATTCAATAGACACTCTTTTTCAATTAACAGTTTAAAGTTCGTTAGGTAACACTCGGTAGCTGTGCCAGCGCTGATGTGCTAAGGGTATTCTTTGAAGCTTAATTTACTTTCCTTACAATGGAAACCCCCTTTAAACATCAGCTGTGTTTATTGAGTCATTCTATTTCCTAATTTTTGCCAAAATGTATTTTTCCTTTGAAACACAAGAATCATCATGTTTCCAGCTTAGATGTAATCCAAACTCAAGTTTATAATTAAAAAGATATGAAGATTAAATGAATAAAGTTACTTTATCTTGCTTGACCTATCTATTTAATCTGAATTACATTTAATTTAGAGAAATTAAGTACACAATACATAAGACGTTCTCTTTGAACAATAACTTGTAAAGAGGATACAAACCCTGACCTTCCAGCAGTGGAAAATGTTGGTATTTCTGCCCCATCTACTCATAAGAGCGAATAGATTATTAAATAATCTATTATTAAATAATCCACATTAGAGTCTAGCTATGTGGTCCAGCCTTATCTTGCAGTTGTGGGCTTGGGCATTCTCCATCCCTCCGCCTTTGAAGTGCGTGGGACTATGTATGGAGCACCATGTCTGGTGTCAGACTTTACAATCCAGCTCTATAGAAAAGACTTACAGAGGTTCCTGGATGCGACCTTGGCTTAGATCAAAGAGCACAGAAAGAAATTTCTCTCCCGGGAGCCTGCTGATTTCACCAGAGATCAAATACCACATTACACTAGAGTGTGGGCTTAAAAAAAAAACCTAATAAAATGACAAGCACGAATCTATATAAGACCAAAGAAAGTGTGAGGGGAATGTCTGTGAGCCATGGGCAGAGAAGCAGCTCCAAGCACAGCCTCTCCGAGACCCTGGACAGATACTTTCCCCTCAGGGCCTGGGGTCTGACCGGCGGGCACCACGCACCGAGTCTCCTGCAGGCCTCCTGGCCAGTGGCCTGCTTCTCAGACTCACTGTTGGTTCACTGAATGATAGCGGAGTTAAGCTCTTGGCAGATTTAAATGATTTTATTCAATGTGATTCATGCATAACTGCTATAGAGCTGTTGTGAGCAAATGAAGATATATAGGAAACACTTATGTGCTTGTGGAAACACGAATTGGTATGACTTGGTATTTCCTCACTAAACTGAAGAAGGGGATTTCCCAGTTTAGGTTTGTGATTCTCTGGGTCTCCGCAGTGTCTACAGTTATGTCGCCTTCCCAAAACTCCTCACCAATATCTTCCTAGATACACCCTAGAATTACAAAATTTTCAGACAGAAACCAAATGCCTCAATTGTCTGCAGGGTTGAAAAGACTAAAGTGTTAAGAAATTGCCCCACTGTAAGTGGGGCTACATTTGAGCAGTAGTTCACCTGCTGGGAGTGAGGATTTCTCCCACAAACACTAACTTTTTAATGAAAAATAACTAGTGGCCGATTTATAACTAATCACATTTCTATCTTGTAATATGTATATATACTTTGTATGAATGACCTGACCTAAAATAAAGTCAAGCACATCACTGACCAAAGCAGGATCACGTGTGGCCACACTGCCTGTATCATGAAAGTGTTTTATAGTATCCATCTTATTGTTGACAGACATTACTTCTCAAATTGATAATAATTAAGATAATATAATAATATAACTAGACACTCAACTTCTATGCCTTTGAGACAACCAAAAAGTTTCTTCCTAGAAACTTGGCAGAAAAATGATAAGGCAGGATAGACACACGTGGTCCCTCCCTTTCTAGTCGCTGAAGGTGACCTCCAGAGTCCAGCCAAGCTTGTCTGGCTTCAGAAAGAATAAGTCTGCTGGGAACACACAGCACACATCCCAGAAGCGACAGTGATGGCTGCTGGTGTGACAAATTCTGCTGCACATCTGCACTGCCAGAAATGTAACGTCTCTGAGATGCTAACACCGCAGTTACTACCGTGATTCGACATTACAACTCCAGGTATTTTCAAACTTTGCACACAAGCATGTTTATAATGTAAATGTCAAATTTAGATCGTACCTTACTCTTACAAAAGATTTTCACGTCACCACAACTTTAGAGCTACCTCAACAAACATCATTTCCATTTCTGAAATAAAAATTAATGAAGGTACAACTAGGCATTATATAAGATTTCTAAGTCCAAGCATTTCCTCACTAAGGTACACAATTTATCCAGAAATAAATATAACTTCTGTACCAGTGAATTCCAAGTCCTTTCACAGTAGAAAAGTGATATGGTTCCCACATTTCAAAGCAAAGTGAGCTGATCTCTTCAAGCAGAAACTCTTTGTAATAGTCTTCTTCATCACAGATAAGCATTTTGTGATTTTGCAGTTCTTGATTAAATAATTTGGTAGTATGTAGGCTAGTGTAAAAAGTAGTGAATGAATCTTTCTTTTTTAAGTGGTTATTTTATTTATTTACATTTCAAATGTTATCCCCATTCCCAGTTTCTCCTCTGCAGACTCCTCCCACCCACCCACTCCCTCCTCACTATCCTAGCGTTCCCCTACACTGGAGCGTCGAGCCTCCACAGGACCAAGGGCCTCCCCTCTCACTGATGTCCGACCAGGCCATCCTCTGCTACCCATGCAGCTGGAGCCATGGGCCCCTCCGTGTGTACTCCTTGGTTGGTGGTTTAGTCCCTGGGAGCTCTGGGGGTGGGGGGGTCTGCTGGTTGATGTTGTTCTTCCTATGGGGTTGGAATCCCCTTCAGCTCCTTCAGTCCTTCCCCAACTCCACTGTCTCTTTCAATATAAAGATTATCATTTCTCATAGCTATTTTAACTTTAATATCCTTTGAAAACCTTGTTCCAGCACATTTAAATTATTAGTCTAAAATTTGCAATTGTACAACATATTTCAATTCAGTGATTAATGCAGATTTTTAAAGTAAACTTTTTGTATTTTCTCTTAACTTGCTAGCTTGAAGAACTGGGATATCACCTTAGGTTGTGGCCCTTTTTAATCCACCAAAAGCCATACTGTTTTGGCTTTAGATAAAATTTAAACATAGTTAAAAATGAAATCATCCATAAGCCCTGGTTCCTTTATTCATCTGAACAACTCATATTTCATATTGTCCATGCTTAGGCTGTCTAGTTTTGAGGTTGTCAGTGATCTCGTTAACAGGATATAAGCTCGAGGTAAGTAATGATAAGTCACCGAATCTGAACCTCCGCGTCACTTTAACACCTTAAGAAAAGAGATGCCAGCGAGGAGGACTTGGTCAGGAGAGAAGACCCGGCATTACGCCAGCACTGTGTGATTTCGGAAGAGAACCAGGCACATTCCTAACATTAGCATTGGACACTTAGAGGACGCTCAGCCCGCGCGAGCAGCTCACCGGTCTGAGGGAGTCCGAAATGGTGGATGATGTCATCGGTGGTCAGCACGAATGACTGCTTCACCCTGGCCTTCTTGGCAGGGCCTGGCGGCGGTGACGTCACTGAGAGATTTTTGTTGACCTGAAATAAAAAAGAAGGCAAATCAGAAAGCACCTCCGACTTCCCGAGTCGCCAACACAAGAACTGGATGAGAACTATTTGCTGACGATCCTGACCTGTCCCCAGGACATGTGACGGGTCAAGGGGAATGGTAGTGATTCAGGTGGTTAGTTTCTATGGTTGGCAGACAGGACAGGCTTTTTATTAAAGATACAATGGCTATCAACGTTTCTAAACTACTTATTTTTGGAATTAATACTATGTAATGATTTAAGATTCAAAGAAATGTAAATATATAAGTGACTCCTTGATTGCTTTTAATAAAGAACGTCAAATGTCTCCTACCCACACTTCCTTGTATCTTTCTAAGAAAACAGCAACAAAGTCAAGTTAGAGAAGAAAACACACGTGCTACCCATGTGTCTGTGTGTCATGGTGATAAACAGAACACAACAATCTCACCTGCCATGGGGAAAAACTTCCATGGCATAAAAAATATTTTCCTAAAAGACTAAACACAGAATGACTATTTAAAAATGATAAACATAAGCAAAATTTCTATAGGTAAATGTAATATTTTGTAACATGTGAAACATACCATCAGTGATTTGAGCATAATAGTCCCAAGAAGTGAAATGTATAATAGGTCCATTTTTATTAGAAATAGTTCACTAAGAACAGTTAAGAAGATTATTATAAATTTATCTTAGAAATTAGAATTAACTTCAGGAGAAAATCTAGTCTCGTGCATTATGAATATTTCATTTAATCTCTTTCTTCTTTGAAGAATCATAAAATATGACCTTTTCTATTCTTACAAATTGAGATAGCCTGATTTTAAAAATTCACTGCAAATAGTCCTTTAATTAAAGATAACATATAATATTATAAATATTAGTATATGAAAATGTCATTTTTTATTTAACTTTCATTTACTTTGCTTTGAATGATCAAAACCACAGAGAGCTTCACTTGGAGTCCACTGCATTCACGTTGACACTTGCAGGCTCCGTAAAGGACAGTGGGTGCTGTAGTTATCTGTTCTTCATCTTTCTAACTAGTTACATATTTATAAATGCTTCTGCTTTTTAAATGATGATTATTTATGAAGATTATATATCTTAGATTCACTTCTTTTCTTGGACCAAAGAGCTTTTAGCAGATTTGGAGAAAAGATAATTAAGACCATACAGTAATACACTTCTAAAATACCAACTATTATGCTATCTCATAAAACATAAAAAAAAAATACCTTTTCGTGGGTATAATTATGGGAATCAAACCTGGGCTTTACACATGCTAGGCAAGTGCCTACCCCACAGCTATATTCCCAGCCAAAAAGTTCTTCAAAATAATTAGAAGGAGTTAAAACCACATCAGTGTTAACTTATTACCAAACCTGAAAATTTCTCAGGATCTATTATTAAGCTCTGGCCAAAATTAATATAGTATAACTATATGTTACTAAAATAACAAAGAAAACCGTTGGGCCTCATCAATCATCTATACATGGGGATCTCAATAAAGGTCCTGATGATGCTTTATCAAGAATGTGCCAATAAAGATGATTCGAAGTTTTAATATTCTCTTTACATGTTAACTATCAAGTACTGGACCATGTAGTAAAGATATTAAATAGTGCTGGTGGTATTGTTCAATGACAGGGCTTTTGTCTGTATTATAAAATAATACGAGTATCTCTGATAGAAAAAAAATCAACTATAAAGAGTGATACCAGTGTAGCATTAGGTAATAGTGTTATCTACCGGAAAATCAGGCAAATCTAATATAGATGGTGTAGTAAGTAGTCTCTGCTTTTAGCAGATATTGTAATGCAAAAGACATATTATCACTTTGCTACTAATTACCCTCTTGTTAGAACCTTTGTCAGTTTTGCTTTTGTATTCTTAAAAATTATTTCAAACATGTTAAACAATGTGTTTAAAGTGTGGTGTAAACGAACAGGCGTGTACACGGGTCTATGCCTTTATCTATGCCATGGTTACGGATAAACCCATTTTTCAAATCTTCCTCTTTACAGCTTTATCTATGCTAAAGCAAAACCAAATAGCAGGCAGTTACAATAGGGCTTCAGTGCCTGTGCTCGAACCGAGGACTCTGTGTGAAGGGAGATCAGTAACTCCATGTTTTCCCTGAGCGGCTGCTCCACCTCTGCTCTCTCCTGACACTGTTTTTGGATACTATTCAACTGTCGATGAAATCAGGAGGAGCAACAGTACAGAGCAGGGAACAAGCCTTCTACGGTCTGACGTAACTATCGGTTATTATCAGTGGGGATTAGAAATTAGAAGTTAAAAGATTTTCAAAATGATCGGACATATATTTAGAATTTCATTTAGAGGAAGAAAAATGATAATAGCCATTAAGCAGAGTGGAGCAATGCGTGTTTTTGAAATGTACGCTGTGGAAAAGGATTGCCCAATAACTTCACAACAGGAGAGCGTTGGCTAAGGCAGTCTGCCCCACACCAATCTACCCTCTTTTCACAACACATTTTTCTGCTTGCTTCATGCAAAAAAACCACAGTTTGCTAAGGTCAGTTTAATACTTCCATACTGGAGGAACCTAAGAGCATAGACATTTGAATGAAATTTATAATAAGAAAAAAGAAAAAAAATTTCCAAGAATTTCTGCAGAGTTAGTTACAAGACTGTTTCCTGTTCTTTCTGGCTATAAGCAGCATCACGCAGAAATGCAGGCCCTAATTTCCCAGGACTGGGTTAATTTTCTTGTTAAAACTCTCACTGCCCTGAACATAAAACTGAATGTGAAAGATTAAACAAGCCAATAATTAATTTCTCTTTTAGTAATTAAAATGAAAACCCTCTGGGGGAGAGGTCACACTCGCTTTCATTCATATTTACAGGTGTAATCATGGCAGCCAGTTGTAGATCAGATGGTACCAGCACCACAACTACGAGTTTATGACTCTTACAGCACCTGACGTTCCCAGACAGCTGTCAGTTTTCTACATCAGGTCGTTCAGTCTGAGAATAGCCATGCTGCTCTGGTTTGCAGCAGAATGAGAGGTGTGAAATGAGGAGTTTACAGTGTTTGGTCTAAGGACTCAGATGCTTTCTCTGTAAGCCAGGACAGAGAGGCGAGAAGTAGCAGTATTAGGTATCACGGGTCCTCCCTCTGGAGCCTCTCTACCCATTCGAGACATTATTAAATCAAGAAATCAAATGCAAAGCTGTCAGGGGGCTTTTCGTTTTTTTAAATAAAAAGTACTATTTGATCAGGATTGTTTAAGCCTATAACAGATACTAAGGATTTGTGGTTCATAGATTTCTGATGTGATTCTCCTACATGAAGCTCAAAATTAAAATTAGTCTGGCTCAAAGCAACACTATAGCAATCTGCCCCCCAGGTAAGGCAGTGCACTTCCAGGCCCCTGGCCTTCTCCAAGCCTTGTCTCCTGTCTGTCTTGGCAGTCTGTCCTTTATCTGGACCCGCATCCCTTACCCCTAATCCTCTGGACCTCCTCGAGCTGCTTTTCTTTCAGTGCCACAAGAGGTGGTTCTGCTCGAGTGCACACCTGAGGTTCTCACAGGAGTCGCGAAGGTGCTTCCAAGTTCTATGTAGAAACTCTCTACACAGACGCTTCTCCTTAGTGCAAGATATCAGTAAATCAAAACTAGCTTTCCCTCCACCTTAGGAACTCCTAAGCTTCACTGAAAGGTAAGTTCTTTGAAAAACAACAGAGTGCAACACCTCAGGTCTTTCCACCTGAGCTTCTGTCCACATGACACTAGAGTGGGCAGCCGAGTCCGGCACCCTGCTGCCACACTCACGTTCGTCTCTCCTTTTTCCCTGTTGTTCCTGTGCCTGTCCATTCCTCTCAGTGTCCTTCACCCGATGCATCTGCGTCCTCTTCCCTCAGCTCCACCTCACCTCCCAGAGGGCTCTGGGCAGGACCTCTTAAGCATCACCTCCTGCGCTCTCTAAGTCTCTGTTTCTCAAATCTACAAGCATCTGTAGGTATGGAGGTGAGTCAGCCTTTCCTCAGGAAGTACAGGTACTCTCTCTTAGTGGACCAGGCCAAAATGCTTGACTCACCCCAGACTGCTCCTGACCTGTACATGGAGACCACCAACTACCATAGTAGGACCTCCACCCAAGCCAGCCTTCTACATATCCTCAGATCGATAAGGATTAATTGGTCCTTATCTCGTTTCCAAAAGTCTGGAAGAAATGATATTTAAATTTTTTTCTTTTCTTGTATATTTTCTTTATTTACATTTCAAATGTTATCCCCTTTCCCGGATTCCCCTCTGGAGCCTCCCTCTCCCTCCCCTCCCCCTGCTTCTATGAGGGTGCTCCCCCTTGACCCCCCCACCCCACCCCCACCTCTGCTTCCCTGTCCCGGCATTCCCCTACACTGGGGCATCGGGCCTTCACAAGACCAAGGGCCTCTCCTCCCTCTGATGTCCATCAAGGCCATCCTCTGCTACATATGCAGCTGGAGCCATGGGTCCCTCCATGTGTACTCTTTGGTTGGTGGTTGAGTCCCTGGGAGCTCTAGGGGGTCTGGTTGGTTGATATTGTTCTTCCTGTGGGGCTACAAACCCCTTCAGCTCCTTCAGTCCTTTCTCTAACTCCTCCATTGGGGACCCTGTGCTCAGTCCAATGTTTGGCTGACAGCATTCACCTCTGTTCTGGCAGAGCCTCTCAGGAGACAGCTATATCATTTTTAAAATCTTTGCAAATAACGGAATTCGATTCTTGAAATACTATTCTGCTCAAACCAATCTTGCCTTCTTACTGATGAACATATACAAATAGACACATATACACATTGTTTTTCAATGTTTTTAGACAGGTTCTGATAGAGTCCAGGCCTTGAAATTGTTATGCAGGTGAAGCTGGCTTTACTCCTGATCCTTATTGCCTCTACATCTTGTGTGTATTATCAAGCTCAGCATATATATGTGAATATATGTATATATTATATACACATATATGCATATATGATGATGTTTTCAAAGGTAACTGAATATTTTATTATTTAAATATTTTTAAAAGATGTTTTTGGTAAATAGTACATTTTGAGATAGTTCTGCCAAAATATCCATCATGACTTTATGGCATTCTCTGGGTGTGGATGTGTGTGCATATGTGTGTCTGTATGTACACATTCACGTGGGCAAGTACACATGTGTGTGCAACAGTTGGTGCGTATGATGGAGACAAAGGTAGACGTCAGGCTCTGCCTCAGCTGACCTCCACAGTAGTTTCTGAGATGGGACTCCTCCTGAGTGTGAGCCCAGCTCCCCTGCCCGCCTCTGCCTCACGCACGCCTAGCATTTCCTAAGTGCTGTGCACCGGAACCCATGCCGTCAGCCTTCTGTGGCCCGCATTCTGCTGACTGAGTCTCCTCTCTAGCACTTTTATTTTTTTCCATATTGTTGTCTTAGCCACAATCTACGGCCATATCACTAACGTGCCCAACCTCAGCATATATTAAACAGAATGACTAAACTCAGCTGTATTTTTATTAATATAAGCTATGAGTTGATACTATTTTTTGAAAAGAGGTTCCCCAGCCTCAAGAAGCTTACACAAGAATGTGAAGAGACAGACATGCCAGGCCTAGAAGAGAAAACGATATTATAAAGACCTCGGCACGTGTGCTGCTGTGACTTATGGTTAGTGGAGAAGAGGAGAGAGGTGAGAAGATTCTCGAAGTAACTGGCGATCTAAGACTAGACGTAGACAGCCAGGACTAATGACGCGTGAAGACAGGGTGTGCCAGCTCTGAGTATGTCTGACGACATGGGCGTGGAGCTTCTGTTGTGAGAGTCACAGGAAATGGGTAATGGAAATGGATCTAGGCAAAAGCACTTCCGAGGCACTTCAACCCTAAGCAGAGAGCGCGAGGCAAGCTGCACATTACAGATACATACGAAGACATTCTCGTCCTATCCTAATGCAAGAGAGCCTAAAGCACTCTTCCACACGGGAAGCAAGCTGCTGGGAGCCCGCCCACCCGCTGCCGTCAGGAAGGGGACAACGCCCTTCTCTTAAGCCCCGTTCTTCTGTGAGAATTTATCTTACATCTCATCTCCTCCCTCTGTATGAACTTCATTCTGGTAATTACTACTTCCATGCTACATTACCGACAGCTAGATAACCAGGGGATACTTCAGAACAGCAAGCACAGGGGCTCTGATGCCAATGAGTGTCCCATCAAGTTGGTCCCCAGCACGACACACTCTGTAAAGACTGCCCTTCCTGTCCCATGCTCTCCTCACTCCTAATGAATTCTGTGCCCATCTAAGGAGGGTAACAGGAGGCCATTATCTTGCCAAATACAAAGGTCAACTCCGTTCTCTTTACCAAATCTCTCCACGGTGCACATGCGCCAGTTAAATACTCTTTTCGAAATGCTCGTCTGTAAAATCCCCTTGCCCTGCCCTCTCAGGGACCACCTCAGCTGCGCTGTCTCCTCCCCTTGCCCTGCCCTCTCAGGGACCACCTCAGCTAGCTGTCTCCACTGGAGCCCTTATCCAGTTCTATAGATCTTTACAAAGCGCTGAGGCCCTGAGCGCAAGGCTCACACAGCTACCATCTACTGCCGTTTCCTGGTGCCCCAAATCTGCTTCTCACATCTTCTCCTTCCATCCCAGCATCCGTCATCCCATGAGAAACCAGGAGCAGCAGCTGTACCGCGGCTGAGAGCCCAAACCCCAGAGAGCTCATGTCTTTAACCACACTCGATATAGCCAAAGGCCTATTTCCAAAATACAGGGAAATCAACAAACTAAACATCTCTTCAATCTGTTTACTACTCACGACTTCACGTTATCTGTATGGATCTACCTAGCATTTCTTTCTTCTAGGACCAGCAGACCTATCTGCTGCTGATCACTGTGTTTTAAGACCTTACTCTGCCAAAAGTCAAGTCTCTTATTCAACCTGAACTCGCGGCTGTGCTGACAAGGTTCTTTAAAAAGCATGTACAATCGACTCGACACCCTTCTTGTCCTGTCCTAAAACCTCACTTGCCTTTGGCCACCACCACTCGGTTAAGCAAAGTAACTTTCCTGATCCTTGAATAGCCTTATTCTTAGTTTAGTGCTGTGAGTCCTTATGAAATGCTTCTCTCTGGGAAATCTCCCATGATCCTCCTGGACATAACAGCTTCTCCTGCTGGACTTATTCTCTATCAGCTATTATCTGAAATCCCTTCACCCAGTGTATCTTCCCATATAATAACATGCTTTTGTGAATGTTCTATCCCAAGCATTTTGAAAAATATTGGCAGCCACTAAAATATTTGTATAAAGAGCTCAGAAAACAAACTTTGGCTTGAAAACTATAATCATCAGGTTGAGATTATGAAAGGAAAGAGACCCTTATTTCTGTCGAGCATTTGCCAAAACCTTACTCGACAGGACGCAGTGTGTGAGAGGCCGTGCAAGTGCAGTGTGCTGACGGGTCCATGACGAGGGTCAAGGTGAACAAGAGGCCAGCCATGGGGCAGGAGCGGTGGGGCCGGGACCACGGGGCAGCCGCATGCGACAGCTCTCAGACTATGTTATATTTAAAAAATTAACTCAAAAATAACCACATAGCTAAAACCTCTAAAACAATAAAAAAAAAACCCAAGAAGAAATCAAAGGAGTAAATAAATATATAAGACTCAGGGCTATGTGACTTTGTACTTGATACAAAAAAGATGGACAAAAGAAAAAAGATAAACTAAATCACAAAAAAAATGACAACTTTTTTTTTTTCTTTTCAAAAGGCAACATGAAGAATGTGGAAAGAGCATCCAGGGGGAAGAAAAGATTTATAGAGAACACATCTGAACGACAGTGGCACACTGTGCATGTGTGCACGTGCATACATCTGTGTGTACAAAGTATTACTAAAAGTGGATAAAGAGATAAAAATTCAAATTGGCAAATAATTTCAACAAACATTTCAGAGTAGTCAGAAAAACCACAAGCTGAAAATGCTTGACATCAGCAGCTGTCAGGAAATGGCAAATCAAAACACAGCACCATGCCTCATTCGCTACTGGGAGTAAACTTTAAAAAATGCCAAGAATTCGAGTCGTGGTGAAGGGAAGGAGAGGCTAGAACCTTCGCATCTTTCTTGTCGTGTTCTAAATGGCTTATCCATTTTGGAAATGAGTTTGAAAATTCCTCAAAATGTTAAAAATAAAAATAGTTATCATGTGATCCAAAAAAATTCCCACTCCCACACAAATCCCAGAGCAATAAAAACACTGGCTTCCCCAATAGTGTCTGTACCAACTCGTGGTCACCACAGAGCTAGGCTTGACGCTAAGAGGTAGAACAACCCTAACACTGGTGAACTGAGGGGCAACAGCAACACAGACACCTTTGACAGAGGAGTCCTGCGGATGCAGTGTCCACGGGGAAGACGCCAGTCATGACGGGCCACACACTGAAGTTGAGTGTGGTGGCTCACGCCTGTGATCCAAGTTCATGAGAGACCCGGGCTACGGGGATCACAATGAGTCTGAGGCCAACCTCAGCTTCTCAGGGAACATGAGGGCAGCCTGGATTACACAGTAAAATCCCGTATAAGAATAAAATGAAAACCCCAATTTCTATACCCAAAGATAGCATATTATATGACTCTATTTAAATGAATTCCATATGCAAGAAGATCTACAGACAACACATGAACAGTTACTATGAGTCTGTATGTGAGAGTCTGTATGTTATGCTTATTAATTAGCAAAGGCAGCTAACAGACACTGGGTTTCTAGTGGGGAACTTGCATAATGCTGAATAAAATTAAAAACAGTTAAATACTCTTTATTTTGAAATTTATTATTATGCATTGTTTTTGTCTTATCATGTACGATGTATGAAGGCATGCATGGGTCACGGTGTGCATGTGAAGGCCAGAGGACAGCCTGTTAAGAGTTAGCTCTTGACATGTGTTCTGTGGCTCAGACTCAGGCTTTGGTAGCATGTGACTTCAATCACTGAGAGCTCTTGTTCATTGTATCTGTTATGCTGAGTTGCTTGATATCCCTGAGAGGCCGACTCTTTGCTGAAGGGAAATGGAGGAGGAGTGGATCTGAGGGGAGGGATGGGGATGTAGTGAGGGGCTGGGAGGAGGGGGGAGGGGATGCATTGTAGGAGACAAGAATAAATGACCAAAGGGCATTATGGTGTATGAATTACATCTCAATGAAAACCTAGTTAAAGTAGTATAAAAAGGCATTCATAATGTTACTCTTTCCTAAATTTAATTTTCAAATATGGAATTATAGTTTCGATGAGGGCTCATTCTACACGTGTTAAGTGCTAGAGATGCGAAGATGAAAGTCGCCACTACCGACCCCCGGGGGTTCTCAGGTTAACAGGGCGGTCTCCCTAATGACTGGCTCAGCTGGTACAGAGCAGCTGACACAACTGACGCTTAAACAGCACTGGCAGAGAAGGACACTGCACACATTAGGGACAGGGGGAAGGAGAGGCCAGAGCTAGACAGAAAACTGCTACCAGCCATACATATATGCACATACATGCATCTATAGCACACACTTGGGCGGATTGGGCAACCTCGGAGCTCTAGCAACACCAGTCACTGCTATCAGGGGCGAGCTTCCTCACCATCTGCAGCCAAGGCAGAATACAGCTTGTTCTCTTTCCCCTCCCATCTTCCTTCCCCTGTCTGTAATCAATATCCGGCTGACTAGTGATAATCAGGTAAAGTGTGATGGGTCCTGATGATAGTGGACGGCTCAGTGCCGGGGCTCGCCTGTACTTTCTGGCACGCCTGTCTCAGCCCGCGGTTCTGCACAGCTGCAGATGCCTGCCCTACAAGACGCCTTCTTCCTCTGGAGTGACCCTGTATGAAGGCGTCTTCCAACCATCCTAATTCTTTCCCTGCTGAAGTCTCATCTTTTACTATGCGATATACACTTCGCTTTGGTAAATGACAAAATGTCAGAAGAGGAGGGAACAGTGTAAGGCACTGCACGGTGCCTCCCTAACTGCTTAAGTAGTGGTCACAGGTAAAGACGGGGTGCTCGCAAGAAGAGAATGTGCACTGTGAGCTGGACCTGCACTGAAATTACATCCCAGTTGCCAGGACTTTAAAACTTCAAAACTTTGGATCTACTTGACAAGTACTCATCTTTGTGAATCCTGGGGGCCCAGTGTTATAATTCTAGCAAAATGGAAGCTCAAGAAGAAAAGTACACACCAGGCAACTTCTATAGGAGCTGTCACCTCGGTAACAGTGCAATCCAATTTGTTCGTATATCACAATCGAAATTTAATTTTAAAGTTGTCTTCCTGGTAATAACAACTACTTACTTTTGCAGCACAGGATCGTATCACCTCCTAAAAGAAATACAGTACAATAAACAAGTATTCATAATTTTTTTTAAAAAATAAAGTATTGCTCATTCTAAAACATTCAGATGTCAATCTTCTAATGACCCAAACTAGCATTTGAGAATTTCCTTGTCACCCTGCATTGCTAGTCTGCATTGTTTCCACTGAGCTACAAATAGGATAAGTTTAAGACTGAAGACCAGCTTGCCAAGGCCCAAACTTCCGAGGGCCGAGTTTTGGTTGTCCTAGAGGAGATTTGTCTCCTCAATAAGCCTGGCATAAATGCTGTCCTACAACAGAAACAGGCCTAGAAAGATAAGCTCTCAATTGCCTAAAGGACAAAGTTATTACTATGACTGACATCAATGCCTATAATTTCCACATTAGCAATATTTATCTAATAAAAATCTCATCAATACCATAGATGATAATGAATGCGACAAGTTGTTTTAAAAAGCAGAAACAGAATGCTTATAAATCACAGGATAAGGCCACAATGATCACCTTTGAAAAGTAGTAGATATCAATGAATAATGGACAAGTTGAAAATTTGCTTCTATGGAGACAACAAAAATATTCAACTCCAGTTAGAATTAACCAGTATTTATCAACACTTAAAAAAAATCAACAACCAACCTGAGTCTAGAACAAACAAATGAACAAGCAAACAAGGGTAAAAGAAGAACACTGGATTTTTCTTATAAAAATGTAAGAGCAGACACTGTTTAGCAGAGATGGTAATTCAGTTTCCAAAAGGAGACCTGAGGATCCTGCTTGCCGGGCTGAGTCTGAGGTCCAATCCTCGCAGTCGGTTGGACTGGACCTCTAGTCTACAGGCTTCAGGCTCCTCACGGGAAAGCGAGGGAACTAACACTCTATATCTTATTGTCGGAGGATGAACTATAACTAAGCACGGAAAGCACTTACAAAAGTACCAGAAATACCTCATGATGAGAATTACTAACAATGAAACATACTGCTTATCATCAATCTCTATAAGATGATTGCCTATGCGATGGAAATTCACCATTTCTGAAAATGGACATAAATAATTCTTAGAGTCATTCTACTCTTGCTTCTATGGTTCTAGCTGGCAAGCACCCTGAGATGATTAAGCTGGACACAGGCTAATGTGGAAACTGGGGCAGTCTTGAGTGGTCTGGCCACCAAAGAGATAGGGTCTCTTGTCATCAGAAGACATTCTCTAATAGATTCGGTTTTACAGATCCACTACTTGTTGGACTGGTTACTTCTGACAAGATTCTAAGCAACTGTGGATGGAGTCATGAAGGCAAATCTCCCAATCTAAAGACTGCGAAGGAGCTGTGTCCCAGGTGGGATTTACTGTGGGACCAGTAGGCAGACCTACAGACTATGGAACAATGACTTATAGTATGAAAGGAAGACAATGCTCTAAGAACCAGATTATCACTTGCGATTACATCCTGTCCTACAGAATAAACACCCGATGAAGTGCCCGATGAGTTCAATTTATTATGTAATTTAAATATATACAAACCACGCCTTAAACCTGAGTTCTATTAGGAAATATTCCTAGTTTGCTAACAGAAGGCTCTGCTGAGTGTTCTACCCTCTATAACTAGAGGGGCTCGTAAGGAAAATGGGGTTCTAACATATAGTAACAAGAAACAAGGGAAAAGTCATTGTGACAAAAGGTGAGTTAAGAATATTTTGTTTCTCTATTACTCTATATTAGACTGATAGAAAAATAAATCATACGTAACATTAAAAAACTTTAGCAAATCTATTTATGTAGGAATAATAATGCGTTTTGTTCTTGTTGTTTTGTTTTTAAGCTACAGAAACTGGACATTTCCAAAGACAACTTTTATATCAATCCAAGGCATATGTATTCTTTGATTTTAAATGGAAATATGCTAAAAGCTGAATAACTAAGGAGATATAAATTCTCTTTCATAAAAAATATTTATTCTGTTTTTGATTTAATGTCTTAAAATACCTTTTGACATTATTTATCTTTTATGTTTAATTTTGCTTTATTTTCATTTATCTGAAGACAAAGTAATATCAAAAGATATGTTAAAAGAGCTCGGAGTTTCGGGGTGTCGGACTGTCGTCGGAGGAGTGAGTGGAGGCAAGGGTCAGCCCCAGGACGCAGTAGTTCTTGTGTCTACAGAAAACCTTCTCATTCAGAATCCTGGACAAGGAGTCCTTTATCTTCTACTGGAGATGCATTTTTTTCTCTGTGTTTTATTTAAAAAGCAACAAATCTATTACAATTCCTTTTAAGATGTGGAACACATCTGTTTGCTTATATTAAAAACACTAAAATGTGTAAGAACTAAAACACTGAAACAAATATAAAGTCATATAGTCTTCATTTGAACTGAGTGACATTAAAAAAATACACAAACCTCTACTAGGCAACAGAATCTAAGCCCAGTGAGTGTCGAGAGCCTCCTACCCTAGCGCACCCCCCTACCCTAGCGCACCCCCCTACCCTAGCGCACCCCCCTACCCTAGCGCACCCCCCTACCCTAGCGCACCCCCCTACCCTAGCGCACCCCCCTACCCTAGCGCACCCCCTACCCTAGCGCACCCTCCTACCCTGGCGCACCCCCCTACCCTGGCGCACCCCCCTACCCTGGCGCACCCCCCTACCCTGGCGCACCCTCCTACCCTGGCGCACCCTCCTACCCTGGCGCACCCTCCTACCCTGGTGCACCCTCCTACCCTAGCGCACCTTCCTACCCTAGCAGCTTCCGAGGCAGGAGAAGAGGGCGGGGAAGCAGGGTCTGTGTCAGGGAGGAGCAGGGAGCACTGCCGGGCAGGCGGGCGCAGTGAAGACTGATGGCGACAGACAGCGGCAATCTATGAGCAGGGCCGTGGAGCCCCACCCCCCAGAGTCCCGGGCAAAGGCTATCTCAATGGCTACAGCAAGGAAGACACATACTGCAGGAATGGCTAGGCTTCCTAGCCCAGACGAACATTTCTTTTTAGATAAAGAGAGAGCCTACTGATCTATACCAAAGGCCCAGCATGCGAACAAAGCGCCCCTCGCTGTGGCCCAGCTAGCTTCCCTGGCACTTAGTGCTGAGAATGAAATCCTAAGTTACAAGTTCATCTCTTTTACCCATTTTTTGAGGTTATATTATTTTTCTCTAATGTTAACTATTTTTACTTTTCACAAGTTAATGAGACCATTTCTTTAATACATCTTGTGCTGTTATTTTTGCCTGTTGACATTTGCTACATATGTGTGTATATCATAGATACACCTATATATTTATATATATTTATATATTAGACAGACATTTAAAATTTATTAATGTTTTGGAGGAAAATTTCATACTGATTTTATCTGAGCAAGTCTTGGCAGCACGTAGTCCTAGGTTTGGGGTGTATGGGGCGTAGTGTGGACTGAACCCCGGGCTGTGGGCACAGTAGACAAGTGGTCTTCCCTTGAACTTTATGCCCATCTCTGTAGTTATTAACCAGATCCTTGACATCTGCTCAGTGAGATTCTATTTGCATGTGTGACCTAACATGCAGATTTTTCAGCAAATGTACATGTATGTTTCCTAATCTTATAGTTCTTATTCTCCTCTTCTTATATATCTAGCTTTATGAACTTGCATTACATTATCTATCTTATTTCAGCTTTATGACACATTTAAATCTCTGGTAAGACAAGGCTGCGGCTCCCCTGGAGAGGCTGAGGGTAGCTGAAATAGTTCTCAGCAGATAGCTACCATTTCTAGCTCAAGACACCCTATGAGAAATTTACATTTAGGATCTCATTGAAGCTTTAAAACTCAGTAAGGTGAGTCCTCACTTTCAGAGATGAGGAAAATTAGGTTTCCTGAATGGACTCTAGAACCCATGTGTGTGCGCCTGTGCCTAAGGCCCCGGTCCTAGAGCGACTTCCAACGCATTCTTACTTCACATGCATTCTTAAACATGCTGATGAGCTAGTTCCCATCCTATCCATGTTACCATTTGCAATGCGGAGCTTTAAAATTTGTCTGTGAATTTTTTTTTTTTTTTACTTTTACCTTAGTCAGGAAGTCTTTTTTCTTTTTAAATAAAATTCTCAGACTACCTTTTTGTTTTATTAATCAAAATTCTGATATTCTATTTCATAAAACAATCTAAATTATTGTTTCTAATATGCTTTGCCTGTATTGCTCTTTCTTGTTAATGCACACAATCGTGTTTTGTGTGTGTATGTGTGTGGTTGCGTGCACACATGCGTACATGAGTACATATGTGTGTGTGTGTGTGTGAGAGTGCATGTGTGTGTGGCATGCACACATCTGCAGGCAGATGTGCACACCTGTGTGTGCATCTGGAGTTCAGAGGTCAATGGCAGATATCTGCCTCTACGGCTCTCCATCTTATTTTTTGAGGCGGGGTGTTCACTGAACCCGGAGTTCACTGACTGGCTCAGCCACATGGTCAGTGGTCTCTAGGGATCCTCTGGTCTCTGCTTACTCGGTGCTGGGATAGACACATACCACCACAACAGCTTTCCTGTGGGTGCTGAAGAACTGAGCTTATGTCTTTCTGACTGTGCAGTAAACACGTTAGCCCACCGAGTCCTGCAATTCACAATATTTATTTAATGGCACTCCTGCTTTAAATGAGATTATCACCATGAATGCCAGTCCATTTTAATGTTCTGATTGTGGTTTGTCCAGCAGGTTTTACGCAGCTCTAGGGTTGAGTTCCATGTAGAACACCACAGAGGTTAGGTGACAGTGATGGACTGGGGCAGTCTTTTGAGGAAATAGAATATGACATCAAAAGGGATAAAGGAGAAATCAGGAGAGGGGAGTTAGGTGGGGTGGGGGATGGGAGGGCAAGGTGAAGGGGGGCAATGCGGGAAGGGATAACTAAGGCTAAGGCCTTTTTAAAGAGTTCTGAGTAATCCTATTATTGCAGAAACTCTCTAAAATGTGGACATACGTTTCAGTGGACTTTAAATGAGGTTGCCATAAAATGTGGGGACAATACCCAACAGACATCACAATCTTCCAAACAAAATGGCCAGTACCAAGAATGATTTACATTTTGGGGGTCATTTCTAATAGACCCAAACATTTCTAATAGAACACCATTCTTCTTCTGTGGGTCTATTGAACCGCCGTGATCTGGTGTCCCTCTGTCTCATTTTCATTGACTCTAAGGGCAATTTATCCTGACACACTCAACACTCTTGACTACACTTTTCCCCATTTAAGTCTGTATAAGTTTGGGGAGTACGTTCTTCTGATTCTCCCTTTAAATGACTTCTTGGTCTTATGCAATAGTTTATATACAAATAATAGAAGCACTTAATAGAAGTAAAAACTAGTTACACACAAAAAACGTTACTATAGCTTTTTATACAGAAATCCTTTCAAAATAGTAAGAGATTTTGTACTTTATCTATATTTGCAAAATCATGAAACCTTGTCTTTTGAACATAGTTACTTTGTTTATAAAACAAGGATACCGGCCACTCTGGTGTTACATACCTGCCACAATAAAAGGGTCAATGTGAATAAGTATATTAAGACTGTCTTTTTTGGGTTTTTTGGATTTGGTTTTTTGAGAGCCCTGGCTGTCCTGGAACTCAATCTGTAGACCAGGCTGGCCTCGAACTTAGAAATCCGCCTGCCTCTGCCTCTCAAGTACTGAGATTAAAGGCGTGCGCCACCACCGCCTGGCTTATTAAGACTGTCTTATACAGTGTGTGTGTGTGTGTGTGTGTGTGTGTGTGTGTGTGTAGAGAGGGGGGAGAGAGAGAGAGAGAGAGAGAGAGAGAGAGAGAGAGAGAGAGAGTCTATTATTTGTGTCCGCTCAGCACTTCTGACAAAGGAAGCATGCCCGTGCAGAGGACCAGGGCACTGCCACAGGCAGAAGCTATTGATATGTTATTAATACATGGTGGTCATAGTGTAAAACCAGTCAGAGAATAGGAAGGTAAAGAGTATTGGAAAATGTCAAAATGGGTATCGAGTTATCCTCTAAAAAAGGAATATATAAAAGAATGGGCAGAAACAAAATAATAAACAGATTATAGAAGAGAAATTTAGGAATTCAGATTTTCCCTCAATGGTCCACTTCTGTTGAATTGTGAAAATCAGGCAAGCTGACCCAAGTTATAAATACACTCAAAATCATCAGAACTGCCTTCAAGAAGTTGACGGTACGGATGAGGGAACAAAATGCTGATGTATGATGTTCTCTGTGCTAGGGACTGAGACAGGCTCGCTGTCCTAAACAGAGTGAGTGCCCTGACCACTGTGTGACATTCTATGTGCTAGGGACTGAACCAGGCTGGCTGTCCTACACAGAGTGCTCTGACTGGCACCTGGAAACTTGGCAGAAATGAAAACTCAGAGTAAGCCAGATATAAGGAATCAAAATCTGTAGGAACAGAGCCTGGCAGTCAGGGGCCCAAGAAAGTCGGCTAGGTGACTCTGATGCACACAGAAGCTTGTGAAACACTCAGACTTTCGAGTTTTGAAAGACTTTACAGACTTCGAAAGCATGGGCAGAAATACCTTGTTTGATCATTTCCTAGTCTTTTAAGAAGCAGTCTCTGGAAATGCTGGCAGTGAGAAGCAGACTCTAGATGAGTGTCTACTCCACCTGCAGACAGCCTGCCCCCAATGGTCCTGCCGTGACTTACTGACAGCCTGCCTCAATGATGGGGACACAATTTCTCGTCCTGTCCATGTGACAGTTGCTAGGCGGGATTACTTGCTTCAGAAGACTTCAGTATTAAGACTTGAGCTGGTCTTTAAAGTGAAAGTCCTGATAGCATGATAAGGTAGTCAAAATTTAGCTTGTATGCTGTGACTAAGGGCTTCAAAATTAGTACTTGGAAATAACTATAAAAGAAATCCTCACTTTAAGAAATTAAGTAACTTCCTTATGTTAATATTTATTGAATGATAAGGGTTTTAAATTTTTCAACTACCAAAAATTTTAAATAAATAAAATAAACATACTGTGACAGTTTCGAGTCTCTGTTTCACAAGCTGGATCTTTCTTGCTGAGCTATCTTCGTCGCTGACCGATTCATCAATCAGAAAAGAGCCCTGCAGGGGCAGTTTAGGACAGGTGCATAAATCATCCTCGCTCTGAAGGAGCCCAGACATCGGGAGTGCCCCGCTATAGCGTTTCAGCATTTCAGCCTCCTGCTGGGCAACTAAAAAGGAAAAAGAATCCACAATTAGTTCAAATGATCTAGTGAAAAGATAATCAAATACTAAGGTCATGAAATGATAACGACAGACAGACAGACAGAAACTCAACAGTACGTTTTCACTGATAGGCAAACTGACTGGCAAGATGAAAAATTATAGGTGATGAAATCACGGAAAATTGGTAATTCTACAACAAACTAGTTTATAATTGAGCTTTGAAGGCAATGCAAATTGAGATATAAGCCTAATACATATTTATATACATACACATAATATTTCAAATGCCCAGTAATGATACTGAGAGAACAAAAATAACCACACACAAACCCATGTACCTAAGCCTTTTTAATATTTTTATCTTTCCAAACTTTGCAAAACACTGAAATGTGGGCAGAATTTAAAAATTTCCCAATTTAAATACAAATTAAATTCAAATTTAACTACCATGATAAATGTTTTATAGTATCTAAGAATCATAATTTTAAAATGCTTTTCTCTGTCACTAAATATTTACAGTGTTTTGTCTTTCTGTGTTGTAGACGTATGAGAAAGTACTTTTCGTAACTGGTTTTGTTTCTTATCATGAGTTTTGTTTTGGACTAAATACCTAGACAACACATAGGCTTCAATGGTGTTGGTTTAACAATGGCGGTAACCAGCGGGGACTGGTGGTAACCAGCAGGGACCAGTGGTAACCAGCGGGGACCGGTGGTAACCAGCGGTGACCTGTGGTAACCACGGCAACCAGCGGTAACCACAGCGACCAGTACCCCTTCACTGCTCTTCATTAGTCAGTCACGAGATTCTCAAACACACTCTCACACTTGGCTAGATAAAGAAATATGAAACAATTAACCCAAAGGAGAAAATACACAGTTGCTATTTTAAAACTGTTTCCTAAATTATACAATGTTGAAATGGAGGGCTCTCTAAAAATGACACAAAAAGAAGAAAATTAAAGCTGGAATTAGTGAACAAGCCATCATAGTCTGCATTCTCTTACAAACAGAAACATGAGGTGAGGTGAGTGTGTGTGTGTGTGTGTGTGTGAGAGAGAGAGAGAGAGAGAGAGAGAGAGAGAGAGAGAGAGAGAGATTGATTCAGAAAAGCACAATTGTTATATTTCATAGACTATCCATTATAGGGATATGTGACTCAGAAAAGGTTGAGAATTAACAACTTTTTTTATGAAAAAATAGGATCGATTTTGTTTCAGGAACACTTAGATCTTTATTTAAACAAATGAAGCCCTACAATGATATAAATTAAAAAGCAAATGACAGGCAATGAGCTTTTATATTTCTGGATAAAAATATAATAAAAGGAACCAGGTTTACTTTCTTGGTCAAAAATCACCAAATAATGAAAAAAAATATAGAAAGGGGGGAAAAAGGTACAGATTTTTTTTTTTGGAAAAAAAAGGAGGCATGTACGGAATAAAACTAGAGGCAGCAGAGACTCCCAAAATACTAGCTGTATCTCTGTAAAAAATAACTGAATGAAATAAAAACAAACAAACAATCTGAAAATATACCTTATCAGCCACTAGAACTTAATAGGAACTGACTTCAGTTACGTTACAGACCATGACAGGAACATACAGCAATGACTGGATGGCTACAGTTAGCTGTCTGCAGAAGAGGTACAGAAACCAACAGACCAGAGAACCCAGTACACACACAGCCAAGGGACAAGAGAACCGTGAAGAACACATATTCCATTAAATGGTGCTGGGATGGTTGGACATTCCGGTGAACTTTGATCCATACGCCGTGTGGCGAGACGCCAATATAAACCAGTTTTGAAAGTCAGGAATGAGATACTGCATGTAGAACTCTCACATCAAAACAAAGAAAACAAGCCAACTTAAACAACAACAACGACGACGACAACGACAACCACAAGCCAAAAGTACGATCCAATCGTAAACAGGTTCTGAAGAGGCTCCAAAGATGGCGGGCAGGTACCTAGAAAGCGCTCAGCATCACCAGGCAGCAGGGATGAAGGAGCCAGACCCCAGGCAGAGCAGCAAGTCTGTCTGCTAGAATGGCTAACACAAAAAAGGCGTGCCATGTCATATTTGCCAAGGATATGAAAAAGCTGGGACACTTGAGGGGAAAGGCTACTGTTGTGTTTTTTTGTGACACAGTCTCTGTAGAGTGCATGCTGGCTTCAAACAATCTTCCTCCCTAAGAAGTTAAGATTACAGGTGTACTACCATGCCTAACTTCGCTTAAGAAAATTCATCAGCATGAAAGTATTCCTAAGTTGATTGAAAGTGGAATTATAAACATTTTCATGCAAAATTGAAGATTTACATGGAAAACATTTCTGATAAAATTCAAGACATATAGAAAAACACGTTAAAATTGACTATTTCATGGAAAATTATACAGATAAAATGGTAGACATAAAAAAACCCGTTCTAAATTAATTGAAGGTGGAATTAAAAACATTTTGTGATAAAATCAGAGATTTACATGGAAATCATTTCTGATAACGTAGAAGAAATATAGAGAAAAACATGTTAAAAATTTGAAGATTATCATAAAAAATAATGCAGATAAAATGGTAGACATAAAAAATTACTAAATTAAAAGAGGAATTACAAACATTTTCTGATAAAATTGAAGGTTTACATGGAAAATGTTTCTGTTAGTCCATGTCTTTTTACTGGGGAGTGGAGTCCACTGATGTTAAGAGGTAGCAAGGGAGAGAACAGAGGAGGCACAGTTACAGTGGGCGTAAGGGGACTGACGGGAGAGGTCACTGCTGCGGCTTGAGGCAATGCTCTTGCAAGTAGGTAACTTATCAAAGCTATATTTAAAATTCATAGTTTATTATATGTAAATGACCCCAGGAAAGCTGTGCACACAAACACACAGAGCGGATGACAAGGGAGACAGAATTATTCTTGGTATGCAAACAGGACCCACAAAACCCATGTAGAAGACCAAAGCAGCAGGAAACCCAGAGCTACCTTAGAAAAGTCCCAAAAGCACTGTGGAGCTGGCAGCAAACAAGGAAGAAAACAAGTAAAACAAGTAAAAACAAGTAAAAATGCAAATAAAAACATGATGCTGTTTTCACTGTCTAACTGACAGGTGTACTCCAAGACAGGTTTTCCTAACAAACAACATGAGTAAGATAGGTATGCACTTAATAATATACAACAATTATTCTATTAAATTATTTAAATAAATTATCTCTGTGTGTGTGAGGGGAGAGGGGGGCAGAGGGAGAGAGAGAGAGAGAGAGGCAGAGAGAGACAGAGACAGAGAGAGACAGAGAGCATCTATGTAGCCTTATTGTCCCGGAAACCGTCTATATAGGCCAGGGAGGGCTCAAAGCCACAGAGATCTGTCAGCTTCTGGGACGCCGAGATTAAAGGTGCAAGACACCACCTAAAGGCTCTAAAATATTTAATGGGCATAAAATATTGGGCTTTTAAAAGTAATAAATCACTTATGTGATTATACTACCTGCAAAAACTATAGGTTTTGGGTATTCACACACAACTTCATCTATGCAAACAGAAGAGCCAGCTAACACCCAGCGTTCTCTGCAGACTATGGTGGCTGAGTCCAGAGGACAGAGCCCCGAGAGAAGACCACAGACTTACACGTCAACGGCAGGCATTTCTCCATACCAATGATCTGTTTCAGTGCAAAAGTCACTACTCCCTATAGCTTCTGTGTGTGTGTGTGTGTGTGTGTGTGTGTGTGTGAGACACATGCACTTGCGTGCTGCGCGCGCACACACATTTGATTCTAATGTTTTGTATTTAATTTGGACTTATTTCCAGAGTAACAAGAATATTTAGTTTACCTTTAATTATTCAAAGACAGCTTTAGAAAAGAAGTGTGGAAAGCTGTAGAAAAACAACTAAAGTATCCCCTGTGCTGGGACCAGGAAAGTCTACCTGCGGGGGTGGGGTGGGGTAGGGGAGGGGTGGGGTAGGGTGGGGTTCAGGCTGAGAAGTCAACACAAAAACCTGGTCATTATTTCTGTATTCTTCACATTGAAAACTGTACTACCAACCTTTAGCTGTTTCCTTGCTGCACGCGAAGGTGCATCTAAGGCCGGTCTGGTACGCTAACTTCTTAAAGTTTCTGAGCTTTGTATTTGCAAATTACAATTGCATCTAACCGAATGAGTGAGCAGTCAAGTCACAGGACAGCCGAGACACCCAGGTGCCGCCCTCACTAACAAGTTAACGGGACTTAACTACTTTTTCTCTTATAGTTTTGGTTAAACTGTATTTTTAAAGTATTACATTAAAAATGTATCATATTTTCTCTTTCAAAGAATTTCTAAGTGGTAAAAACAGAAAAAGGCAGTGACTAAGTATGGTTTTAAGTTATTAAGTATGTTTCAAGGGATTAAGATATATTTTGCAATGTACTGTGAATTATAATTATGAATCAAAATATTCTAAATAGAGTAAAATAACAAAACTGCAAACTCTGGTACTTGTTTCTATGGCATCCTGTTAACATTTTATACAAACACTTGGACTTCAAGCAGTCAAATCAGCATCCTACAATATTGTTAGCACCTCTAGGTCTAGGAGGAGGATAATTACAGTCCGCAGGCATATTCACAAAGTGTACTAGATTACACTCGAAACAGAAACTGCTTCTAAGTTCTTCAGATCTCCCCCACCCCCACCAGTAGATCCACTTAAGACATACACCTTTCTCATTGTAAAATAGTTGCTGATTTTGGATTATCCTTCAAGCTGTATGCCTGTAGCCATCTGGAGGTTATCGAGTTACTTTTAGGTTCTGGTTAGAGATCATGTTGTAATTAGTCCTATTTCTGCATTGCATTATTTTTCTTCTTTGTACCAATGTAATTTGTATGTTTAAAACTTAGGTCTGATCTAACCTGCTATGTTTAAAGCTCCAAATTTTTAACATTCTTATCCAGACTTTTCATCTCTTTTTGAGACAGCCTTACATGCATGCAGTAAAAGGCTTGGAAAATACAAAGTCTCCTCTGGTGGTTCCGACCTCTTGGAGCTGAACCTTACTGCAGGGAGCTGAGAACGGACCAGGTATGGACAAGGTATCAAGACCCTGCAGGTGGCAACTGTATTTGTTTTAAAGAATTTTTAGACACCAAAATGTCTTGAAGCCTATTCCCACAGGCTGTCTGCAACTCCCCTGCAGGAAGTGCTAGTCCCTTCCTACCCACATGAACCTGTGTGGCATTCATTGCTACAGAAAAGCCACGAGTGCTCCCGCTGCAGCCTGGCCCTGGGCTCCGCTCCTATCCCGTCACCACATCTAGCTTTATGGTTCTGGTTTATTATTACATAAAACATGGAGATATAATAAATAAAGCATGTATAATTTTTATTTCACGGCTTAGAAAGTAGATGCATATAAAATCAGAAGCTCTGTGTTGAGGGGTGGACAGACTGACGGCGTTTGTCGGGAGGCCCGGGCCCTCTGCAGATGTCCCTGCCAAGCTGCTGTCTGCTCTGGTCTACGTGGTTCCTTTATACTCTACTTTAGAAAGCACACGTGTAAGCACACAGAGGCCCTGGGGAGGGACTCATGGGACCTTGACACTCAAGGTCATCACATGCATGAAGATTTTCATATCTCCTTAGTCACTTAACGGTCTGGGCTTTGAAAGCCAAGAATGCATTATGTGAGAATCGGTAAGTCCTTCAGAATACAGGAAGGCAGTTTTATCAGGCCTTTGCCGTCTTGGTAGCTTGACTTTATAACTTCTTATACTTGGGTAAAAGTCAATATTTAAAACTACAATCAGTACTACCTGTTATGGTGTAATTTCATGAAAGGAGGACAATTATAATATCTGAACTGGACTTTTAATCCTACATGGAAAACATTAAGTGACACAGACGCCGTGGGTATTGGCTTTCATCACCTGGGCACTACCCTGTGAGGACATTAGTCCCCAAGCCTGAAGCCAAATGGCAGCCTGACCCGCAGCTCTGCCACCTCGGGAGAGTGACTTCACTCTGTGGTGCCTTGGTTTCATCATCCACTAATAGTGACATGAATAGGGTTTTTTCTCAAGTATTTTAGAAGTATTCTGTAAGAAAGTACTTGATCTTAGCTATGTCTGCCGCTGTTCTCAATAATCCCAAATTTATTAGTGATGCCACCCTATATTTTTATAAAATTTAAGAAATAACTCTATTCTGCAAGAATTTTAATTCTTAATACAAACATGTACTGCATAAGAACTAAGCTAAACACTGCACTCTATAAACACTATAGGAAACCGGCAATGTGAGATGGGGCTCCTCTAGCCTTGGAAGCTCTATGTGCCCAAGGAGGTCCCAGAAGTCATGACCCTCCTGTCTCTACCTTCCAAATACTGGCATTTTATGCATGTGCCCCTCGCTCGGCTGCAACCGAATGTTGTGAACTTAAAGGTGTATACGGCCCTGAACTATGGGAGAGTGTCAGAGTGTGACAAATAAAGCTACCAACGTGACAAAGCACATCGCCCATCTGTTTCTGAATACATCTTTTCTGGATCACTGAATTCTAGTCCTAAAATCCTGTCACTGTAGAATCTGCCTTTTAGTTTGACTAATGGTGGTCTGGCGCTGTAATCACCTCTGCAAACAGCATGAAGGACCAGCAGTGAGCAGGTAAACTGAGTCAGGCCCCTGGGTTTACTGCTCAAGTGAGCCTGGTGCACACACACACACACCAGGTACTTGGAAAGGTCTGTACTGCCGCAGAGAGGGACACTGCCACCTAGTGAGCACTCAGGCTCATTACCTGGGGTCAGCACTATTAGATTGCCAAACAGACTGGATTCTATGTAACATACTACATACACAGTCATATATATGTCAGCATTTGGGCTAGGTGCTGGTAGTGAACAATAGAACAAGCCTATATCTTTGCTTCCTACAAGGTATAAAAATACCACAGAAATTACATATTCCAGAGAAACTGATGCTGTAGAGAAAAGTTCTACCATCTGAAACCTATTATAGCAGATCATTTGCTAATAAACTGAGAAGGCAAATAAGAGTATAAAGTTTGGCTGAGTGCTGGTGGTGCATGCCTTTAATCTTAGACGGAGGCAGGTGGATCCCTGAGTTGGAGGCTCGACTGATCTATGGAGTTCCAAGATAGCCAGCGCTACAAAGGAAAACCCTGCCTCAAATAAACAAAACAAAACACAAACAAAACCAAACAAAAAACAGTCTACAGTGATTCAACTCCTAGATCCTGAAAAACTGTGAAAACATTTGTCATAAACCATAGTGAAAAATTTTAAACAGATAGATTTATAGTGTTGATACATAGTACTATTAGGTACTATAATTATTCTTAAATGTACAAAAACATAAGAGACAAAGTAGAGCATAAGTAGACAAACAGTGCTTAATAACAAAATATTTATTGTTCAAGTCTGGCTTCACAGAGTGAATTCAGCAGAAACCGTTTCTCTGAGTAGTACTTTGTTGTGGGAACCCTCAATGCATATTATTTGTGGTATGCTGTGACTAAACTTTGTATTGCTAGATGATTAACTCTTTCAAAATCAGGCAAATAAAACTGCCTTCTGAAAGTAAAAATTACACTTCTTACAAAAAAAAAAAAAGCAAAAAATTCAGTATAATGACGGACCCAAAGACCACAAGCTGAGCATCCGCTCAAGAGGAGGGACGCTTGCTGACTCTCCCAGAGTCTGCTGGAACTGAAAGAGGGCTGAGACATTTAGCTACCACTGTGGTCTCACTTGTAGCTGATTTAACTTAACAAAAAAAGATCTTGCTTCTATTTCCTTGAATATTTCAGAAGCTATTTTAAAAGTAACTTAGCTGTTCTGTTTCTTTTGAACTTTGTATCATTAAAACTCAGCAGGGCCACATGTGAACTTCATTCTCAGAAAACATAGCTTGAGCAAAATAGCTCTGTGTTAAAAAATAAAATATGGGGAAAGACTGTAAAAGGCAATTAAACATTAACATTTTTAATAAAAAATTAATGATTATTTGAAGCACTGACTGTAGCCTATATTCAATGAGTAAAACACTCAGAGACTGAAATGACTCTCATTGGTTTTGTACCTATACCATTTAAACGAGTTGTGCCGAGTCTTAGATGGCTTGAAGTTATTTTACTTCTTCCTAAGCTTCCCCTTTTTAAAAATAGGCAGCAAAGCGTCTGGAAAATATGTTTGAAACATTTTGAGCTTTAAAAATTTTTTGGCAAGGTATATATATGCACTGCACCAAAAATGTTTTAAATGTGTGGCATAAAATAAATAATTTTATGTTCTGTTAGTCACATCTCACATTTCTGAGATGCTCACCCAGATCCACGCTCCTGCATCTAAGACAAGTGGCTCTAACACGGGCTAACCATATGCATTAAATGCTGCACTACAGTTAGCCTGGTGCGGCGTCCCGGGTTAGTAGATAAGTGGGGAAGGCTGGGGAACGGAGTAAAGGGAGAAACGTCATCTTAATTCCACAGACAAGGGCGTGTGAGCATGGTAAAGCATGAATTCCTGCAACATGATTGGCTACTGGCGGATGCGCTTTATAAACACAAGTGCTGGTTCTGGATTGCCCACGAGAGCGCCTATGACTTTATAAGGCTCCTTTACAGCCACTGTCTCAGCCCTTGGAGCTCTCTGGTGGGGCAGGCACTATTCCTGAAGTACCTTTCAAAAATGAAAGACTGGAGGGTCAGAGGGCAGGGGCATTAGCCAGCGTCCCTGAAGCGAGAACAATGGAACCTGAGCTCCGGCTACTGTCCAGTAGAGCAGCGCGCTCTCTCTGAGCCAAGGAGCCCACCCGTCTAGCAACAGGAAGCAACCAGAGGACAAAAGACAGAGCGGAACTTAACTAATCTTTGCAGTGACAATTTCAAAAGTCTAAAAGAAAGCAAATTATAAACTGAATGAAGATGGTTGTGAAATCTCCCAAGAGTCTGAGGCAATAACTGTGCTCTCTTTTCCTGGAGAATAGATCCAGTGGTACAGTATGGGCAATAGTTCTCTTTGTCTGTGGGAAAACTAGAGTGGGACAAAGAACTGCTTCAGGGCACTTGTCGTGATGAGGCAGGGCCGGCGTGGCCCGAGGAGCTCACCACCCCTCTCCATAACAGATGGAGCAGCAGCTGCTCCTGAATGGGACAGTGAGCGGGACTGGGACAGTGAGGGGGACCGGGACAGTGAGTGGGACTGGGACAGTGAGCGGGGCTGGGACAGTGAGGGGGACTGGGACAGTGAGCGGGGCTGGGACAGTGAGGGGGACTGGGACAGTGAGCAGGACTGGGACAGTGAGGGGGACTGGGACAGTGAGTGGGACTGGGACAGTGAGCGGGACTGGGACAGTGAGCGGGACTGGGACAGTGAGCAGGACTGGGACAGTGAGGGGGACTGGGACAGTGAGCGGGGCTGGGACAGTGAGGGGGACTGGGACAGTGAGGGGGACTGGGACAGTGAGGGGGACTGGGACAGTGAGGGGGACTGGGACAGTGAGTGGGACTGGGACAGTGAGTGGGACTGGGACAGTGAGGGGGACTGGGACAGTGAGGGGGACTGGGACAGTGAGTGGGAATGGTGCTCACTGCCTGGAGATCCCATCACTAGCAACAGCATTTCATTTGAGTGCTAATTTGAGTCTAAGTTGCAGAAATCATTTCTTCTCTATAAGGATCATTAAGATAAAATTTTTCTGCATTCTTTAAGATAATTCATTGGGAAATGTGTAATATATTCTGTACCAAGAACAAAACCTTCAGGTTTATGATAGCTCAACTGTCTAATCACATCTACCAGAGCACGAGATAAGCTCACATGTAGTGATTTAATAAATTTAGCTTTGTTATTTCATTGAAGTATTTGTTCATAGCTATATTACTATCACATATATGATTGTACGCTTACATGTGCATAAATATCATGCATGTGTATTACCGTAAGCTTACAAAAATGCTGAATCATGTTATGTCACAATCAGCCAAAGCATGGAAACTAATAAAGACCTTTCATTTTTGCACAATTAATATGTGAAGATAATAAAATATTGTTTTTGAGAAAGATTGAACAATTAAAAAGAAAAATACTAATTTCAGAATAGAAAATATTTAAGAAACAAGATAAACCCAAATTATTCTCAGAATGCATCTTAATTCCTAAAACGTAGATCCAAAGTTTTATCATCCTTACCATTTTTAGAATGGTAGGCACATGTAATATTTAGAGTTGAAAACATTAGATTTTCTTGCCAGATTCCAGTTTTATCAACATTTAAAAATGTGTCCATCTTTTAATTAAAAATTTCCTAACTACAATTTACCAAAGCTATTTGCTTATAAAAAATAAAATGACAGAATAAAAAATTTGGTTAAAGCCGGGCAGTGGTGGCGCACACCTTTAATTCCAGCACTTGGGAGGCAAAGGCATGCAGATCTCTGAGTTCAAGGCCAGCCTGGTCTACAGAGTAGTGAGTTCCAGGACAGCCAGGGCTACAGAGAAACCCTGTCTTGAAAAACCAAAAAAAGAAAAAAAAAGAGAAAAGAAATTAGGTTCAGCCAGTTTGCTGTCCCACACTTGTAATCCTAAAACTTGGGAGCCAGAAACAAGAGGGTGTCTATAAGTTCAAGGCTCCCAAACTTACAAAATACATTCAGAGCTAGCCTGAGCTACAAAGACCCTGTCTCAAAACAAAACCAAACAAAATGCCAAAACACATAAATAAAAACCTCCAAACCAAACAAATCCCCTAACATCCAAATAAGACCCAAATAACAAAATAACTCACTATGCAACGAAAACATTTTTAAATTCCGTATTTCCTGCAACATTTACCACTTAAATTAAGTTGATATAGTCCTAATTTTATATGGATTTCATTTATTTATTTGTGATGCCAACACAGCACATGTGTTTTCTTTTTAAGACAGGCCTTTATATAGCCTAAGGTTGGCTTCAAACCAACATACAACAGAGGATAATGTAAACGTCTGGCCCCCCTGTCTCCACTGTAGGCCCAAGTAGCAGGCTTTTACCCTAGGTTTACCGCCGTATCCATTCTCGTGGCATGGGTAACCGAGGGTGGGCTCCATGCGTGCTAGCTGGGTTGGCACATTATCAACTGTCTCCACGGCAGCCACAGTATGTGCACTCTTGCAAACATCTGAATTCCATGCTCATGATGCACAGAAAATAACGACACATTCAAACAGTTCAATAACAACCAATGTCATCTTTTGAGCTCTTTCATATGGCATATTCAAAGAGACTGTGTCACTTGAAATAATTATTAATAGATTTTATAGTGCTTCTGATTTCTGGTCCATCATAAATGTAAACATTACTTCATTTACATTAAGTAGCGGACTTACCCTGGAAATCATAAATATACAGAAGAATCGGCTCACTCTGCCCAAAGGCACAAAATGCAATCATGTTCTCCAGAGGGTGGTAAGAGATGTCTCGGATGGTCGACTTGTACGGCAGGTCAGAGTACATGGCCACTTGTTCCCCTGAGGAAAAGAAAAGGCAGCAGCTTGCACCACGGCACGCACTCCTCGTCACAGGGCTGTGCTGTACCTCACTTGCAGGTGTTTGGAGCAATGACAAAGCTCAGCATGATTTACAGGAAACAGATACTGCTAGGTGTCTGAAACAACTTCTAGGTTACATGAAACAAGTGTCCACTGTGGTGGTGACTATCTGTGCTCTGCATTCCGTTGGCTTCTTTGGAGGTTTTAGCCCAGTCTCTTCAATGCTTTGTGGAACAAAAGGCATAGGAAGGCTTCTGACGGGAAGGGAGGTGAGTGCGACCGAGACCTGAGAGAAGTGTGCGAAGCGTACCTAACAAAGAATTGGGAAAAACTGGGGCGGGATCATAAAACTTGGGAATGGAGGGCTCAATTTTTCTATTTTCTTTTTCTCCTGGAGGCTGAGGTGCTGGCCGCTTGAGAGGCAGTGGGAAGATGCCACCAGCGGAAGTCCTCAGAAGACATCTAAGGCACCAGAGACTTCACAGGGGCCTTTCGCTACCAATCAAACCCTATCATCCGTGTTGACCATGTATCTATATAGCTACAGCTCAGCTTATAATTTTCTATATCTTGTGTTACAGTAACCATAAGGTACTTTTCAAGCATTCTCACTATCTCATAGGCTTTGAGAGAATAAATCTTGATTTATAGTGTGAAATTCTTAATTCACAATACTCAAATAATCAAGAACAAATATAATACATATTTAGAATATGGCTGAATTTTATCAAAAGCTATCTGTTAAGGTCTGGGGTGAAATGCCCCTCATGTGTTTGCACACTTTGCTGTCAGCTGGCCTTAGGATGTGGATCCTTCCTGGGGGTGGAGGAGTGCGTCACTGAAGGTGGGCCTTGATGTTTTCTAGTGGTCCTCCTATGCCTGCTGACTAGTCAGCTTCTGCGTGCATGTGTGTGTGCACACATGTATGTATGTGTGTGTATGCATGTGCATGCTGCATGTCTAAGAGTTCCTGGTGCTCTTCTACCTCTGCCTCCCATTTTGCCACAGGAATGTGTGACAAAGTGGGTATCACTGCTTCTTGGCGGCCATGTTTCTGGAGGTTCAAGCTCACATTCCCACACTTACAAGGCAAGCGGTTATTTTATCCACTGAACTGTCTCCTCAGCCCCACTCTCTGCTTTCAAACTGCCAATACAATATGAACAGCAGCTTCTTGCCCCTGCTCTTATGCACCCCTGCCATGATGGAATACATTCCCGGAACTCCAAGAAAAAAGTACACCCTTCCTTCCTTAAACTGCATCCTGTCAAGAATTCTGTCAGGGCAACGAGGACAGTGACTAATACCCTACCTGATTTTAAAACACGTAATTAAAACCACAAAGTCAGAGTTCTTCTAAAAATGGCAAAAGCTGTAGTCGTCACATATTTTGAACTTTACAACCCATTCACCAAAGCGCTTTTCAGGATGAGTGAGCACTTGCCTGTCTCTGGGTTCCAAACGTACACCATGCCGTCCTCGCTGCCAGAGAAGAGCAGGCTCCCACAGGGCGACAGCGTGCTGTGGATCTTCTCCCGGTAATTGGCTGCGCCCACAAACTTCCTGGCTGCCAGTCTGTAAACAACACAAAAGACAATGCAGATACAACCCAACGTAACTGTTTAAAGGACCAGAGGGAAAGAAACGATATTTGTCAATACTGGATTTGAGTTGGTAACTATAGTTTTGAGATTATATCATATGGTAAACATTCTGTGATGGATACTCAGCACACCAGAGTTGATTCGATGTTTCTAATTTATGTGATACACTTCTTTCCTCTGCTGAACTATAATAACGACAATAACACTAATAATAGATAATATAAAATTAATATATAGACTTTCTCATTTAGCACCAGCTGACACTGTCTCAGGCTCACAATCTTTAAGAGGAAGAGACCAGATACACCGCTCTGTAACTTGCTTTTTCACTCAACCAAAAAGTCTTCAGCAGTGAGTCAGATAACACACAATACATTTTTATTTCAATGGAATCATGTTGTTGTCTATCTGTATCTTATTAAGAGTTCTATTGTGTATACATTAGTGTATACCACCTTGGTGTGTGTGTGTGTGTGTGTGTGTGTGTGTGTGTGCTTTAGATTTTCAGACTTTGAGTCACTGAGTAAGACATTTATGGAGTCCCTTACTGTGCGCTTTTACTGTTGTAGGCATTCTGTTCATCCCTCCACAAGCCCCTTATGGATTCGGTGTATTATTTCTCCCCTCCGTGGAAAGGGGACGGGCAGAAGCAGCATTTGACTGTCTAAGCAGGCCTCTCTGGAGCCCGGGTATGATCTGATAGGGTTCAGAAAGGGAGTGACTTGGCCACCTTACAGTCTTAGTTTCCATTTTAAAAACCTCCCTCTTGGTAGTCCATGTCTAGAAACCTATGCTCAGCCAGTCAGTGGTGGCGCACGCCTTTAATCCCAGCACTTGGGAGGCAGAGGCAGGCGGATTTCTGAGTTCAAGGCCAGCCTGGTCTACAAAGTGAGTTCCAGGAACAGCCAGGACTACACTGAGAAACCCTGTCTCAAAAAAAAAAAAAGCAGAAAAAAACAAAAAAGAAAGAAGGGAGGATAAAAGGAAGGAAGAAAGAAAAAGACCTATGCTCAGGCTATCTATCTGTCTTGAACGCTTGTCCCACTTAGAATTTTATTTCATTTTCTACACTACTCCTGAAAACCTCCATCTTATCTAAAGTCTATCCACCCTTCAAGACAGATTCAAATGCCAGCATTTCAACAGAACCTTTAATGGAATTATAACCGTCGCCTTTCCTGGTGCTGTATATATATATAGTAATTATAGCATACATTCATATTTATTAAGATGCACATACTGAGAGCTGCTTATCTACCTGGCATGCATGGATACTATGCACAGAAATGAGAATATTCAGAGTCTAATATTAGATCTCATGTTTTCATCTGAACATTTCTTGTGTTACGTGAAAGGCAATGATGAGATTACAAACTTCAGATGCGGTCATTCTGCTATCACTTTCCCACGGTACGCATGCTGGGGTAATAGAGCTGTTAGCCGAGCTATTATGGAAACACTGAAGGGCTAAGGGCACAAGAAAGGTGTGCCCAGGGTCAACTCATACAGACTGATGTGTGCATTTCTAAACACAATGGGAAACTCAGGAAACAGTTTCTCTTGTTTGTTTCACATGGAATTGTAACACCAACAATAATTATGCATAAGTAGGGCACCCTGCCTTTGTCAGATGCTGCTGGCCTTCTACAGGGAGGAATTTCCCATCCTTTCCTTTGCTAATGTAGAAGACAAAGATGCATTATCGAAGAGACGCCTCCTTCAGTTATACAGACTGTAGGCTAGGCCAGGACCAAAGGATGAGTGCCTGCTCTTCATTGTGAAAATAGAAACCACTGATTCATTCAGCCTCGGTTACTCAGTGTCAAGCATTTCTCTGTTGTGGGGGCTGTCACATGGCATGCACCCCTGATCGCCACTCATCAGATGTGAGAAGCAACAGAGTGATCTCTTCAGATGGTGTGCCTAGGGCCACACTGCCTACTCAAAAGTACTGCTGCATTTTATAAGCATCCAAGAACCAACTGAAGTTCCTATCCTGTTACTTCTCAGATACTCACATCCGCATGTCCATGATCCTCAGCGTGCTGTCTTTGGTGTGGATTAATAAACGCTTCCCGTTGGGATGAACCTCCAGGTAAGTGATCGGAACTCCCCTGAACTCAGTCTCCTTAATTTCCTAAAAGGGTGGGGTAAAACCAAAAGGTCAAACTGTTGCCTCTGACATGTTTGTTGTTACACATTACACCATTTATAGAGGACAAGTTAATTTTAAAATGCCACTTCTAGCTGAGGACAGTAACTTATCTATATAATGCCAGCTCCTAGGAGGCTGGAGCAGGGTTGCTGAGTTTCAGGCATGCAGTAACTTTCAGGTTACCACGAACAACAAAATACCAGAATTTCTCAACAAAATAAAATAAAATTAACAATGATCCAAAATTTCAATTCTACTACACTGAATATTTTAACATTATTAGCAACAAGGATTTTTAGCAACTTCGATTTAGATTTAAAAAATAAAAACGGCAAATTGTATTTTTGTGTTATCTAGTGCTGTGTTTAATTATTTTGTGTTTTCTATATTATTTACTTTCTCAAAATATGGCTTGTACGTGGAATCTGAGAGTTAAATGCATAAGAAACTCTGAGTTGTGGGGGAAACAGGAATCTTTAGGGTAGAGTACGCCATGAACACCGCGGCCGACCTCTGCGGCAGCGTGAGAACCCGGGTCAACCTCTGCGCATGCGAACCGGGCCGACCTTTGCGGCAGCGTGAGAACCCGGCCGTGAGAACCGGGCTGACCTTTGCGGCAGCGTGAGAACCTGGCCGTGAGAACTGGGCCGACCTCTGCGCATGCGAACTGGGCTGACTTCTGCGCATGCGAACCTGGCCGACCTCTGCTGCAGCGTGAGAACTGGGCCGACCTTCGCGCATGCGAACTGGGCAGACTTTGCGGCAGCGTGAGAACTAGGCTGACCTCCGCGGCAGTGTGCGAACTGGGCCGGCCTGGGCATAGGCTGACAGAGGCCCGCGGCAGGCCTGGGCTGATGGCGAGCAATGATGGAGCCTCGCAGTAGCGGGCGAACCGAACCGGCCTGGGCATAGGCTGACGGAGGCCCGCAGTAGTGGGCCTAGCTGCAGCTGCAGGTAGACACTACAGCAGTGCAGCACAACATATAACAATAGCTCAAGCTTACCAATTCATTAACACTAGACAAACTACAAAAATAAAACTGCAGAATTGTTTATACAGCATAATAGCCTATCCCGGAAGGAATTCTTCCCTGCCTGTTTCTCTCATTAGCAAACTTGGATGGAGTAATTGTTGGCTGAAAATCCCCAGTATATACATATATCGACATGACTCTGAGACAGCCCAGATGCTGTTTCTATTGACTGTACCAGACTGAGGAGAACACACTGGATACAAACAATAGAAAATCAGCTCTCAGTTACAGGCGGTAATAGGATGTATGTGTTCTTTTGAATTCCAGCTACTGCCATGCTAAGGACTGGATCTCAGAGGACCACAGATGTGGTGAGGGTGTAGCTTAGGGGCGAGTCAAGGGCCTAAACTGGCAGAGTGAAGTGTGGCCGCACTGGGAAAGGCGAGCAGACTCCAGTCCCTCTCAGAAAGACAAGATGGCGAATCACTAAGTCCCCACTGCAGGAGAGTATGAGGTGGGCCTCTGGACAGACAGAAGATTAAGTTTCCAGAGGACAGACTCGGACGCCCTTGTGGCCTTTTAAAGGTCAGTCCGGCGGTCTGTCGAGTATGAGATGTGGCTCCGTACCTTATTTATCGACCAGTGGCGCACGGAATGCTGCACGTCAGTCACTTTCACGTACGTGTCCCAGACAACGATGACCCCGATGCAGTCTCCGGAGTACATGTGGTGACCTGTTGACAACAGGAGTGATAAATGCACATACATAAAAGGCATGGCGCTGGGGGAAGCCAAGGCGTTGAGTCGTCAAAGGAGGAGTTTTCAATTTAAAAGTTAAAAGGTAAAATGCCCAATTGTCTTTAAGTAAATTCTCCACTTTAAAGAACATTTTGGGTAACTTTTCCATTTGTCATTTATCTGAATGCAAAAAGAAATGAGCAGTACAGTTTGCATGTACCCACACGCTCAGATTCCAGATTATTTGAAGTGCCCAGTGCGTATCTGTATCTATTATTATTTGCCTCTGTGATTGTTTATACTCCTAGAAAAATGCATGTTCTTATATACGTTGTAAACATAGTCATAGTGACTATTAAATTAGAAATGATCAGAGAATTAAAAAAAAAAAAAACATAAGTAACAAGTGTTAATACCAGTCTTTAAAACCTGAATGGGACCCAGAAAACCTTTAGGGTCAACATCATGACCTTATAAGAATACATTATACATCAGTGCTCACAAATATGGCTTTTAGAACTGTGAATTTAATATTTTACAAATTAGCTTATTCAACTGGTGAATACTGTCATATATTAGAATACTCCTTCTAATTCAAAGACAAGAGAAAAGTATATTTTTAATTTGTTAGAATCTCTAAAGTTGAACTGAGTATATTGCAGTATTATTATTTTTTCTAAATATTATTTTAGATACTTATAGCTGTAGCTGTCATATCTAATCCCTGAAATATAAAATGACAAGTTAATAGATAAATTTCTTTATTTTCTTACCCAATAAAAGTCTGTTTCATTTAAAAATGTCACTTATACTATTTAAAAGCTGAGATCCTTTCATTATTTGCAAATTTCCTTCTATATATATTTTTAAAACTCCTGTCACGATATCCAGCATGTGTATTTAAATTCTTTTGAGATTTTCCCCATCTCTTTTATTTTTGCACATCGTAATATAAAATGTCCTTAAAGGAGAGTACTAAAAATAATAATATCGCAAGTAAATATATTTATGAAATGCAATATATGAAGGGTTTTAGAACAAAGGATGATAACTGAATACAAGGACCAGAGACTTTAAAAACTTTAATGTTATTAACAGAGTGCTTTCACTGTCAGCTCTATCCCGTACCTCGAAACTATGAGTAAGTTTAAATATGCGCAAATATGGATACAGCAGACCCCTCCCGAGCACCAACTAGCGAGAAGCGATTCCTCAGGCGAGCGCTCCGGACCGGAGCACACGCGGGGGTGGGGACGCACCTTCGCCATCGAAGCAGATGGAGTTGACAAAGCTCTTGTGCACATCCAGCTGGCGCACTAATATGGCGACGTCCTCCCTCCCGTCAACCTTCCAGATCCTTATCATAGAGTCGTAACAACCGGTCGCCACCAGCTCTCGTGTGGCCGGGTGGAATTTAGCCGTGTAGACGAAGGAGGGGTGAGGCAGGACTCGGAACGTGCTTGTGCTGTTGATCTCATTCTTCCAGACCCTGGAAAGGGAGAGAAAGGAGCACACGGGAGTCCAGAGCGCTCTCTAACCACTGTTAGGAGGATACAGCCGAGACCGCTCGGGTACCCAAATGCCAATGTCAGTCAGTCTCTGTGAAAGCCATTGTGATGAGCCACACGAGATGGTATTAGATTGTTTCACGCTTCTTTTACAAAACCATTTTTCATAAAATATATTTTATCTATAACTGTAATCTATACTGTAAAACTAAAACTTACTTGTATTTGGACATAATCGACCTTTAAAACTATTTTTGATATTGAGCAAATATACAGTGAATAGTTGGTAAAATATTATTAGCATAATATGTATTAAAAGGTAGGGATGGGTACTGGAGAGACGGCTAGCTTACGAGCACTGGCTGCTCTTGCAGAAGACCCTGGCTAGGTTCTCAGAGCCCACACAGAGGCTCATAACGATCTCTAATTCCAGTTCCAGGGGATCTAAGAAACCTTCCCTGACCTCTGCAGGCACCAGGCCTGCATGTGGTGAGGCAAACATACGCACATCCAGGCAAAACACTCAGACAGAATTAAACACACTCTTACATAAACAAATAGCTTTGAAAAGACAAGACAGAACTTTTAATGATTTTTCTACTATGTTGCATGGCCTGGTTCTGAAAATGTTTCCTACTGGAGGCCAAGAGGATTAGAGAGCCTAACAACTTTGTATTTGTGTTTCAAAGTCTAAAAAAGGAATATACATGTAGGTCCTAAACACTTAAACATCATAATTAGACAACTGATTTCCTTTTCAAAAATCGTATGTGTATGCCCATGTGCACACATGTGGAGACCAAAGCATGACACTGACGCTTTCCTCAATCTCTGAACTTTATGTTCCTCAATCTCTGAACTTTATGTTTTGAGACAGAAGCCCACTGATGGTCTAGACAGGTTATCCAGAAAACTCCAGGCGTCCTCCTGTCTTCTGTTCCTGCGGTGACTGGCTTTTGTGGACAGGCTAGGGATCTACAGACCCTTGTGTCTGTGCTTCCGGGCAGAGCCTGCTCTATTGGATTAAAAGGATTATGGTGTTTTGGCAGAGAACAAGTTTTTTTCATATGTTAAGTACTGCCTTTCTGCTCATCACTCCATTTCTTTCAAATGTGTGTATGTGTAAACGGGTGAAATCAGGCAAAAAAAAAAAAAAACAAAAACCCTGAATAATCAGACAATAAATAAAATGTATTGTGAAACATATTAAATTAAAAGGAAAAGAGCTTAACCCTGACTTTGTGGAAATGCAAATATTTATAATTTATAACACTCTAGGGTGAAAATCGGAGCATCTACTTGGTTTACTCTGACCAATGGATTCAAGCCCCTATGTGAAGCCTACAATGAAGACAGAATCCTCACTCACACATATATAGGACAAATCTCAAACATTTAACCTTCTTGTAAGATATTAATTAGCAGTTTACCTGTAATCATTTAAAAACAGCAAGAGCCAGAAATGACTACACAAATAAAAGATACGACGTGTCCCAAGTTTTACTGCTGACGGCCAGTCAGTCTGCACAGTGCACAGCTATGCTGTCAGGGGCGTATGTGTCCCTTTATGTTCTCGGACCTTTCCCTGGTGCACACACCATACGCGGTAAGTTCTTCCTGATGGATACTCACCTGGCAGTGCCGTCGGAGGATGAAGTAACGAGGTAACGATCGTCTTTTGACCAGTCGACATCATAGATGATATTGAGGTGACCACACAATTCTCTCATAAAGCGTCCAGAAGGAATTTCATACACTAATAAAAAATATTTAGAAATTACATTTCTAGGAGATCTTTAATTCAACAAATAAATACACAACTTATAGTAATTTAAATTAAAATTAAGTACTATCTGTAAAATTAAAACCAAAAATATTTGTAATATTAACACAATTTCAAAATATACCCAAGAACTGTTTTTCATTTGCTTTAATCCCAGGTTTACACAACATTTTATATGTGCTAAATGTTGACAATATTCTTTAATGTGTTCCCAGTTGCTTACATTGTGAGACTCATAATAATTCATAATTTATTAGTAAAAAATGAAAAAATTTATATTGCACTTCATTTTAAGTACTTAACTTAAATGTGGGCAGTTAGTGAGTAAGGTATTACTTTCTTCCAAAAAAATTAAATTCCAAAAAGTTTTGGATGTAACGAGAAATATAACTGTTCCATTGTGAGGGAGAGCACAGCGGGGTGTGCAGCAAGTGAAGGCGACAGACAGACAAACAGACAGACAGACATGGTGAACAGTATTAGGGCTCAAGGATGGCTAATAAGAACAGGGACAAGTCTCTACTCCCACCTAGTGGTCAAATCAATCACGCTTTAACAAAGTGAGGACTTTGGGACTCTAATCCCATGTAAAAGGGAAGGGAAACCTAGTGCCACAGAACTCTGGGAATTACCTGGCAAAGCTTGGGAGAGCTGGGGAGAAAAAAGGGCTGACTCTCAGTAAGGACATCAGCTTTGTGTGGTTACAACTATCCAGTTCCTCCTCCCTACACACTCACACAACCTAACAATGAACCGCAGGAGCCCAGAAATGACTCAGTGAGGCAGGACAGGCCTAGAGCTCTGGACTCCCCAAAAACTCCAGTTCTAAAGACTTTTCCCAAGTTCATGACCTGTCAGATCCAAAACAGGGCCCAAGGCTTACTCAGCATGGCTCTGTGTAGGCTGCAGACAGCACCCCGACTCTTGAGAGCATTTGAAGCAGTCAGTGGCACCATCTGACACTGTGGCTGCCTGAGGGGTTGACCTTGTCAGAAGACGCTTACTCAAAGAACACAAACTACAAACCAGGCTCAAAATATCGCTGACAATCGAGGTCCCCCAAACATGTATGTAAATGCTATGTGCATAACCAAGACAAACCTGGAGGGCTCTGTCTCTATGTAGGGGACACGAAGAGGCTCACCACAAAGAGGAAGGGAAGGCCTGGAGAGCTGAAGAACGGAGACAATAGCCCAGGATAGCGCCCCCTGGTGACGAGCATTAGCAGACGCATGCAAAGTGCTCATACTAACTAGCTGACTGGGTACAGTCTACAAAAGATTGATAACATAGCAGACCATAAAGAATTTATAGAATTTATCTAGGAGATTCACTGCACAGCCAGAGCAGTAACTAAACTCAGGTGGCTGATGGGAGAACACGGGAACCAGAGCTATACTGTACCTCACCCTTTCAAATACCCAGTTTTCAACACAAAGTTGTGCCATGGAAAGAGGCACAGGAAAGCACAGCTTCCCACAGAAGGGAAGGCGGATACCGAAAAGCATCCACACAGAACCCGGGGCAGCCCAGTTCTCATCTGCTCCACATGATCATTAACCTATCGTTATCGGTATATATGGTCGAAGACCTAAAGACACCTCAAGAGTAAAGCAAAAACAGGACTCCTCCCCAAGAGAGAAAGCATCTGTAATAAATAAGAACAAACCCAAAGGAAGCTCAGAGCAGGAAAGTGAAACTGCAGAACTCCAGAAGCCAGGAGAGCGGCTCGGCAGCAGCCTGAGCGTGCGGGCGGAGGAGGAGGAGGAAGAGGAGGAGGAGGAGGAGGAGGAGGAGGGAGCGCTGAACGTGACAGTCGGTCAACTGCGACCAACTGTCCGTTTTGAGGGACACAGAGAGAATGAGGACAAACGGGCAAGGGACAGAGATCCACGGGACAGGACCGCGTCACGGAGGGGTGTGATGGCAGGCCTAGGAGACAACGGGAGCAACCAGCATCTGAGAGGATGAAAACTGAAATTCCTGAAGTTTATCAAAGGCATCAATCTACACACTCGACGGGCTGGGTGGAGTCTCGGTCAGACATGCCATGTTGGAACAGTGGGAAGCCAGGGACAATGGCTCTGGCTGTTGTTTCTGAGATCTCCCTAGTAAGTGGATCTAAGTCTCTGATTACTTAGCATATAATAACATTTATTACAGACAATTCGGAACCAGAGTAGTCTGCTCATTACCCCCGAAGCAAACACTGAGCACTGACTTCTGGGGACATGTCCCCTGAACACCATGGGCTGTGTGAGGTGGGGGGAGGGCAGCGTGGCCTAGCACTCAGGGCAGACTCCCAGAGGGGATGCTGCTTCTCGTCCAGGAGAGTCCGTTTAATTACTGGGATAAAAGGGATCATTAAGCCTAGAAGAGTACAGCAGTGCTTTTAAGCTCTCCAAAGCTACAGAAAACATCTCGGCCTTTCTGCTGGCTCCCCTGTCACCATGGGAACTGTCTTTGAGGGACTTCAGGGCCTCATTACAATTCTAGCATATGACAAATGCTACATTTTGTAACTCAGGTTATCACAACTATCCACTAAAATATATGGACTAAAAGTTTCCTATGAGATTCACTCTTTCTTCTTGTACTAAATGTGTATATTTAAAATAATGTTTTCAAAATTCCACCTGTATGTTAAAAAAATAACATCTTCCATTCAAGCAGTCTCATCCTGCATAGATTCTACACAGTGAATTCTGTTCCTCTATTTAAAGAAATCGGATTAACTTACTTGGGACTTCTTAAATTAAGACTTTTAGATAATCCGAAACTCAATATTTGACTATACAGAGTACAACCAGGTTAAATAGTGGCATTATTTCTCACGTATAATTGGGTATCCGTCTCGGGTGGCACAGGCTGCTGCTAAGATCCTTCCATTGTGAGAGAAATCAAGACAAAAACACCCTCGTTCTCCGGCGTTCAGTGAGAAGAGATGCTTGTTTGGGATACGACAGGCCTGAAAAGAATATATTTAAACTACGTGAATAAAAGAATAAAACAACCTGATAATTTAATTTCCATTACCATAATTTCCCCCCTAAAGTTCTGTTACTATTACATATAAAAAAAGAAACACATGTACACAAAATGATGGAAAACTACAGAAAAGTATCTTTTAATTATTGGTTTTTCATGAAATTTATATGTCTAATTGGCATCTGATTAATCTAAAACCCAAAGAGTGCCAATGCCTGATGCTGCAGCGCTGTCACTGCTGTGCTGCTTTTCCACGGCCACAGAAAGAATGCGTTCCACCTGCTTAGTCCACCACAGGAGCCACTTTTCCTAAGGTCAGAAACGTCTGAAACCTAAAGTCCCACATAACGCCATAGCCTAAATTCAGGATTTATGAACGGTTGTTCTCAGGCTTTCTTCCTTCCAACAACAACCCTCTGGTGCTGTCTCCAAGACAGAGGACAGTCCTCTGACTTTCCTGTTTTGATTTCTGTGGCTTTGATTATTTATGATCAGTATGGTCTAAAAATATGTGGGAAACTCCAGAAATAAATGATTCCTCAGTTTTAAAACCTACTGGACGTCTGCAATCCTACCTCCTACCCTGGACACGAATGATCTCTTTGTTCATGTAATGTTATGTATTTTACTGACCCATTAGTACTTAGCAGCTGACAAGTTATCAGGCTGACTATCACGATTCCGCAGAGCTTGGGTTCGCCTGACCTGTGTTTAGTTAATGATGGCGCCAGGTAGCCAAGCAGTGGGACTTCCTCTGAGTGCAGAGGCGAGCAGGCCTAGCTCCTGACTGACTCAAGCACACACAGGTCCGCAGTGCGTACCATCAATGTTGCTCTTCACTCCAAAGGCCTTTAAATATATTCATCGTGATAGCGCTGTGAATAGTTACTGCCAGCCGACAGTAAATGTCAATAACTGAACACAGCGAAAATAAAGGCTCTTCAGAAGGGGGTTGGGCCCGGCAGGCCTGCCCTTCCCCTCACTGCTTTCCTCACACTCTGTCACAGCGATGGCTAAACCAGCAAGGGCAGCTCACCTGGCCAGGCAGGCGCTTCCACTTCACCTCTTCCTTCGAGTCTTCTAGCCCAGGCTCTGTGTCCACGGAACTTATGTCACGGTGACGTTCACAGTACACGGGTGTGCCCCTTTCTTCCTGGAGAGCCATCATAGAGCGGTAGGATGGCTTTATCTAAGTAGGTAAGGAAAAGGAGAAAGTGGGGGTCATGAGGCGCGTCCACAGCTGAGCCTCCTTCTTACTGTTTTGACAATACTGCGACAGCCTGGTGTGGTGGCACACACCTTCATCCCAGCACTCAGGAGCTGGGGGCGGGCGTGGGGTGAGGGGAGTTGTCTGAGAGTTTGGGGCCAGCCTGGTTTGGTTTACAGAATGAGTTACAGGACAGCTAGACTATATAGTGAAACTCTGTCTTGGACAAAACAAAACAAAAAAATAAAATAAAATGAAAATACTGGGGGAAAAAATGGTATGGAAACCTTTTGAAACACAAGCCAGATTTTGTTTTCATTTGTGTAATACTTTAAATAAAGCTATTTGAACTATGCTTCTATGATCCCAAAGCTTTGAAAGCTTGGTAAAAATCGTAGACTCCAATGGTACAAATGGCTTCTACTTAGTATTTTTATTACCTTCTTTGTTTTAGCTTTTGAGCCAGGGTCACAGGAAGTTCAGGCTGCCGCAACCTTGCAATGGATAGCGTGGGCTTTGTGTCTCTACCCCACTTCCCACGTGCTGGGGTGACAGGCCTGGACCCACACCCGGACGCACAAAATGGTTGTGATAGCTCTGTTCCCTGGGTCTACCTCTTCATAAATACCTACCTAGTTCGACGGCATGCCTCTGATATAACATGATATTGCTGGCTTGAAAACAATTACAAAAGTAAGATAAAAAAAAAACCTGAGATTAAAAAAAAAAAATCTATCCCCTGATATATTTTATTTAACTCCATTTAGACCAATGAAAATCAACTCTGTGCTCATAGCATATTAAATCAGATGTGGAATGTGAAACTCATCTGAAAGATTAATACTCAAGAGATAAAAAGACAAAAGCTTCATTTTAGGATCTTTTATGATGAGATAGTTAATGTATTTCTGTAGATGATAGCAGTACAAATGCTATTGGTAGTTATGTGAGTGACTCCAGTGTGAAATATGTAAATCAGAGGTCTGCAAAGCACAGCCCATGCATAAAATCTGTTTTACTACTCGTTACAAATGAAGATATACTGAACACTTGAGGGCATTTTGTCTTCACGTTTCTCGGGCTACTCTCTCGCCTGAGGGCGAGTAGTTGTGACCCGCAGAAGGCCTAAAGCTCTTTATTTCTTGTCCTTTATAATAAAAAGTTTCCCAGTACCAACTCTCCATCCTTTTATTTTTAACTACAAAATATGAAAGTATGCCAAGAGTTTTTTTTTTTTTAAACAATGAAGGCTACTCTTTTTAAAACTTTTAAGTTCATCTAACTATCAACTGTTATACACTTAATGTGTAGTCTTTGCAGGCATCTAAAAAACTGTTAAAATAATTGTGAGAACTTTGATTTTTAAACATGGAAAATACATTATGTCATCCTTAATTTTAATTGAGATACATTTATATATACTATTAACTTACACAGTCCGGGACTTTCAATCCTCGCACGGTTACATACAATGTTGACGGATAACGGTTTCTTGGACACTTGGACCACCATTCAAAAACCTCAACAACATTTGGCTGGGTTCGCGGCTTAGTAGGTGGGTAGTAGAGCTGGAGACGAAGTTTCGAGTTGATGTTTGCATTTCCATTGGCTCCCAGAAGCTTAAAGGAAGAATTCGTATAAATTATTCTCTTTTCTGAAACCACACATCCAAGAAAGCAAGGGCAGAGGCCGGAGCTCGGTTTTAAAAGATTAAAGCAAGGTTGACATCTGCTAGGCTGATGACGAAAGAGGCACATCAACCTAGGGGTCAGGTACTTTGGGCTCGTTTTTGACAAATGACTTTGAAAACATTTCCTGCAAGCACTCTTCCCAGTGTTCAGCAGACAGCTGTGCAAGCATTTACACCATGGCACCTACCAGGAGGCACGTGAGAGACAACGTGAGCAGCACACGCTTGTTTGAACTAACAATGGTCAAGAGTAAAGCACACGTCACTGAATGCGCGTTCTGCCTGTCAGCCATTTTTCTTACCAGACTGAAGACTAAGTCTACTGAACTCTTCCGTATGTTCCCCAAGAGTCTCCTACTGAAAGCCCTGTCCCTATCCTCCACTTCCTTTCCATTTGAAAGTAAGCTATGCAGGCTGGACCTTGGGCCTAAGCTCCAGGGCTACATTCATAGTTCTAACAGTTAAAACGTTTTAGATTCTTTAAGACTCCAAATCATTTTAAGATAAGTTAATTCAAACTGTCCACTTCATTTTTCAACGTTTTAGTCTACCCCGTTGAAGGATCTATTGAAAAAGCCAATTAAACAGAAACCAAGATAAGCAGATAGATGGGGATTCTTAGGAAAGAGCTGAACATCTTAGCAGCTCAGACAGCGCTTCCTCGTCCTACTTAATGAGTGAAGAGAAGAGGAAATGTTTGTTGCAGAGAGTGAGTGAGGTGCACACTGTGAATATGGAGGAGAAAGTGACGGCCCTCTGCAGCTCGGCGATTACAGGACAAAATGGCATTCCTGGGGCAGCTCAGGGATTCCGGGCTGCCGGAAGCGGAAGCACAGGCAGTTAAGAGCAAGGCGCTCAGTAGCTCCTGCTGAGTGACACGGCTTGGAAAGGCGGGTGTGTGTGTGTGTGTGTGTGTGTGTGTGTGTGTGTAAGGAGCCAAGGGGAGAGTCGGTGTAGAGCTGTGGGACCTGTGCCGACGGGATGCTCTCCCACAGACCTGTGCCGACGGGATGCTCTACACGGAGCGAGCCCACGGGGCTGCCAGGTCCTCAGGTGCGCTCGGCGCAGCTCTGCAAGTGAGGCTCTGCGGCCCCTCACTCAAGGTGCAGCCAACCTGCATGCGTTCCTTACGGTTGCATGCTCATGAGACTGTGCAGACAGTATGAAAACTAAGAGACAGGAGAAGGGGCGTGAGATTTGTGGCAGGGTATGCCAACTGTGAAGAATAGAAGATGAAAGTGGGTTTAAGAAAAGGGGATCAGAGGAGAAACTGTGGGCTGGAATGACATTAGGAGGTGGGGACCAATCCTGAAGGAAGGGGCCAGGTGACAGTTGAAACCTGAGTGAACTAGCGCTTGCTCGCCTTCACGGGAGCTCTGCACTCTCCGCACAGGCCTTTGCCTGCCGCCCAGAGCACACCACAGACTTTACGACCCCCAGCTCCCACAACAGATGTTTCTAAAGTCGTTTTGATATTGTCTAGACAATGTACTTTATACTAGTGTGTGGCTGAGCTAAGCAAACAGTTCATGCTAAGAAATCCGCAACGAGCATGTCATTGTGACTATAAATTGTACAATACGGCTAAGCTCTGCTAAGCTTCATCACTGCATGGTTAGAATAGCTACAAACAGACGCTGCAAAACTGGAAAGTGCCCATAACCAAAGGTGTAAGTGAAAATTAACATACGTTTACTGGACCACTGCAAAAGCCGGATGGTCCTGAATCCACCACACAGATACTGAGATGTGTACATCTGACCTTGTTTCTTGTCATTTTAGTCAAGGTTTAAGTTTATCCCACTTGTTTTCCACTCATGTCAGGAAACCCTTCAGTCGACATTCACCCCTCTGTGTGTCTGTGTGCTGGGAGACAGTGACCTTGAGAAAGCCCGAGGAAATTATGCACTACATCTAATAGGACTGTGTGAGTGAGAGAGAGAGAGAGAGAGAGAGAGAGAGAGAGAGAGACTGTCTGTATATGACGGGGCACAGAGATCTTGTGAAAATGTAAGGGAATCATGTAATACAACTAATACAACTGTATGTGTGTGTATGTGCATGCACACGTGTGTGTGTGTGTGTGTGTGTGTGTGTGTGCATGCACATAAATAAAATAAAAACTAAAACTGTTTAAAAATTAATCCAAACAAAATTACTGTTAACTCTGTAATGCTTATAGTACAATGAAGGAAAGGACACATAGTATTAAAAATGGAAAACGCAGATCCCGTTCCCCTCTCTGGAGACAGGCAGAGACTCCAGAACTCATTTCTTCTGACAGTGGCTCAATACAGATGAATTAAAAGCCACATGATCTTGAAAAGTAAAAAATAAAATGCTGCGCCGTCTGTGAGGTTCTAGCTGTAGCTTAGGGCCCACACGGCAGGTCTGTACAGACCAGAATGCAGGGTAAATAAGCAGCTCCTAACAAACTGCTTCTTGTTTAAAAACATTATTATCCTTTGCAGTGCTCTTTAAAACTTAGTACCGGCTTGGGCCCTCCCATCTGCCAGTGCTCATGCTATTTGGTGGAGGGATTCAGGGCTGCCGACCCAACAATGGCTCACACACTGAAAGGGCTGAATGCACAGCTCAACCACTGACCACCAGATGGCAGGATGCATCTGTCTCTGAGTACAATAGCCCCAGGGTCAAAAAGTATAAGTAGTGCACTCTGGGTAAAGTATTTCAGACTTTTAATAGCTTTTTGAAGAGTTAACAAACTCTTCAAGACTGAAACGACTTGGTGGAAAACTGCAATCAAATTAAGAAGAGATCATTTCAAATGCTTCTGAAAGAACAGGTGAAACGTACCTTAAGGAATGCCCAGGCAATTTTCCGAAAGCCACTTTCTTGGTTTTTAACCTCAGAGTTATTCTTGATTTCATCCACGCTTAAAAAGTCAAGAATCTGTAGATACATTTTAAAAAATTATTTCACGGAATAACAGACTGTCTAAATTACGATAGTCTCTATTGATACATTTAACATCTGGCACCCACAGAGCATACTGCAACATTAAGTTCTCTGTATTAAATTCTCACATTACCACATAACAAAACTAATAAAATCACCAACTCACACATGTATGCTTAAATCTTTACTAAAATTATTTTTAAACGCATACCTCGAAGAACAGAATGACTTTTGGACACTCGTCAAACTCTCGAAGCAGATAGGAGAGATTTTCATTAAAGATGACTTGCTCCTCCCACTCGGGAAGCCTCGACTTCACCTTCTTAAAGTCATACGGCTGCGTCAGGATAGGGAGGATATAGTCCACGTTGTCTTTCTCGTAGTAGGATGAAACAGGACGCTCACTGTTCAGAGACAAAGTTTCCATTATCACAACTCATTACGTATTGATAATCAGATGATAACACTGAGGGGGAAAAATTACATAGCCCATAAAAGTACAAATAATAGCTATAATGGCACAAAAACAAAAATAATGTTCTTAACATCTAAAAATCATAAATTTTATAAAACATTAGAAGTAATGGTGTCTTCTTACAACCTTGCATTCTGTTTTGGTTCTCTGGGTCAGATAAATAATTTATTATACAAGCAGAAAGTGAAAGACATAATTAACCTTTAGTGGGCGGAGCTAAATGCAGCAAGTCCTTCAGGAGTTTAAGTGAGATGATGATAAAATGCGGACGTCCAAATAACAATGTAAAAGAACTTTCACACTGTCCAGTTTTCTTCATATGTACTAACACAACTAAGCAGATGCGTTCTCTCTGTCATAACCTTAAGGTTCTTAGAAGGAAATGCTTTTCTGAATCAGTATAATCTAGTACAACGTGTAGAGACTTTAATCCAGCAACAGAGCTGCTCTAGTCACACCCAATGACCTTGTAGGACTTTGTGGTCCGGCTGGAATGCAGACAAAGCCTTAGTACACACCTTCAATCTCAAACAAAGAAGTCGGATTGAGGGACGGACAAAGCTATGGATCAGAGGGCAGATTCGACAGTGTAGGATACGCCCAACTCTCAACAGGAGCAGCACCGGAAAGAGAAGCTATTAAAGAGGAGTGCAGGGGGGAGGGCTCAGCCAGCTGGGGGTCAGTTCTGGACCACAGAGTGGAGTTCCGTGAGTCAGTGGGTACTGACAGTAGAGCTGAGCTCCTCGTTGGCGAGTCTCTGCAGTTCTGTGCAGCTCAGCAGAGACAGTCTTTACTAGGACAGCTTTACAGAGACAGGTTGGAGAGAGAACAAGCTAGACACAGGTGAAGGCAGAACAAGCCAGAAAATGAGAAGGAGCCAGAAGATTAGAACAGATTACTAGAACCAGTTTGGGGGCCAAGCAAGAGCAGTTCAGTCAGAATCTGACAGAGGCCCAGTTGAGCAAATCATCTTGCAGAGGAGTTGGAGCCAGAACAGCTGTGCTGAACCAGCCAGCCAGAGCTCAGAAAGAACTAGAAAGGGTGAGCTTATTCAGCAGTGAGTCTCCAAGATGACGATTATATCTGACATATAAAAGCTACTTTTACAATAACAATTTATTTTATTGGCTTTTAAACCTATGTATGTGTATTCTCTTGTTATATACATTATAGCCTATGGATTCAAATATGGCCTCTCTCTAGCTACAACCTTAGGGGGAAAAGATATTCAAGATCCATTTGCAGCACCCAGACCCATGCACCACACTAATTTCGATGGAAAGGAAGAGGCTAACAACGAAAACACTTACAGAATTTACCATGCAAATTTCTGACCCTAATTAGTAAGCTTGGTAGACTCTATATTCAAGATGGTGTATTTCCTCCATTTCTTCTGTAAAGTTTTCTGCTTGAGCAGAGGAACATCTACAACCTCAGGACTATTCCTGACACCAGCCCACAGTGCCCTGCCTTCTAGCTTCTGGTCACGAAGGGCATTTCTGCTGCACAGTTTCAGTCTAAAGGTGGTGTTGTCTAAAAAAAAAAAAAAAAAAAAAAAAAAAAAATCACCTGTCATCTTTCTTGACGTACTGGCCGGTGTGTTCATCAACCACATGGATCTTTACCATCGGGTGAGAGATGATGAAGTCAGATTTAAGCCGATCGGTTCGGTGGATGTAGACTCCCATGAGAAGGTCATCGTCCAGCAGACACTTGGGATGAACTGGACTGTCTCGGCTTGTTATCTCATGAACACCATCTCCATTAGGGTCTTCATTAGCATCCAAAACTAAAGCAGGAAGAAAGGTCAGGAATAATCGGTCTCATACTTACGGGTTACTACAGTTCATCCTTCAGTCTATTGTCTTTCTCAGTTAAAAGAAGAACTTCAAGGGAAAAGAAAGGCCATTGTTAGCGTCCATTCACCAAGATAACCATTTGCAATTCGAAAATCAGTGGTTTAAAAATACAAACTTTTTATGCTGCAATGCACTACAAATAATTTCCTTGTACAGTTTAAAAAAACCTATAAACTCACACATAACTGTGAATAATTCATTATTAACAAGTGAACTACTTGTTCTGATGAATAAAGATACACAGGGTGTCCTGACTTGTTTTAAATTATATCCTTCGGTTTTAAGAACAGAAGTTTCTAGACTCCCGTTATCCCACAAAGGCACATAATTTGTACCTAGTTTGGGTAACAAACCTGCTTTAGTCTTCTTCTTTGTCTTCTTGGGTTTGGGCTTTGTGTCCTCGCTGGCCTCTGCCCTCGGTTCTGGGGCGCATGCGCCCTCAAGGACCTCTTCTTTCTTCTGTTCGCCTTCAGCTGCACTGTCATAGACATCTGAGGGACTGAAGCAGAGCCCAAGAACGAATCACTACCCATGACTCTCATAGCTGCTGTTCAAGGTAGAGCAGAGTGAGTGGGAAAATGCCACCGTCTGATATTTTCTATACAATAAAATGACCGTCAAACCTGGAGTCATAGATAATATAAGAGCTGCGCTTCTTAGGAAGCAACAAAAACAAAACTATGAGCGCCACAGAACCACCTCACACTGAGCAGGCTCAGGCAGGAGGACCACACATCTGCCGCCAGCCTCAGCTACAAATCGTTACACTGTCTAAAAACAAACAATGGGAAAATAAGCCTCAGCTACAAATTGTTACACTGTCTAAAAACAAACAATGGGAAAATAAAATAGTATTTTATGATATGGACCCATATTATATAGAATTCAAAAGCATCCCCCACCCTGCTAACTAAATGATTAGTAAATACATTTCTAAGTTATTTTAAACATAAAATGTTTTCAAAGTTTGTGCTAAGAAATTTCAGCCGTACAGCTTTTGATTTCTAGATAAAAGGGCACTGCTCTTGTTCTCTGGGGGCAGGTGTAAGACTACATTTTTCAGAATTCTTGATAAAAATAAAATTTGTACCATGTACAAATAGTAAGAGGTAGCACCCTGGAACAGAAGCTATCTTATTAGAGTTTGTTCATAATTTATGAAGTAAAAAAAATATGCCTTTAAATACTAAAACTTCCAACATTCATTTATCTTTCATAAAGAAACATTGGGAAATACAAAGATTAGACAAATCCTTCACAGTAGCTGTTCCTAAGACTATCTCTGCGGTTTCATCAGTCACAAAGGACTACTGTAAAGAACAGTCACGCTTGCATGCCACCACCACGCACGGTGTGGTTTGGATTACACTCCAATGTTCATTCCCACACCAATGTGGCAATGAGTTGCAGTACGCTAGGTGGATGGCCTGTAAGAGGGCCATGGCTGACCTCTGCTTCCTAATGTTCAAGAATCTCCTTCTCTGTGAGTACTGGCTGGGCCCTGTCACCTCCCTCCAATAGGATACAGGAAAAATACATGCTATTTGAAAAAGATTCACTTCTGTCTTGCCATTACTCTCTCAGAACTTGGATCTGGGGAAGAAAGTTGCCCCCCCACCCCCGGGTGAGGAGTTCCCATGTGGCTTAGAGCCTCTCTCTCTCTCTCTGACTAGGAGCCAGCAGGACCTGAGGTCCGCCTGCAGCCTCGTGACGGTGCACGGGAGCTGGGTGTCGTTTGTTACACCTGTCCCTGGCTAGCTTCCTGACTGAAGCCTGTGAGAGAGCGAGCCTGTGGAAGCCAGAGGTGCCTTCTGTACAGCAGCCAAGTGTGAGGCAAGGGCCCTGAGTTCTTATGCTCTGGATAAGTCTTTCCAGTGCCAAGACGGGTAAGTCTTGTAACACAGCCTTGAAGCACCGGTCTTCTAGATTATAGGATCTCTTTTTAGCTGAGAGCCTAAGGGAAAATAACCAAAGGCTAGTCACATAAAGACTGATAAAGAAACGAGTGAGGACAAGGTGCTTATGTAAATGATGACTGCAGGGCAAAAAAAGTGCATTGTGCCGCTTGGAAGACAGTTAAAAATCTCACCACTTCTGACAGAGAACATATACGTGTGAATAAAGTCTCAGAAACACTTAAATATATGTAAGCATCATAATAAAGTAGACCAAAATATTAAATTGGCACTAGTTATTATCATTGATAATTATTCTACAGTGAACAAATACTATCTGTATAATAAGGAAGAAAAATCTAGATTAAAATCTAACTTCAAAAAAGGAAGAGTGTGTGTGTGTGTGTGTGTGTGTGTGTGTATGTGCATGTGCATGCACACGCGAAGGAGCCTTCTGAGATAGGGTTTCACTGTGGTGTTCTGGTAGGCCTCAACTCCACTATGTGATGCAGGCTGGCCTTGAACTCACACTTATCCGGCCTCAGTGCCCAAGTGCTGAACTATATGTACGAATCATGGACTATACGCATGAACCATCCTATTCAGCAGGCCTGTGACTGCCACAGCAGTGTAAGTGGGTCAATGTGGAAGACGCTGGAGGCGGACAGGTAGTATTAGGACACAGCCTCTCACATCACTCGGCTCCTTAGAGGAGGAAACAGGACACTGCCGTTACTGTGGAACTGTCCCTTACAGGGCAGTTGTACGCCCAGAGTGCTTTCTCCTAAAGCTTCTAGCACAGGCACTGCATAAGGGTTCCGGTTATCACGTCAGTGGCAATGTTCCTAAACACAGCAAAAAGTTATTTCTTAAACTATAGAGCGCATCTGTGTGCCAACATGAAGACACTAGTGTCTGTCCCTGTATGTCTACGTGAAGACAGTAGAATGTGTTTGTGTGCCTGTCGATGTGACATCTGTGTGTCACACAGGGCATCATATTGTCACACAGGGCATCTGTGTGTCAATATGAAGACACTTGAGTGTGTCTGTGTGTGCCGGTGTGAAAACACTAGAATGGGTCTGTGTGATAGTGTGTGTGTGTGTGTGTGTGTGTTTGTATGAAGACACCAGAGCGCATCTCTGTGTGTGCTGAGGTGGTGACTCCTGAGTGCGTCTTGTGTTTTGAGAAGCACCTTGTCTCAGGCTTGGCTGGCGCTGCCACCTTCTTCTTCTTCTTCTTCCTTTTCTCACTGGCCAGCTTGTCGTCATGCAGCAGAGTGTCTGCAGGAAAGTAGGTCAGCTGCTCCTTTAGCTTCTTTCTTATTTTCTTCTTGATCTCCTTGGCCATCTCTTCAGCGACCTGCTGCTCGTAGGCGTCGGTCAGTTCTCCTTTCCCCTCCATCTCAGCCTTTCCTCGGCCGTCACTGGCATCTTCTGCTGCCTGGGACTTGCCTTTGCCTTTCTCCAGCGCAGAGTCCACGGTCTCTGGAGTTTCTGGTTCCATGTCCTGTGTGATCTGGGCTTTCCTTGCTTGCCTGGCTCCTCTCTAGGTTATTAGTGTCAGGTAAGAGGCTAGGAAAAGAACACATAACAACAAATGTCAGTCCAGCACAGTTTAAGACTTAAAGGTAAATATAATGACTGAGGCCAAATACTACTAAGACAACTAGATTTGTCTCGGATAGAATACTTCTCGGATAGAATATTAGAACATTTAGTGAGCACTCTCGAATTAAACTTGTAAATTTAGATGTCTTGAAAGTGATTTAAGATTAACAGAGCAACAATGTTAAAAACTGTATGGCATTGGTACAGTGACTGGCAGGTTGATCAATGGAATAGAATTGAAGACCCAGAAATGAACCCACACACTTATGGCCACTTGATCTTTGACAAAGGAGCTAAAACCATCCAGTGGAAAAAAAAGATAGCCTTTTCAACAAATGGTGCTGGTTCAACTGGTGGCTAGCATGCAGAAGAATGCAAATTGATCTGTTCTTATCTCCTTGCACTAAGCTCAAGTCCAAGGGGATCAAGGACCTCCACTTAAAACCAGACACACTGAAACTAACAGAAAAGAAACTGGGGAAGACCCTTGAGGACATGGTCACAGGGGAAATTTTCCTGAACAGAACACTAATAGCTAATGCTCTAAGCTCAAGAATTGACATATGGGACCTCATAAAACTACAAAGTTTCTGTAAGGCAAAGGACACTGTCAATAGGACAAAAAACGGCAACCAACAGATCTTGAACAGTCCTACATTCTATAGAGGGCTAAAACCCAATATGTAAAAAGATCCTTATGGGCTAAGTCCCAAGTGCTATTTCTCTGATTTTAATCTACATTTTTGTGAACTAGAACAATGCAAGTACCAGCATATTAGCTGTTGAGTACGGTGAATGCTAGCCAGCTCAAAGCTTGAAGCTGGGAGGCTCGTGCATGTGCGTGCGCGCGCGTGCGCGCGCGAGCGCGCGCGAGCGCGTTTGAACGCGCGACAGACACATGCATACCGTTCTTGCGCACCCCTTGCTTCCCCCTCCCCACAAGCATGCGGGTACTTGTGTGCCTGTGTGACTGCGCACACGAACACACCACATCCAAGGACACACACAGCCGCTTCCCCCCTCCCCCATCCCCGGCCACCCACACCCACATACACACCCTCACATATGCTCTCACATGCTTGCGTGATTGCGCTAGTATGACTGCGTGCACACGCGCACCCCCCACATGCGAGCATGTCCTTATGCGCTTGCATGCACACCACACACAGCCCCGACCCACTCGCCCCCCTCCCATATGAGCATGTCCTAATGCGCTTGCGCGCACATCACACACAGCCCCGACCCACTCGCCCCCCTCCCATATGAGCATGTCCTAATGCGCCTGCGCGCACATCACACACAGCCCCGACCCACTCGCACCCCTCCCATATGAGCATGTCCTAATGCGCCTGCGCGCACATCACACACAGCCCCGACCCACTCGCACCCCTCCCACATGAGCATGTCCTAATGCGCTTGCGCGCACATCACACACAGCCCCGACCCACTCACCCCCTCCCATATGAGCATGTCCTAATGCGCCTGCGCGCACATCACACACAGCCCCAACCCACTCGCACCCCTCCCATATGAGCATGTCCTAATGCGCTTGCGCGCACATCACACACAGCCCCGACCCACTCGCACCCCTCCCACATGAGCATGTCCTAATGCGCTCGCGTGCACATCACACACAGCCCCGACCCACTCGCCCCCCTCCCATATGAGCATGTTCTAATGCGCCTGCGCGCACATCACACACAGCCCCAACCCACTCGCACCCCTCCCATATGAGCATGTCCTAATGCGCTTGCGCGCACATCACACACAGCCCCGACCCACTCGCACCCCTCCCATATGAGCATGTCCTAATGCGCTTGCGCGCACATCACACACGGCCCCGACCCACTCGCACCCCTCCCATATGAGCATGTCCTAATGCACTTGCGCGCACATCACACACAGCCCCGACCCACTCGCACCCCTCCCATATGAGCATGTCCTAATGCGCTTGCGTGCACATCACACACAGCCCCGACCCACTCGCACCCCTCCCATATGAGCATGTCCTAATGCGCCTGCGTGCACATCACACACAGCCCCAACCCACTCGCACCCCTCCCATATGAGCATGTCCTAATGCGCTTGCGCGCACATCACACACAGCCCCGACCCACTCGCACCCCCCCATGTGAGCATGTCCTAATGCGCCTGCGTGCACATCACACACAGCCCCAACCCACTCGCACCCCTCCTATATGAGCATGTCCTAATGCGCTTGCGCGCACATCACACACAGCCCCGACCCACTCGCACCCCTCCCATATGAGCATGTCCTAATGCGCTTGCGCGCACATCACACACAGCCCCGACCCACTCGCACCCCTCCTATATGAGCATGTCCTAATGCGCTTGCGCGCACATCACACACAGCCCCGACCCACTCGCACCCCTCCTATATGAGCATGTCCTAATGCGCTTGCGCGCACATCACACACAGCCCCGACCCACTTGCACCCCTCCCATATGAGCATGTCCTAATGCGCTTGCGCGCACATCACACACAGCCCCGACCCACTCGCACCCCCCCATGTGATTATGTCCTAATGCGCTTGCGCACACCACACACAGACCCCACCCACACGCACCCCCACCCCCACAAGCGAGCATGCCCTTATGCGCTTGCGCGCACACCACACACAGACCCTAACACACACACACACACACACACACACACACACTCCTCCCCCACAAGCTCTCGCGTTCTTGCGCACTTGCGCACTTGGGCGCTAGTGCAATGTACGCCACACCCACACCCACACACCCACACACTCTAGAGGGGTGGGGCTCTGCCTCTCAGTTCAAATAAGGGTAATTAAAGATTCTAATACTGTTATATTGATAAATGGCTGCCTTGGTTTTTACACCTGCGTGGCATCAATAATTGATATTTATTGAACGAAGAAGGAAGCTGAAAAAAAATAATAATCACCAGTGCTCAGTAAAATTACCTTATGACCATTTAACAAATAGAAAATTAAGAAGTGTAAGATTAAACGTATATTTAAATTAGCTCATATTTGATATTTCGAGGCATAACTGAATAAACTAATGGTTAATAACATCGCAATTATGGAAATAATCATTTTAATATTAATGTATACTACAAAAAACAGATAATAACATATTTGATTAATAACATTACCATAACGTATTTTTATAATATAGACTTATATTTAGATTATATTTAATAAAATATCCCAAATTTTGTAGATGTCATTTTATAAAACAATTTTAAATTAGCATACACGATATTAGATATCGTTGTATCATTATTTTAAGTCTTTCCCATTCAGAGATGGGCGCATCTATCCAGAAGCTTCTAAGAGAAACTACGCAGAAAAAAATAACTGCATTACGCATCCTCCCTCGCCTTTGAAAAACATGGAGTATACGTCATGCAAAAAAAGGGGGGAGGGACACACTTGGACGACCGCTCTGTAGCGAAATTTTCATAGCAAAAGAAAACAAAAAATTATGTTTGCATGATTCGACCAACAAATTTGACCAAAATGACCGTCCCCATAAACAAACAATATTTATGGGGGTAAATACTGCTAAAAATTCTTTTTGCGTTAAAATTCGCTTCAAATATTCTTTCAGAAATTCCCTTATCTTCCCCACAACAATCTTCTCCTGAGAGCTCGTTGTTGACATATATGCAACAGGTGAAATACCTGTTAGCATCCAAAAGACGTCTGCTTTCGTGTAACAAAACAAAATCACTGCGGAAACGTTTTTTACAGGTGTTTGCGCAGTTATAATAAAAGTAGATCAACCATCTGGTAGATTCCGGGATAGCCTCGGTTTCAGGGGTGTTTTACGGACTAAGATGACCCTATAATCGGACTATTACAATAGATCGATCGATCGATCGTAATTTAGAGAACCTAGCATTGATCGCCTGGCCATCATTCCCAAGGAAGAGACCAGGTCCTCAACAGCTTGGGGGGCACTTAAGCCTACACTGGGGGGTCGGAAGGCGAGGGCTGCGACTGTCTGTCGGCCACAGAGCACCAGTGGGATACTCACCGGAGAGCAGCGACAGCCGGGCGGTGCGAAGCAGCTCCCTGCGCCCAGGCTAGGGCGTCGGAGGCAGCAGCTTGGCTCGCTCGACGACGAAGACACACGACGCTCGCTGTCCAGCCAGCCGAGTGCCGCAGTGCGGAGGAGGCGAGACGCCCTTGACGTCAGTCCCGCCTCTGCAGCTGTTACCTAGGTAACTCAGCCCAGGGACCATAGCCTGCGGCCAGAGCACGGCCACGCCCTCTACCCCCCCCCCGCCCACGCAGCGCGCTTCCGCTGTCGGGCGCGCGCACCCAGCCCAGAGCTGAGGCGGTTCCGCCCCTGCAACCGGAAGTGAGTCCCGGGTGGGGACAAAGATGGAAGCGGGCCGTAGATGTGTGAACGAGTGAATGAATGAGCAAGTGCATGAGGCCGCACAGCCAAGAAAAGAGCCCACAAAAATGAAACTCGCTTTTTAGTGTCAATGGGGGAGCTCTGCTACCGACAACTCCTCAGGCGCCGAGTTCGCTGCGTCGAAGCGAGAATTACGCCTCGTTTTTTCTTTTCCGACGCCCCCTCACTTCCGCTTCGGGCGCCATCTTGGGCTGAGTCACCAGGAGCAGGAAAAATAGGTGCAGCGAGCCCTCCGCTAGAGATGAGCCGCCATTTTCTGCGGATGTCCGCCCACACGCCCCGTGGCTTTGTATGGCGACGGTGGTTCCGACGCCAGCCTTTCTGTTCTGTCCGGTATCAGACCTGACGAGACACATCTCATCGGGGTCTCAGTGCAAGGAGGGAGCTCGGGAAATGTCTCCGATGTAAACCTTGCCGTGTTGAGCTGCTGAGATTTCCACTCAGAACCTCGCCCTCGGAATCTTATCTTGATTTGTTATCTCCATGCCTGCAGTGTTTGGCCAGACCTATCTTTAATGTCCCCGGTGTATAAAGCCTATCTATCATTACCGTGACCTAAGGCAAGCTGCTTTTATCTCATACAGGAAAATGGCCTCGTTACCTGGGTCCTGACTGCAGCTTTGACGACGAATTTTCTTTCACAGCACAGCCAGACTAACCCGACTATGTAACGCTACCGGTACCCTCTTTTCAAAAGTACTTGAAAGGAGAAAAGTCTCATCACTTTGCCATGGATACAGATATCTCTCACTACCTTTTTTTTTTTTTCCAGTTTTACACAATTTTTTTTTGAATTATGTGTGCACCATGAAATAAGCAATCGAATTGTGTGTTGCACGTAATTTTATACAATATTTAATTACGTACACGAGGCCAATTTGCACCTTTTTTTTTCTGCCACGACCCTTCGGTCCCAAGTCGTGTCCCTTCTGTGCATCTCAGTGAGTTACCTATTAAATGCTATTAAATGCCCTGAGCGTTCCCAGCATGCTCGCATCATTAGGCAGTGTGCTGAGTTCACACATTGTCACTGGATTTTAATAATTTCACCCACAGCATGTTAAGAAGTATCAAATAGTACCTAACGAACAGTTATTAGATGTCTTCTGCATGTTTCATATATACTCTTAACATTCGAATTGCCAATTTCACAGTTATAATGTTGGTTGGTTGTTGTGGATAGCCCTGGACTTGTATTTTGATGCTAATTCCATTCCTCAGAGGGGCTGTAGATGGGTTGCCTTGTGACCTTCTCTCCACCTTAATTTTTCAAATAAAGGCTTCAGCCAATAATTAGTCAGGAGGAAGTAGGAGGAGCTGAGAGTCTAGGGGAGGAGCTATGGGGTTAAAAAACAAAAACAAAAAAACCAGGAGAACGCGAAGAGAAATGCCGCAGAGGGAGAGAAGCTGGAAGCCTGGAAAAACGCAAGTTATATGGAATAATATAGATGGAAACAGAGTAGTGTGGTGGGAGGTCGCCCAATCTAGGCTGGTAGCTTGTTTTGTTAACTGTTGAGTTTTCCTTTACCGGGGAATTGGGTTGGAAACAAAGTGACAACAGTTGTTTATTCTGGATCTGGTATTATTTTCAGGACACAATTGGCTGACATCCATGCCAGTGACCATTTTGGTTCCTATTTTTATAACAGCATATATATATATATATATATATGTATGTATGCGTATCATATCTATGATATATTAATATATCATAAATATGGCTATATCATATCATGATATATATGACATATTCATATATATATATGAATGAGAGGGATATTTGTAGTATTTGTAGAGGTATGTTGTGGGCTAAGGCAGTATTTCTAGCAGAAGTGACATTTAAAGCCTAACAACATGTACAGATATTTTGGTTACAAAGAATTTCTGTGTAAAACGATCTACATGTCTACCGCTCTGCAGTTTCCCCTTAGTTTTGTCTGTTGGAGAGATCAAGGAGAAGTGGACCGCTAGGAGCGATGTGCTCATAGTACTTACAAGACCTTGGTTTCTTGACCACCATTCTCCTTTAAAAGAACTAGGGCCCCTCGGAGAAGTGCTCCGTTCTAGAACAGGAACATGTCACATACAAAATGGAATTGAAAAAAATATTGTGACAGAAATTAAGGGTGTTCTTATAGAACAATAAAACAGAGATCCCCAGAAATCATCTTCATGCATCTTGGGAGGTGAAGGCAGGCGGATTTCTGAGTTCGAGGCCAGCCTGGTCTACAGAGTGAGTTCCAGGACAGCCAGGACTACACAGAGAAACCCTGTCTTGAACCCCCCCCAAAGTACACGTAATGGGCTACTTAGTATGTATATATTAATAACATTATAAGCTGCTTCTTCTTCTTCTTTCTTTTCTTTTTTTTTTTTTTTTGGATTTGGTTTTTTCGAGACAGGGTTTCAGCCAAACTAGTTTAGGACCTATCCTAATGACCTCCGTTTGACTCAGACCCTCTCTTCCAAAACAGCCACATTCTAAAGTAGTGGGCTCAGGACTTAAATGAATTGAGCGAGTATAGCTCAGCACATAGCAACTGTGATTTACAAAAAGAATAGTTCTCTTGAGTGGTGAGTTTCCGGTTCAAATGAAATAACTGTATAAAGATATATATTAAGCAATCAAATTTTATTGTGGTCTATGTATTATATGCTATTAAAGATTTGTAGATGTGTATTTTAAGTGTGTGTATGTGTGTTTGTGTGTGTGTGTGTTTGCCTGAGAATTTCCTTTGTCTTTCTTCAAAGCCGTTGATATGATTATGCCAGGATTCTGAAATAATTTTCAATTTCCCTTTCAGAGTATCTCTATGGCATACAGAACAAAATAGCTATTTCTCTCTAATTCTGCATGTTAATCAAAACCTGTTTGTAGTAGTAATTTTCATTCAGACTTAGAAAACGACGTCTTGAAATAATTTTCTTTCTGACACGTGTTATTTGGAGTGTAATTCTGAGAAAGCCATATTTGCCTGTAGATACAGACTCGGCCAGGATCTTCTCAGCTTCCCACGGTCCCAGGATGTTGTCTGTAGATTGGTTGCCTACATATGAATAGCACTGTGTTAGGAAACATTTCCACTTGTCAGAGTCTTTCATGGAAAACAGAAACTTCTGCAGAGACTACAAGAGAAAAACCCAAATCACTGACTTGTTCGTCCTCCATCTTCTTCGTCTAGACTAACTGGTGCTCATGGGCACTAGAGGGCAGCCGAGCAACACAAAGCCATACTTGTATGATTTATTTCCCCAAAGCATTCACTGATGGTGACTCTGCCAGATTGAATCTGTTTATTTACTTTTTGGTATTTTATCTTTATTTCTATTTTATGTGGAAGAATGTTGACCTGCATGCATGTATGTGTACCTTGTGTGTACCTGATTCCCCACATATATGTACCTTGTGTGTACCCTTGTCTTCCCCAGACTCAGATTCCCTGGAATAGAGTTACAGATCGCTGTAAGTTGCCGTGTGGTTGTTAGGAAATAGCTCAGGTCCTCTGCAAGAGCACAGTTCCTCTCCACCGAGCCATCTCTCCAGCCCCCATTTATTCATTTATTCATTCTGAGACAAGGTCTCGTGAGCCCAGGTTGGCCTTGACCTTGCTGTGTTGCTGGAGATGAATTTGAGCTTACCGTCTTTTGGACCCACCTCCTAAGTGCAGGACTGCAGGTGTGCCCCGCCATGCCCAGTTATGATGTGGGCTGGCATGAGATGGCACATTGTCGAGTCCTACTTGCGTCCCTTAGCACCTGTGTGACCTAGGCACCTTATCCTCATTGGTAGATGGATATGAAAACTCTTAGAGAACTAATTATTGTCAGGATAAATGGTTCGATGCATGTAAAGTATTATTATTAAATTTGTTATCTTTGTGTCTTTGTGTTTTAATCATTTTAGTTTGTTACTATCTTTATATGTTTAAGTAACATGTTAACCTCTTTCTTTTAATCAACTATACATATTTTCTTTCTCTCTCTCTTTCTCTTTTTTTGAGATAGGGTTTCTTCGTGTAGCCCTGGCTATCCTCGTTCTGTAGACAAGGCTGACCTCCAACTCAGAAATCTGCCTGCCTGTGCCTCTCAACTGCTGAGATTAAAGGCGTGTCCCACCCACTGCCTGCCTTATATATTATTTCCTGACACATGACCTTGTAAGATAAAGAAATCCACAACCTTACCTTGATCTTTACTCTTGTTCCCTGTTACAGTCTCACTCCTGAAGTCTTCCAATGCTGATGGACTTACTTTATATTCTGGGAGGATTTATTAATCTTCTAACTACCTGATATATGTTTTATGGTAACTAAAATAGTGCATAAATTCTAAGAGTTTGATCTGATCTCTAATGTTCAGTTTTTCAGCATTTTAAAGACTCAATTTCATACAGAGCATCATATCAGGCGAGGTTCAGTCGGAAAACAATCAAATTACTGTTTGAATAGGGAAAATAGTTGTGAATTTAATAAGAAATAAGCTAAGTAGACGGTGTATTGATTACTAAGGGAGGAACCTGTGGTACTCAGGAGAAGTGGCTGCAGAAAGCCCACACTCCTAGGACGGAAGGAATAGTTCAAGAGGAAGGGACAGAGACTGAAAAGAAGGAAGCCTACAGAAGCTCTGGTTGCCACAGAAACACACAGGCTGTTGCTATGACAACCGAAGCGCCCTTTGTATGTGAGATGAGAGAGAAATCACACTAGAATGAAAAGCGCCAGCCCCTCTTGTCTGTAGCAAATGATCCTCTAAATGAGATGCTGTGTTTGATGTGCAAATGTTACCCTGAGAATTTCGCATTCATTTTCAGCAGGGATATTAGCCTGTAATTTTCTTTCCTTGTCATTGTTTAGCTTTGGCATTTGAGCCGGAGCTGCCCTTGTAAAATGTCCATGGAGGTGTTCTGGAGGGGGCTGGGGAGTAGGCACTGGTACCAATGGGGATCTGGGACTAAGCCTTGCTTTGGGGGTGTGGTTAATTACTGTTCCAATATTCTTATTCATCACTGACCTGTGCAATTTTTTTTTAAATAATTCATCATGATCTGGTATTGTTTTAGTATGTTTATAGGAAGTATTCATTTCTTTGAGATTATCAGATTTGAGAAGTAATGCTCACAGTAGCCTCTACAGATTTCTTCTTTATATTTCTGTGATGCCCACTTCAGTTCACGCCTTTCTGTCTACGGTTTTATTTACTTGAATTCTTTTTCCTTTTGTTTTAATCTAGCTAAAGGTTTATCAACCTTGTGTTCAAAAATGCAAATTAGTTTTAGTGATCCTTTTGTAGTTTGTTTCATTCATTTTTGCTCTAATCTTTGTGATCTCTTTCCTTTTGCTAGTTTTAGACCACAATTTACTCTTTTTCTATTAAGTCGGTGCAAAGGAAATTGAATTTTTAGACCATGAATTTTACAAAATCATACCTAGGCCCAAGCAAATCTTTATTAATCCAAATCAGAACCATTGCAATGTACATTTCTTTCTGCCAATGTTTTCCAGTAACATAAAAACCCATGCCTTAGGGTTCAATTTACTTTTGGAAAACATATCATGCCTTGGGGTTCAATTTACATTTGGAAAACATATTCTGTACCTGCTGGCAGTGGTATTCCTGCGAAAAGTTATAAGATACTCAAAGGAATGCTAGTCTGCTGGTGAGAGGCCAGAGGCATGTAGTGGTCAGGTCAGCTGCATGTAGTGGTCATGTCAGCTGCATGTAGTGGTTAGGTCAAGGCATGAAGTGGGTCAGGTCAGCTGCATGTAGTGATCAGGCCAGCTGCATTTAGTGGTCAGGCCAAGGCATGTAGTAGATAGGACAAATTACTTCATATTTTGAAGTACCTGGTTGAGCAGCTTGAGGTCAGTCATCACCCTGGAGAAGGAAAGAGCCTTTTCTCTCGACGAAGGCCATGTGCAGGCTTCAGTATGTCCCCATGCTCAGATATGATGGTTCCACAGGGACTCAGAAAGCCGTGGTGGATCTAGCCAGCAGCAGACAATAGAATCATGATCCTGACATTTATTTTCTGGTATAAGTTTGGCTTTGGGAACTGCTTTGGAACGCCTTTTAAACCCAACAGCTAAGCTGGTCATTCATTGGTGGTGCCTGAGTACAATCCAGTTTCAACCTCGTCAAGAAACAGTTCACCCTGGGGCTGGAGAGACGCTTCTCTGTCAACAGAGCTGGCTTATTCTTTTTCCAGAAGACACAAGTTTGATTTCTAGCACCCACATTAGGTAGTTTACAACATCCTGTATCTTCAGTTTCAAGGTATTTGACCTTCTCTTCTGGCCTCCATGGGTACCAGCACACACACACACACACACACACACACACACACACGGACATACTCATGCACACACACACATTCACACACACACACACTGAAAAATTGTAATATAAAGAAATAGTACAATGTTGGATAGAATAAGAGTAAACAATAGTTTAGAGCATTTTTAAAATTCTTTTCTGTTGGCTCATCCAACGCCTACTTACTGAGCATTTTCACATTTCCAGTTTGCTTCAAATGTCCAAGGACCATTGCACGCTCCTTGTCTTAGTTACGGTTCTATTTCTGTGAGGAGAATAAGGCACCCTTATAAAATAAAGCCCTTGAAAGTTTCAAGGGGTTAGTCCACTATTGCCATGACACCGAGTGAGCGTGCCTGCAACAGACAGGCCTGGTGCTGGAGAAGCAGCCGAGAGCTTGCATCCAATCTTCAAGTTGTAAGGAGAGAAACTGAGCCTGCCATGGCCTTTGGAAACCTCAAAGCCCACTCTCAGCGACACACCCCCAACAAAAATTGTCACATTTTAGTCCCTCCCAAACAGTCCCACGCACTGAGCACCAAGCACTCAGACAGGAGCCTACAGTACCATTCTCCTTTAAACCACCCCATTCTACTCCCTGGCTGCCACAGGTTTGTAGCCTTGTCAATAATGAAAAATGCATTTAGTCCAAGTTTAAAAGTCTCCATAGTCCTCCATAGTCCAAAGGCTGCTTAAAAAATCCAAAGTCCAAAGTTTCTTCTGAAACTGAAGACAATCTCTTAACTGTAATCCATGTAAAATAAAAATAAATACGACGAAATAGAAGCAGGTCACAGGCTTCCAGCATGCAATGCCACAGAATATACATTACCATTCCAAAAGGAAGGAAATGGGGCTTACTGAGGACCAACGCAGAACCGAAAACCATCAGGCAAACTCCAAACCCTGCACCTCCAAGCTGGACGTTCAGTGGCTTATGACATGGCTCTTCTAGGCTGGCTCCACACCCCGTCTGCATCTCTCCTTGGCAAGCGCTCCTTGGCTCTGGCATCTCCAATGCAATCCACACTTCGCCTTCAAAGCATCACACATTGGGCTCTTGGGGCCTCTGTTTAGTGACGCCCTGTCTCATGCCCGGCCTCAGCAGCTTTGGTTAACTGTGAAGGAGGATTCCAGGACCCCTTTGCTGCATCCTTCTGGACTTAAATCCAGAATCACATGTCCGAAGCTGCTTGCTGGGGCTGGAACCCAGCCCTGTCCTTGAGTTACATTTGCATACACTTTACATTGTTATTTAGGACTAGGCAATCCCTTAGACCAACCTTCCTAAAGCTGTCACTCTTGAATACATGTGACTCATGCTGGGATGACCCCCCAACCATAAAATTATTTTCATTGATCCTCATAGTTGTAATTGTTTTTGTGTTTGTGAATCATAATTAAAACATCTGTGTTTTCTGATGGTCTTGGGTGAAAGGGTCATGTGACCCCTAAGGGGTCTCAACCCATAGGTTGAGAACCACTGCCTTAACCCTTTTCCTCTCTAAACTTGCAGGATTATCTGGGTGGGGTCTTGCCCTGAGGGTGCCACTCCCTTTATTATTTAGCCTCACAGCTTTTCAGCTCCTTGAGTACAAGACTTGGCTAGACTTGAACATGACACTCCCTGATGCTTCTTTCTCCTCCCACCATTCATTTTGTATTTCCCTTTGCCCTTCTTGCTCCTTTTCATCATAGATCTGTATGTGAGTGATCACTCATAACCACACCACACACAACACTAGGTTATCTTTATTTTTGTTTTTGTTTTTGTTTTTCGAGAGAGACAGGGTTTCTCTGTATAGTCCTGGCTGTCCTGGAACTCACTCTGTAGACCAGGCTGGCCTCGAATTCAGAAATCCGCCTGCCTCTGCCTCCCAAGTGCAGGGATTAAAGGCGTGCGCCACCACCGCCCGGCAACACTAGGCTATCTTAAGGTATCCTCCGCCAATGATGTTAGTCTACATCTCTTCAGTTTAGCCTCTGGCAGATTTTTAAAACAAGGGCAAGAAGAAGACAGGTTTTTTTCCCCAAAAATGTCACAGAACAGTTTCCCAATATTCTTCTTCTTTGGAACCTATTGAGCCGGGCCACTGTGTTCCACATTACTCTTAGCATTACTGCCTTGCATGTCCCTACTACGGTGGCCATTAAATCCTGATCAAAGGTTTAATGCTTTTCTAATCCAAAGTCCCAAAGTCTTCCATATTTCTCCAACAAACAGTATAGTCAGGTCTGTCGCATCGATACCCCATTCTTGGTACCTGCTCCTGTCTTAGCTATTTTTCTATTGCGGTGGAGACACATCATGACTAAGACAATTCATGAAATAAAGCATTTGATTGGCTTACAGTTTCAGAGCATTAGTTCATTATCATCATGGTGGAGAGTGTGGCGCCAGGAAGGCACAGTGCTTGAAAAGCAGCAGAGAGTTCACATCTCTTCTGCAAGTCGCAGGCTAAGAGACAGTCATTGGGTCTGGCATAGGCTTTTGGAACCCAAAAGTCCTCTCCTCCAGTGATACATCCCCTACAAAGCCACATCTTCTAATTCTTTACAAACAGTTCCACTAACTGGGGACCGAATATTCAAGCATTAAAGCCAACAGGGGCCATTGTCATTAAAAGAGCTTGCAGACTTGTCATTTTCTTATATAGTTGTAAGAAGATCAGTTCCAATGATCCTTCTCAATTGGTTGGCCATTGTCAACTTCCAATGGCCAGCTACTACATTGCTTTTTATTTTCAAGGCTCTCCTTTGCAAGACTTCTTTAGCCGTGGCTACACTGTCTGCTGGAAATTTCTGGGCCCAAAAAAATGTTATTGATGATGCAGGTTGTCTCCATTGCTTTAGGATCCATTTTAAACCTGAATAAAAAGTTTTCTCGAAATTGCTTTTGGTTTAATGTCATTTAAATGGTATGAAATAAACATTAAGTAGTAATTTATTAGCAAGAAAAGCACAAAGTGCGGAATGATCATTAAAATGATGTACAAAATAGCCACATTCATTAAGAATATGTTCCAATGGTCAGATGACAAATTTCAACAATGTGAAACCAAAATTACTTTTTTATCAACATAATAGATCCATAAAGCACAGAAAGAACTTCATTTGACATCGTTCTTTTTCTTACATACTTTACGGCTATAAACTTCACTACTAGAATTTTTTTCCATTCCCATGAGTTTTTGGTATGTTGTCTTTCTGTATTCGTCCTAATATTTTTTTAAAATGTCCCTTTTGTTTGCTTCTCCATCCGAGGATTGTTGGTGATTATTATTAACCTAAATGTCCATCACCAGTGGGGCATAAGAGAAAACCTGGTATATATCTACAAGAGGTTGCTCCTTCCCCTTAAAAAAGCACATCTTCCTATTTTTGACAACATGGATGGATCTAAAAGATGTTGTCCTAAGTAAAATAACTCAAATATAGAAAGACAAATATGTGTGAGTCCACAGAGTCATGAAGGGGGAGAAGAAGGGTGAGGCCCAGGAGCTAAGGAGGAAAATAAGTGTAGAGATGGATACTGCTTAAAGAATACAAAGTTTGGGGGATACAGGAGAAATCTGCCTTACTGCATAACACCTAGAGATACAATGTTACACTCTAGTCAAAAAAGGTTCTCTGTCTGTTTTTATTTTCATTTTGCTTTTATTTTTTTTGTTTGTTAGGGAGTTTTTGTTGTTTGTTTTTGGTTTTTGTCTTTTTCAAGACAAGGTTTCTCTCTGTAGTCCTGGTTGTCCTGGAACTTACTCTGTAGACCAGGCTGGCCTTGAACTCACAGAGATCCTCCTGCCTCCGCCTCCGGAGTACTAGGACTAAAGGCGTGCGCCATAATCTCCCAGCTGACAAGTAGATTCTTAATGTCAGATGTTGTAGCCACAGAGGACAAAGTCAGAAGATGACATTTTATGGCTTTGATGAGTCACAAGTGAATGTTTATTTCCAGACTAATCAAGTCGTGTCATTAAATATGCTTCAGTCATCCTTCAATCGAGTGGGTTAAAACAAAAAATAAAATATGGCGCAGTATGCCCCACCCCCATGGACACTGCCAATTTTTCCTCCAGTGCTCTTACTTCTGTCAAAGACTATATTAACCCGACCTCCAGGGACCAGGTGTCTTGTTGCAGCATCTCAAGCCGAGAAGAGGAAAGAGCTTCGGCTGCACGCAATAAATAGCCTAACTTTTTATTTAATTGCTGTTTTCTCCTTTTCTTGGAAATATTGAAGCTTTCTTTCCAGACTTAATTGTTTTCCATTAAAAAAAAAAAAACAAAAACAAACCTCTCTCCGCTACTCTTTTTAGTCTGGATCTATTATCTGAGGCTCTTCAGTTATCTGTTAAGAAATAAAGAGTCCAGGATCCAGGCACATGGACAGCTGAGATCATCTGCACATCATCCTTGCTTTAGCATCTGGAGAGTCTCCCCCTGCGTCCTCACTAAAGGGCGCAGTCTCTGTGGTGAACGCTATGTGAAAATCACGCTGATATTTTACATGTCTGGCTGTGGTTAGAACCGTCCCTCGTTTGAGGGGTGAAATGCTGGGGGAGTACTTACAGCTTACGATTGTTTTCTGGTTTTCTTCCCAGTCCGACTCTACATTCTACCATTCCATTAGTTGGTGTTTTCTGAACTTTTATTTATTTCTCCAAGGCCAGCTTTTGCTTTTTTTTTCAATTTCTTGACACTGCGTGTGCTAGTGTCTTGTGGCCATCATAAGAAATCCTTAGTAACACAGTAGTTTCAAATAACAACAAACATGTATTCTTTCATGAGTCTGGAGGTCAGACTTTTTTTTTTTAAATGAAGCCTAGGCCCCATCAGAAGCTCCGAGGGAGCGTATGGTCTCAATCCCATGGACCTCCGGGTAAGTGCGACAATCCTAAGCTTCTAGTCATATCACTCCAGTCTGTGTGTCTGTCTTTATAGGGTCATATAACCTGGTATTTGTATAATTTGATTCCCTCTGCCAATTCCTTTTTTTTTTTTCCGAGACAGGGTTTCTCTGAGTAGCCCTAGCTGTCCTGGAACTCACTCTGTAGATCAGGCTGGCATCGAACCCAGAAATCCGCCTGCCTCTGCCTCCCAAGTGCTGGGATTAAAGGCGTGCACCACCACTGCCAATTCCTAATAGAGTTGTTTATCGTTGTATTTAGAGTCTGTCCAGAAAAATCCAGGTGTACGTCCACACCTTCAGCCTTCCTTATCTGTGCAAATACTGGTTCTCCACAAAAGGTAACGTTTACAGGTTACTTGGGGGTAAGTCATGGCTTAGCCTTGGACATACCTCGGCCTTCAGCTAACTATGCCACGATCCCTGCTTCCTCGTCCCTGAGGACAAGCCTGGGCGTGATATCTAAGGGCTTGCTCTCTGGACTCATTGTACTTTCTTAGTTTGACAGATGGGTTTTCATTCTCTCTCTCCCTCCCTCCCTCCCTCCCTCCCTCCGTCTTCCTCCTCCTCCTCCTCCTCCTCCTCCTCCTCCTCCTCCTCCTCCTCCTCCTCCTCCTTCTTCTCTCTCTCTCTCTCTCTCTCTCTCTCTCTCTCTCTCTCAATTCCTCTCAGTAATTTATAATGTTTGTACGTATATGTATATATTTATGCCCAATACATATGTGTTGGCTTCTTTCACAAACATTTGCAGGGTTATTAGGAAACAGAGACAATAAATGCGTGTGCTCAGCCTATATTCAAAACAACATTTAGAAGGTGGTATTTGAATATATCAAATTAAGCTAAAATCTGCAAAAGTGAAGGACAAAACAGGTTACATAAAGATGTTCAACAAATCTCTCCTCTCCTTTTGATATTTTTCTTCCTGCTTCACCATGAGCGACCAAATATGCAAGCTCTTCAGGTTTCCATGGCAACAGTAAGACTTCAGCAGTTCATCTGACATCTCTCATTGAGGGCAGAGATTACATAATAGGAAGGAAATGTCATTATGCAACGCTGGTCATTATGACATTCCGGATATGTGTCTTACCTTTTAAATATTTATACTTCTTTTGCATGACGGACACTGAAAATTGCTGCCTGTTGATAGAAATAAATGGTCCATATACTCTACCATGCTGTTGCCATAATTGTTAATCTGTTGTATCATTTCTTCACAATAAGCCGGTCTGTGCATTCAGAATTATTTTCAGTGTAGTCTCAGGGAACCTTTACTAGTTTACTGGTACTGTCTCTGTTCCTAACTCCCTTCCTTATAGAGCTCATGACTTTAATATAGCCTAACACTGTAAGTCAGCCATACAGCCGTGACATTTTTCTACTCTGCCCAAGATTGAGAGGCCGGCACAGTCGAGTCTTCCTCATGAGGATGTAGTCTGTCCCTTCCTCCATGTGAGAACATACCCGCTCATTACCACTGCTGAAGCAGAGGCTCGACTCCCAACAGACACAGAAGTCTCAGATACTTTCATCTTAGGATCTTCCCAACCTGTGGTTTTGGTGCGCTAGGGACCCAGGAGAGTCTCTGGTATAGTTCCGGCCCCAAGGCAGGCTGCTCCAACAACCAATGTCTCAGACAGAATCCAAAGCCAAGGAAAAAGCCAATCAGTTCAAATGTAATGAGAGGGAAGGAAATCCTGCTTGTTCGGAAAATGGCAAGTATTTTTGTTGTGTTTAGTTCTAGGCTGGTCTGGTTTTGTCAACTTGATGGAAATCTAGACATAGCTGGGAAAAAGGCATCTTAATTGCGGGGGGGGGGGAGCCTCCATTTGATTACCCTGTAGGCAAGTCTGTAGGACATTTGCTTGAATAATCATTGCTGTGGAGTAGTTAACCAGTCATTGATGTGGAATTAGCCAGTCATTGATGTGGGGGTTAGCCAGTCATGGATGTGGGGGTTAGCCAGTCATGGATGTGGGGGTTAGCCAGTCATGGATGTGGGGGTTAGCCAGTCATGGATGTGGGGGTTAGCCAGTCATGGATGTGGGAGGGTCCAGTGCATTGGGGATGGTGCCACTCCTAGGCTGGTGGCCTTGGAGGAGCTAAGAAATCAGGCTGAACAAACAAACCATGGAAGCAAGCTAATAAGCACCCCTCTTCCATCAGTCCCTGACTCCCGGCTCCTGCCTTGGGTACTTGCCTTGGCTGTCCTGAAATGGTAAAGACAATGAGCCAAATGAACCCTCTCCTCCCCAAGCTGCTTTTGGCCATTATGTTACCACAGCAACCGAAGCAGACCGAAGACAAGGTCTTTGAATGAGTTCTTAAGATCCATAATTGTAGCAAGGTCAGTCTATTTGATGTGGTCCATTTATTCTAAAGATCAACTCAAAACTACAGTTTCCCTAGCAGAAACATCAGCGTAGCTTTAGACCAAGTATCTGGACCCATATTAATCAGTTGAATATATATGTTGTACTTACGTATGTATGTGTATATATGTTTTCTTGATAAAATCAACAAAACACTAAATTTCGCTTTTTTAATGGGATGAAGACATAGAAAGTGCTTTGACCCCTCTCTGTCTACAGTTGATATAAAATTGCAGCAGATATGGAAAAGAAATGGGGTAAAAACTATTAGAAAAGGGATTCTCCCTGCAGTGGCGGTGCAAGTCTTTAATCCCAGCACTCAGGAAGCAGAGGTGGGTAGAGTTCTGAGTCTGAGGTCATCCTGATCTATAGAGTGAGTGCCAGGGCAGGAAAGGCTACACAGAGAAACTCTGTCTTAAAAAAAAAACGGAAACAAAAAAAGGGGCGGGGGGGGGGAGGCGGAGATTATTGCCAAGTTTTGTGAAATTGTGGTCATTATGTTTGGTGAGCCCTTATCAAAATGTATATATAATGTATATAATTTATATACATTTATATAAAATGTATATGCCAGCTAAATATATAGAATACTTAAGGGGGGAAGTATTTTTGAAGAGCTGGTATATTATTCATTATTATAGAAGTGAGTTAAGACTGTTAAAGTACTTTTAGATTTATTCAAGTTTCTTTCAGGATTAAAAGAATGCCAAAACCAACAGCTCTTGTTTAGTAACGCCTAACGGTAGACGATGCAAGGAATGTTCCATTTCTATCAGTAAACTGAGTCTGGGATTTGTCTGCGGCCCTAGGTCTGCTAATGAGGGAGTCCCGTATAACATCTATTGCTACCACCAATAGTAAGCCTGCGCTCCTGACCCTAACCCCACAGCGTCTGTTCTCTGTATGCGCATTATTCTCTGCTGGAAACTGGATTCCAGCCTTGAGCGCCAGCCAGATCGTCTGGGTCTGAGAAGCCAACGAGTCTTGCCAACATCTTCTTTCCAGGGGACTTGGACCTTTTCCCAGTGTTCTTCCCTCGGCAGCCCCACTGGTGAAGGTCTTATTCCGGGCCAGACGACTCCTCCCACTCCAAGCTTACAGCCGTCATCATCTGATGGTGAGCGTCCGTCCGTGGTGCAGCCTCCCTCCAGGCTCATTCTAGATGATGACTACCAGCCTTAATTTGTCTGTGTGTCATCTGTCAGATGTAAAACTGGGGCATTCCATAGTCGTACCCACAAGGCTGACCCTCCCCCACCTTTGTTGGCTTGTGTCCGTCCTATAGAGAGAGTCACAATTGCGGCTCTTCCCTGGTCCTGCCAAAGCCAAATCAGATCACAACACCAAAGAGTAAGAATTTCCAGCAGACTGTACAATCTGCTTTTCTGAACAAGCCTTTTGATTACAGTGCATCTTCATCATGCTTATAAGTAACATTTTACCCTTTGTGTAGGATATTAGGCTTCCTCCGAAACTGTCATTTTCAAAAATTGCCTGGGATTCAGGTATTGCTTTTCGCAAGTAATGTGGTCCTAACCCAACATATCCATCAGGGTTCAGATCCAACGGTTCTTCTAACTTCAACAATGGTAAATATTTGTTAAGTTTCTACTGTGTTCATGGCACCAGACAAGAGCCTATTATATTTCCTTTCCAGAAAAAATAAATTCAAGTATAGGACAGAAAGTCTAAACTCATGAAACTGGACTGACTTTGTGTCTTAGAAATTCAACACGCCACAGCTGTGTGCTTAAGCCTGGTTCAAACAAGATGACAAAATAAAACATTGTTATGGCTGGGCATATATTATTGTTTGAATAAATAGCCACAGTGAAAACTGCTTTTAAAACGCCTAGCATATGGACTTGCAGGCTGTAATTAAGTTACACACTCGCCAGCGATTCTGTGGCGTGGCCAGTTGGGAGTGCAATCCCGTTCATCTCAACACTATTTAAGATGTTCTGTTTTCCAAGCCTCTCCCTTTGAAAGTATATGTGAACTTTATTTGCAATAAAAAAGAAACTCATAATATTTTATTACTTTTTGACGTGCTGTTTCTATTGAATGATGCCTGTAGTAAATCAGTTATATACATATATATATTTGGGTAACAAATGCTGTTTTATAGTGGTGGTCATTGTAGAACACAATTGTATCTTATAACATTTTTCTTTGCTAGAGAAGATGGAGATTTATGTGTGTGAATCAGACAAAAATGAGGCTGACAGAGTCACCATTAGACGTTTTCCAGAGCCTTTTAGTGTAGAAGTTTAATTATACTCTTGAACAATTCAGAATTGTCTCATTTTGTCTTTCAAATGCAAGGAACAGAAAACAGACTGAAATATGAAAGCACTAAATAACCCTTTAAAATAATTTTACATGCCTACATGATGATTTTTTTTTTTTTTGGTTTTTCAAAACAGGGTTTCTCTGTGTAGCCCTGGCTGTCCTGGAACTCATTCTGTAGACCAGGCTGGCCTCGAACTCAGAAATTCGCCTGCCTCTGCCTCCCAAGTGCTGGGATTAAAGGCGTGCGCCACCAACGCCTGGCTTACATGATGATATGTAAATTAGAAATACAAACATTTGGATTTTATTCCTCAAACAACACAGCTACGGATGAAGAAAGTCACAGGCTACACCTGTCCAGGGAGACTTCTTGCTCAGACAATCGATGATGTAGCTTTCCGATTACCCTCACACGATTTTAATGTATTTATTTCTTAGGTATTTGGCTCTCCAAGACATTATTTTTTGGGGGGCCCAGACATTATAAAGACCACATTTAATAAGTTACAAGATAATTTGCACAACAAGATAAGTGTTCCCGAGCATGGTGTTGCACGGATGAACGCTTCTTCAGATAAGGACCTGACTCTATGGTTGTTTTCCCACACATAGTCTTAGTAAGATTGTGGCTTGAAAGATCACTTTCCAATTTTGACGAAAGTACAGCTTAGTAGTGAAAATTATGTCACTATAACAATATTATTAATGTTAACAAATCAATCATCTCTGCCTCTGTCTCTGTCAATCATCTTTGTCTCTGTCTCTGTATTTCTATCTCTACCCCTTCTCCATCTTATTCTAGAAATCGAACCCTATCGTCTCACACATGCGAGGAAAGCGCCCTCCCACTGGTGTGTGCCCCCCAGCCTCTTTGCTTTTACTTGAGATAGAGTCTTGCTGAGCTGCCTCTGCCAGCCTTGAATTCACTCTGCGGTCCTGGCAGGATGACAGGCTGAATTCCTCCTCTTCCTTAGCTTCTCCAGTGTTGGGAATGACAGGGCAGGTCTGCACCACACGACACAATGATGAGTCTCTATAATTGCGGCATGTATCATGAAGTTCGGATGTCAGCTACTACTTATCCAGTAACATTAATTATTTAACAGGACCAGGTTGTTAAATCAGAAGCAAGATGAGAAGATATATTTTTAAGCTTCCATAAAGAGTCATAACGCTGAAGTGAATCAAAGAATCTCTTACGAGGAAAGGTAAGTCCTAATGACTGACATTTAGTGAATCTTTATGTTTGATGTTTTGCTAAGTACTTTATTGTCTTTCTTTCATTCAATTTACAAAAGAGCCCTTTGAGAGATACGTACCTGGGCTGGCCAGATGGGTCAGCAGGTAAAGGCACTTGCTGCCGAATATGATCTGAATGCAGTCCTTGCGACCCACGTGGTGGAAGGAGAGAGCTAACTCCAGCAAGCTGTCCTCTGATCTCCATACACATACCATGTAGGATGGTTTGTGTATGCCTGGCCCAGGGAGTGGCACTATTTGCAGGTGTGGCCTTGTTGGAGTAGGTGTGGCCTTGTTGGGGGTAGGTGTGGTCTTGTTGGAGTAGGTGTGGCCTTGTTGGAGTAGGTGTGTTTCTATGGGTATGGGCTTTCAGACCCTACTCCTAGCTGCTTGGAAGACAGTATTCTGCTAGCAGCCTTCAGATGAAGGTGTAGGCCTCTCAGCTCCTCCTGCACCATGCCTGCCTGGATGCTGCCATGCTCCTGCCTTGATGATAATAGACTGAACCTCTGACCTGTAAGCCAGCCTCAGTTAAATGTCCTTCTAAGAGTTGCCTTGGTCACGGTGTCTGTTCACAGCAATAAAACCCTAAGACATGATGGCATGCACCTACACACAGAAACAAACACACACACATACATACCCACACACACAAATATGGCTGAATAAAATAAAATATATTAAATACATATTTTAATTAGCTTTGTTTTAATGTTGCTGGTGCTTTGTGGACAGCTATGCTCCTAAGAAGCATAACTTCCTTTGATTCAAAAGCATTTTTTCATATTTATGAAGCTGTTCTTTGACTATTTACACACGTGTATAATGAATTCTGAGCACTCTCTCTTCCAGCTTTCTTACATCCACCCTCCTCCTCTATCGAGTCTCCTCCTTCCATCCAGTCGTTCTCCGGTCGATGACTCTTTTTTTGTTTTGTTTTGTTTTGTTTTGTTTTTTCAAGACAGGGTTTCTCTGTGTAGCCCTGGCTGTCCTGGAACTCACTCTGTAGACCAGGCTGACCTCGAACTCAGAAATCTGCCTGCCTCTGCCTCCCAAGTGCTGGGATTAAAGGCATGAGCCACCACCGCCCGGCCTCACCTCATTGTTTCTTAATGTGTCTGTGGGTCTGATATATCACATGTCCTTTTATACTGCCAGTTTTCCTCAAGATAAGTCATTTGCCATTGATGTAAACAAAATTACTCATAAATCCTTTTATTGCTGGGTCTTTGTGAGGTTTTGGTATAAGCATAACTGTGGCTTCATAGGATGAATTGGGTAGTGTTCCTTCTGTCCCTACTTTGTGGAATAGTTTGAAGAGTATTGGTATTCGGTCTTCTTTGAAGGTCTGATAGAATTCTGCGCTAAAGCCATCTGGTCCAGGGCTTTTTTTGTTTTGTTTTGTTTTTGTTTTTGTTTTTGTTTTTGTTTTTTGGTTGGGAGATGTTTAATGACTGCTTCTACTTCTTTAGGGATTATAGGTCTACTTAAATGGTTTATCTGCCTAGAAAATTGTCCCTTTCATCCAGATTTTCTAGCTGTGCTGAGTATAGGCTTTTGTAGTAGGATCTGATGATTTTTTTTTAATTTCCTCGGGTTTTGTTGTTATATCTCTCTTTTCATTTCTGATTTTAATTTGGATAGTTTTTCTGTGCCCTCTGATTAGTCTAGTTAATGTTTTATCTATCTTGTTGATTTTCTTAAAGAACCAGCTCCTGGTTTGGTAAATTCATTGTATACTTTTTTTTTTTTTTGTTTCTACTTGGTTGATTTCAGCCCTGAGTTTGATTATTTCCTGCCATCTACTCCTCTTGGGTGCATTTGCTTCTTGTTCTAGAGCTTTCAGGTGTGTTGTCAAGCTGTTAGTGTATGTTCTCTCCAGTTTCTTTTTGGAGGCTTTGAGAGCTATCAGTTTTCCTCTTAGCCCTGCTTTCATTGTGTCCCATAAATTTGGGTATGTTGTACCTTCATTTTCATTAAATTCCAAAAAGTCTTTAATGTCTTTATTTCTTCCTTGACCAAGTTATCATTGAAGATATTTACTGGCCCTTTAAGTTGGGAATCTTCGCTCTCTTCTATACCTATTATCCATAGATTTGATCTTCTCATTGTGTCTTGGATTTCCTGGATGTTTTGGGTCAGGAGCTTTTTGAATTTTGCATTTTCTTTGACTGTTGTATCAATGTGTTCTATGGTATCTTCTGCACCTGAGATTCTCTCTTCTATCTCTTGTATTCTGTTGGTGAGGCTTGCATCTATGAACCCTGATCTCTTTCCTAGGTTTTCTATCTCCAGGGTGGTCTCCTTTGTTGATTTCTTTATTGTTTCTATTTCCATTTTTAGATCCTGGATGGTTTTGTTCAATTGCTTCACCTGTTTGGTTGTGTTTTCCTGTAATTCTTTAAGGGATTTTTGTGTTTCCTTTGAGGGCTTCTACCTGTTTACCTGTGCTCTCCTGTATTTCTTTAAGGGAGTTATTTATGTCCTTCTTAAAGTCCTCTATCAGCATCATTAGATGTGAGTTTAAATCAGAGTCTTGCTTTTCTGGTGTGTCGGGCTAACCAGATCTCACTGTGGTGGGAGAACTGGGCTCTGATGATGCCAAGTAGCCTTGGTTTCTGTTGCTTATGTTCTTGCCCTTGCCTTTTGTCATCTGGTTATGTCTAGTATTAGCTGGTCTTGCTGTCTCTGACTGTGGCTTTTCCCTCCTGCAAACCTCTGTGTCAGTACTTTTGGGAGACCAGTTCTCTCAGAGAAGAATTTAGATTTGAAGGGCTATGGTGCAGGGTCAGCTCTGGGATGCAGACAGAAACCAGAAGGATCCTGTCCCCAGCTATTCCTTGGTTCCTGTGTCCGGATGGCTCTGGGAGGGTCCCTCTTGGGCCAGGAATTTGAACAGAAATGGTGGTCTTACATGTGCTTGCAGGTGTGTCAGCTTTCCTGGGAGACCAGCTCTCTCCTGGTGGTATTTTTTTTTTTTTTTTGTAAGTAGTGCTGTGGCACAGGATCAGCTCTGAACGGAGACAGAAATAGGAATGCTCCTGTCCCAGGCCGCTCCTTGGTTCCTGTGTCCTGTGGATTCCAAGAGGGTCTCTCTGAGCATCAGTGGTGGTTTTACCTGTGCTTACAGCCTTGTCGGTATTCCTAGGACACTAGCTCTCTCCCGGCGCAATTTGGGTATAGGGCCCTGTGGCAGAGGAGCTTGTGAGCACTTAATTGCCAGGTGCTACTGCAGCAGCTGAAGATGCAGAGGCGAATGATGGGAAAACATAGAAACAGTGGTTTCTGTTCCTGTGAAGGTAAATTCTAGCGCCAATAAATAGTAGAGGCGACGCAGAAGATAAAACTCAGGAGAGGGATCACGGTTGTAGGAGAGTCTATACTCCAACATGCGGAGTTAGGAAGGCTCCGTCATAAAGTAAAAGGTAGAAGAGAAGCGGGGCCGTGGGTGTGACCAGCTTAAATAGGATGGAAAGTGTGGGTTGGCTGGAGCACAGTGGAACAGCTCGTTTTTTTTAAAGCTGTCTGGAATAAGGGCAGGGATTCCCCGGCCCTCACCATGCCAGACTTGCTAGATGATTATGAGACAAATAATTCCTAGTAAAAAACCTTATGTGCTTGAATCTGACACCAAAGTTCCTTTCAAACCATTTTAGGAAAGTTTCAAACCCCTCTCCTCTTGTCCCTTAGGTGACTAGTTGAGATATTGGTTCTTGGGTGACATTTTTCTTTTTGTTTTGGGGAGGGATGGGCCATCCCAGGGTCTTGCAAGTGCTATGGAATCACTCAGTCATTGAGATATAACGCGGCCTTTTCATATATGCATTTGAGACAGGGTCTTACAGGCTCGTGTGAGGTTCGTGCTATAACTAAGGAAGGCCCAAAGCTGTTGATCCCCCTGCTTCAGCATCCAAAGCAGATCGGATCTCAGGAGGCCTGTTCTGCTAAGCAACGTTTTCTATCTTGTTTTTTTATGTTTTCGTGACATCTTGACATCTTCTGCCACAGAAGATACCTCATCTGAATTTCATCTGAGGAGACATCCTTCAGCACGGTCCATATATTTGAGGGCTACTGACCTCCTCTCTAGTCATGACCAATGACCAGCTCTCACAGAGAGACAATTCTAGCTTACTTTCTTTTGCCGTCTAAGACTTTTACACGGGGGTCATATGCTTGGATGACGGTCACAGATTCCCCCTCCGTGTCTGACCATCACGGATGAATTCTCAACTCGATTGCCTTTGAAACCCCCACTTGTCCAGACTTCGAACTCTTCCCTCGTTCTCATTGATTTCTCTGAGCCCCGCTGTATCCCACGGCTCCGTCATATCAGCTTGCTACCACGATTTAGCCTCCTTTGCTAGCTTAGACCTTACTTTCTGAAGAACCTCTCAAAATTTGTTCCCCTTCCCCGTAGTAGTCTATTTTTCTCTACTGTAGTGAAGTTCTGGTGTTCTCCATCCCAGACCCAGTCTCCTCTCTGCCTCCTGTGGACAAGGATGAAAAGTCTCAGCTACCGCTCCAGTGCCCGGCCTACCTGCTCAGTGGCCTCTCTGCTGCCACACGTCCTGTCCTGGTGGTGGTGGTGGACTAACCCTCTGTGACTGGGAGCAAGTCTCCAGTGAAATACTTTCTAAGATGTCTTGGTCACGGTGTTTCTTCACAGCAATGCAACAGTAACTAAGATGAGTGTTAAGATACATTAAGATACATTTTTCTGTGCCAAGATGTTTCTATAGGGTGCTTTGCAAATGGTAAAGACTGGTTACCATTTACACACCTGCAGCAGGTGACACTATTAACACCTGAAAGCGTGTATATTTAAGCAACAGAAAAGGGACCACATTGACAGTATGGTTCATCTGCACATCAGAGATATGTCTCCTAAAAGATAAAGAACCCACAGAAAACACTTTTTTTCCCACTGAGTCTTTTCTGCATAGCTTTGCAGTAGCAGCTCTAAAACGGCAAGCTCTTTGTTTATAGCTAACAGTTAAGTTGAAGTAGCTTTATAAATCGCATCAAATGTCAGTCCCCTCATTTACTGTGAATATTATAGATATTTGAAAAGAGTTTAAAGTGCAAAGACTTCCTTGAACGTCAACGTTCATCTCAGCACTCAAACATTCGAGAGCAAACCCCTCCTTCTTACAGTTATTTATATTTTAAAGTTGTGTATAAAGATTTCTATCCCTGGTTTTCCAGATACATTTGCTTCTCCAGACACTTTACTCAGTCAAGAACTATATGTCGAAGTCCCTGCAGCAGAGAAAATAGACAAACGTACTACTTTCAAGGAGCCCCCTTGTAAAAGGAAAGTAGGTGTGGTGATGTCATAAATACGTCAAAGGTGAAGAGAGGAGAAAGAAAGCAGGAAAGGAGGCAGAGTCTGAACAAATATGGAAACACTTTAACGTTGTTCTTCAAAGGTTTTTTTTTTTTTCCCTCTTCGAGACAGGGTTTCTCTGCGTAGCCCTGGCTGTCTTGGAACTCATTCTGTAGACCAGGCTGGCCTTGAACTCAGAAATTCGCCTGCCTTTCCCTCCCAGAGGGCTGGGATTACAGGCGGAGTACCACCACCGCCCGGCACTTCCTAAATTCTTTAAAACATTTTTGTATTGATTCTTTGTGAATTTCACCTCATGCACCGCAGTCCCACTCATCTCCTTGTCCCTCCATATTTATCACCTCTGCCCTTGCCCCCGCCAAAAGAAACAAAAACGAACAAACCAACAAAAAACAAAAACAAAAAACAAGAATAAAACAAAACAAAACAAAACAAAACAAAACAAAGCACTACGGAAGCTGCGGTGCGTCTGATGCGTCACGCGGGATACCCATGTGCCCAAACAGCTTTACTTGTGAATCGCAAGGAGTCGTTGGTCTGGCTCGAGGCCTCTGGCTTCTGCTACAACTGGCAACTCCTTAAATTGTTAAATTAATAAAACATAGGGCTTCTGGGCTAGTTATTACCTACCACTCCACCCCAGATGCAAATTCCTTCCCTCTGCCCCACTGTGGCCTTCACCTTTCTAGACTTCCTTCCCTTTTGTCCATTGGGTGAGGCAGGTGGGTGGGGTCATGGCGCAGCCCGGAAGGCAGGAGAGAGAGCGGGCGTGGCATCCATCCTTCCCAACTTGTGCACAGTTGCAGCAATGGCCGTGTTCCTCCACAGCCCGAATTCAGCCCGGGCCACCGTGCCATCCTCTCCCGGGCTCTGGGCTCGGCCGCAACAGCAGTCTCGCTCTGCACTTCTCGGTCCAAGGATTGGTAGTGGAGTCTCTGTCTGCCACGCTCTGTGCTCTGTGATCTTCACCTATCCTGTCGGTGAATCTCTCATTAAATTCCAAATAAATGGGGTGGTGGTCTCTCTCTCTCTCTCTCTCTCTCTCTCTCTCTCTCTCTCTCTCTCTCTCTCTCTCTCTCTCTTTCTCCTCTCCTCTCCTCTCCCTTCTTTGCTCTCTCCCTTCCTCTTTCTCTTTCCTTCCTTCCTTCCTTTATTTCTTTTTCTGAATATGTCTTCTCTTAACTCTGACCCAGACAGCTATTTTTCAAAAGAGACGAAGCAAAGACTATTTATTGGCTTTAATAAAGCCATCTCAAAACTTTTCTATGAAGACACTCACTGAAGCGTCACAGTTGACGGCAAGCTGAAAACCATTTGCATACAAATGCTGTCGCATGGAAATGATAAAATATTTTCATCTCCAAGGTGAGACACAGGAAGAGTAGAAATCATGGGACTAGAAGAAACAATCACAACATGAGACCAGCCTTAATTATAACCATGTAAAACTGCAAGGATATTTGGATGGCAGAAAAATATGGAGATAATTGTGTCTGGGTATAGATTGTCTGATTTAAAAAATATTTAAAAGTTCATGTAATTAAAATTTAACTTTTTAAGTGCTTTATCATCATCAGTGTTATGATATTATAAGTATTGCACTTAATATAGATCAAGATAAATGCTCCAAGCAATGGAGGGGAAAATAGTAAATATTAATATTTCTCTTCTTACGTGCTTAATGGTAAACCCAGACATGAATTTGAATAGTATACCTGGCTTCCAAGGTTGAGCTACAAAGTCTTGTATGGAAATATTTTATGGATAATTTTTGTTTATAATCAAAGCATAAGCTCTTAAAACTAGCTTTTGAATGACCTATAAGCAAAGGAAAATGCGTTAGCACGTATTCAATGCTCTTAGACGACTCTGAGCTTTGCAATGGGCATTCAGTAGCCTTTAGTTTTATATGCCTGTTTTTCAAAGTATCTGTTTCATATTTTACCTTAATATATTCAAAGTCATAAAGCTGATGACGTGTCAGCTTTCAAGGAGACAGGAACTCAAAGGACACAAATTGTTCAGCAGAACCTTGCGTTTATTTTAGATTTCTTAGTAAATAAAAAGTAAATGCATTTGATCACTAAGGAAGCGCTTTTGGGAAGTGCATGTCCATCTGTAGAGTTCTGAAAACGATACTGCAGAGCACACGGAAATAGTGACATTCGGTGAAACGCAGTGACACAAATCCAAGCAATGATTCCAAAGATACCACAGGTTGCTGATACAAGGATCTGGTTGCTGGACATTTTCATTCAGTCCACTTTGGGCTTCTCTCCTTATCCAGAAAAGCACTCCGATTCATTTCATGCATGAGTAGACATTCTCAAGTTGAGATTGGAGTTTGGCTCTTAGGAAGACACTATCACTGAATTCCCCATAGCACAAAGAAAACCTTTCTGAACTCTAGTCTAGAAATGTTTTATTATGGACTGCTAGCAAATTATCCACAAGAGGTCGCCAAAGCTCTAGTGTTTTGTGTGTGGTTTTCTGAATTTGGTCCTTCCTTCCAACCGACTGAGACAGATTATACATTTCCTGGTTCTTGTTTTCTTTTGGCTTTTGTGAGACAGAGTCTTGTTTTGTAGCCCAGACAGCCCTGTCTTCAAATTCAGAGCTGTCCTGATGTCCCGTTCCTTCAAGTGTTGGGAGTGCAGGCGTGAGCCCCCTGACTTTGTTTCCTGGTTTTCTCCCTCAGATAATCAACAGAGAATCATTGTTTATTTCAGACCAAATCATCTTATGGAAGTCTGGGGCTCTCTAGGTTAAGCCTATACCATGGGTTTCAGAGAAGTCCTTATTACAGCGTACTGTTTTTATATTTTATTTTTGGGATTTTAATTATAACATCTCACCCTCTCCCTTCCTCTAAAGCCTCCCGTCTCTCTCTTGCTGCATTCCCTCAATGTTTCCTTGTTCAGTAATTGTTATTGCACGCATATAAATATATGGAAATACGCATGTATTCTTAAATATAACCTGCTCAGTACGTAGAATGTTTCTTGTATATATGTTTTCAAGGATGACCATTTTGCACCAATCGTTTGCCTTTTCCTGGAGAAGACGGCCTCTCCTACTCCCAGCTGCCCTAAGTTGCCTACAGTTCTTTGAATAACGTTGAGGTCTTATGGCTTTTTCTCCATCTACTTTGGCCGTCTCCCGTGCGGTTCACAACTGGGCAGCCATGCTGTTGAGACTTTCTCAAGGCAAATTTCCAGGTCCTCTGGCCCTCGCGACCATCCTCCCCCTCTCCCACAACATTTCTCTAAGCACGAGTAGGTGTATCCATTGGGGCTGGGTTCGACAACTCTACCTTTGACTGCTTGTGGCTTTCTGTGGGTATATAAGGACACATGTTCATAGATTGTTGTTAGGGATTATGCTAGCTTAAGAAATGAGTGGTTGTAGATTCTCCTTCAATAACTATGACTTCATCAGAACTGAACAGGTAGCGAGGTTTTCAGTACTGGGAATGGCCTTCCTCTTGCTGAGGGTGTCTTAGAAAGCTGATGGTTCCTGGAGGAGCATATGACCACTCCTTCACACTTAGGGTTAATATGCCATGTTGATTGTTTCTGCGGTTTATTGGCATCATAACTGGGTAGAACTGCTGGGCGCCTCACTCCTTTGGATGTTTGCCTGGTAGCGTTTCTTTTATCCTTATCATTTTTCCCACCTCCCTTCTTCTCATCTCCAAAGAGCCCACTTTCCCATTTCTCCTATCAGAACTCTTTCATACTGACATATTTTACAATTAGTAGAGAGCCTTAGTGAGGTGCCATGCCACCTGGCAAGAACTTGACATTGACCAAGGTGAAGGTCCTCTCCCAGCCTTAGAGCAGGTAATTCCTGGGTTAGCCATAATCCCCTCCGCCTAGGGTGGAGTGCTCAGACCAAGGTGAAGCCCATTGTTCTTCAAGGACCTGCAGTTGCCTGAGAGGCACTAGCCACCTGTGGGGCATCGACAGTTCGGCAGATGAGTTTCCAGCCTTTGGGGAAAGGGTTTTCCTCCAACTATATATATTTGGAGACACCCCCATTAAACTTTGAGCCTTGATCAAAAAACCTATTTGTCTTGGCTTCATATTCCCCTTACAACCCCTTTCTAACCCAGGCTTTCCTTCCAGGTAACCAGGTAACCCGTTCGATGTAACTGTGGGCAGTTACAACAATTGATGATCATTTTAAAACTCAGTGATCACTTTATTTTAAAACACGTATTGATCATCTTAAATATGCGTGTCAATTACATGTCAACAAGTGTTGAGAGAAGGAAGAAGGAGAGCTGGCCAGATTCATTAGCTGATCATATTTACCGCTGAAGCCATTTATAAAAATCTATTGCACCTTTCTAAACTACGGGCATTTGTAAACAAAATAATGTAGTTTCTATTCATCTCTAAAATAATAGCATTGGTCCTGTGGATAGATCAAAATGAGGCATGTTCAACCCTAGTTATGGGGAAAAGAACTCTATGAAAATATTCTCAAACAATCCCATTAAAAAGTGACTGGGAGCTTTTGGGCATTCTTCCCACTGGGAAGTCTTTCTCATTCAGTTCTGCAATGGAGATTTGCGCCTGTGTCTACAGGCAACATCTGTTGCTCTCACAGAGGCATGGAGTCTGGACTATAGCAATATAGACAACAGAACCTAACACCTGGAGGAAGAGAGGTCATTCCTGCTACCGAGAGAGAAGAAATGCAGCACTCATGACCATGTGTTGACTAAATGGTTTTTTGAATAGTGTAAGAAAAATGTTAGAAGAAAAATCTGCTTCGAATTTGCTGCTGTGACCCTCTACTCTTTAAAGGCTACCATCCTAAAATAGCGGGGACGGGCTCCTTAATCTCCATCTCAGGGGTCTCAGAGGAACTGACTCTGCTCTTAGCATCCTTGGCAATTAAGACTGCCGGTGCATATCCTGCAAGCCAGTGTCACAGCTCCATCTTCATTACGGTCTCATGTGTGGGGACAGAGGCTGTAGGCTGAGATTTTCTGACGCCAGACCTCCCTCCCCTAAATAAGAATTATTAATTTAAAATACTGTGACTTACACGCGTGTTCAAAGAGAAGTTTTATAGTTGTGAATTGAGGATTTAAACAACCTTAATCTGTTTCATAGGAACGGCACTAAAAATTTAAAAATCTGTGGAGTGTAAGGATATAACTATAAAAATTCCAACACTGAATCCAACAAGATGATTTCAAAGGTCCCTTCTAGCTGGGAGATGCAAGGACTCTACTTAAATTCTCATGGTTTGTGAGCTGTAGAACATTCATTTCTACTTCAGGGAGTTCTCTTTGGGTGGGGTCTTTTGTGTTTTGAACAGTTGTCTTATTCAAAACACTACAGTTTGGAGTTAAAAGTTAGTCCATTTAAGGTTTATTTTCTGTAGTTTCCAAGATTTTGCGTTATGTTCTCAACAATACTTATTCATTTTTTTTTTAATCTCTAACATCTTTTCTGATGAACACAAAGTGGAGCTGCGAAATGCAACCAGAATTCTGTCCCCTATTTCTTTCTGGAGAAAGATAATCATTTTAAATACCATGATCATGAACTAGAAGGCCCAAATGAATGCTAAAACAGAGATACTGAGTTTCTATTTGACTTTGGTCATCTCTCAGTGAGGGGGGGGAGGAAAAAGGAAATAGGCTAGCCAGGAAAGTGGGGCGTGGTGCAGTGGTTCTCAACCTGTGAGCTGCCACCCAGCAGGGGTCACATATCAGATATCCTGTATATCAGATGTTTACATTACAATTCATAAGAGTGGTAAAATTACAGATAGGAAGCAATGATGAAAACAACTTTGTGGTTGGGGGGGGTGTCACCTCACCATGAGGGACTGTATTAAAGGGTTGTAACATTAGGAAAGTTGAGAGAACCACTGCTGTAGTAGTGGTCAATCTCATATCCGGAATTTGAAGGGATCGGAATAAGCCATTTTGAATGTTGTTATAACCTGGTCTACTACCCTTTAGCCGAGGACGCACACCGGCTGGCTTCAGTTTTCTCATACTAAGCCCCGTGTGGGCACGTCCAGAGGACATTCCGTGTACCCGTGAGCTATGAATAACACAGCATAGGTCATCAACTTCCAACCAGGTTTAGGAGGGTATGAGGACTGCGTTTGTGCCTCTGACGCTTACATTTGCCTGGCACTGAATTCTGTCGTGAAGACTGAGGTTTTTTTTCTGCTCTTGTGCTAAGCTCAGTGAACAACTGAGAGAGAGAAGGGTAAGAATCCAGACAGCGGCAGGGCTGTGCATCAATGCTGAGGCCTGTGCTCGCGTTCCCCTGGTGTTTCCTAACTCAGACATCTGATTGCATGTTACAATTGATGGCATTATACAGTGTCTGAGTGGGGGTCTTAAGTGACTTGATCTGTGTGCGTGCAGGCCTGCTCAGAGCTCTTGATACCATCAAAACGACCCTACTTTTATGAATTGTAGTAAATGTTCTCTGTTTTTTGTTTTTTGTTTTTTTTTTCCATTCAAAACACATTTAAACATCACAGTATAATTCAGCATTAGACTAAAAAGTCCTCAGGCTAAAATCAGTGAAGTGGGGAATATTATTATGTCAGTAAGACAGAAACTTATTGTGGGGATGATAACACACATTTCCTATTTTCTTGGGGATGAGTGAACATTTTTTTCTGAATCCCTGGAAAAGAAAATGCAGATTGGATAAGTTGTATGGGATGCTGTGAGTGAACTAAATGCAAAAGAATTGTTCTTCACTCTGTTGCAGCACAGGAGGCCTTTGGCCGGAAACATCAGCACCATTTAAGGATCTGGTGGGAACAGGATCACAGGCTGCACATGCGACTTTCAAACACAAAACCTGCACTTCACTAAGGTGCATGGGTGATCCACACCAAGTGAGCCACAGTATGTGATCTACAACATAAGATTCATAATCATGTGATCCACAGTATGTGATCCACAACATATGATTCATAATCATGTGATCCACAGTATGTGATCCACAACATAAGATTCATAATCATGTGATCCACAGTATGTGATCCACAACATAAGATTCATAATCATGTGATCCACAGTATGTGATCCACAACATAAGATTCATAATCATGTGATCCACAGTATGTGATCCACAACATAAGATTCATAATCATGTGATCCACAGTATGTGATCCACAACATAAGGTTCATAATCATGTGATCCACAGTATGTGATCTACAACATAAGATTCATAATCATGTGATCCACAAGCGTGTAACAGCCCGAGAATGTCCTACAGTGAAATGTAGCTTTATGAAAAGCAAATTGATGCTATTAGTTCGTTAAATAAGAAATGCTAACAGAACCTCGGGCTCTTGGATGTGTTACATAATTATACTAAAATAACTCTTTTTTTAAAAGTGTATTAAATGACAGTTCTAAGTACTAAGGCTCAATTATAATTTTGTTGGACTATTCTCTTTAAATCCCTCAGTGTTTAGTAAACTAACAGCATGGTTTGTGGATTCTGTGGTCTCAGACTTGGGGGAAATCAGTGTTACGCAGCGTGCTAAGTGCTACAGCAGCAAGACCATCGATAAAGAGATGTGCACCTCTCACTCACATGACTGGGGAAGGCTCGCTATTTTAAGTAAATGTTAGCACATGATGCTGATGGACTGGCAAAAGGTATGAAACAGGGAAAGACATTCTGGAAAGGTTGAGTCACTTCTGATGACAAAGACATCAAGTCTGTCAAGAAATGGTGGCTGGAAGTCAAGTAATTATTTTCCGGGGGTGGATGGATCTGGAAGAGATGTTTTGCTGTGCTATAGAGAGGATGTGATCACAGAAGAAAACACTTCTAATAATCTAGGAGGATGTGGTGTTCAAAGTTCTCTCCTCCCATTGGGAGAACTGAACTTGGGGTCAGTGTTTTGTAGAATTAGATTCTTGAGTTTTTTGAATGAGGCTGGCTTCCACTTGAAGAATGGAAGCCTTTTAAGCATTTGATTATTGCCCTGAATTAGGTTTGAATTCTACACACAGATATTCCAAGTTCTCTGGCTGGAGAGATGCCTGAGCACATGTGTGCTTCTCTCTCTGTCTCTGTCTCTGTCTCTCTGTCTCTATGTCTCTGTGTTGCTGTGTCTATCTGTCTGTCTGTCTCTCTCTCTCTCTGTCATTTTAAATAAGCTTCACAGTCTATAGTCACACCATGGTACTACTGTATATCTTATTCATAGCAATAAGCTTAGCCTGAGAGGAGTTGTAAGTGATAGGCAGTCAGCCAAGGACAGGAACTTCAATACCAAGAACTCCTCAACCTAGACAAAACAAAGCATTGGCCAACACATTTCCTTGCCGGGCAAAGCCAGTATCCTCGGCAGGCATGATGGGGAAATGGAGAATGTATCTCCACCATTACTTTGTAAATTCTTTGACTCATCAACACCGTCGGCAGCTTGTAACTCTCTCATTCCAGCATAATGGACCTCATTTCTGGCACCACGTGGCTATAAAAGGCAGATTTTTAAACATTCACACTCAATCACAGGACAGGTACTTTCCAGGGAGGGCCCAAGGTGGTACTACTCATGGCTTACAAATGCTGGCAGGGCTTCTGAGTTCTAGCTATCTTGTCTGGTAACCCAGTTGCTTGCTGATGGTATAGAACATCAGCACACCCTTGTATGAGTTGTGTGCTGAACAACTCAAGTGGTAAATACTAGGGGGTCAGAAACCCAGGGTGGGTTACTCTTGTTCCACTTTCTAAACAGGTCCATGAGCTCACAGAGCCTTGCACCCCAAGCTTGTGGCCAAAAACTATGAAACATTATGGTGGTAAAGTAGAATATTTATGCTTCTGATTTGGTTCTCATTTTCCTGATTTTGCTTTGAGAAATGTACGCCCCCCCATCCCCAGTCTATGTATTTCAAGTAAAATGCAGTCCAGAGAATGAAGACTATTTATATAATGCTGACTTTTACATATTTAATTACCACTCAAAGGATGGAAGGGTTAAAAAAATACTCGATGGGAAACTACATAGAACTTAAAGTGTCAAACGATGAGGTGTTATCATAGTATAGTGTGCTCACTCCACATATGTCTGTTTCTGCTCTACAAGAGTAGACTGAGAAGTACCTCTTTCCTGGCTCTGTATGGGAGAGCTGTGTGAACCCATGTTCTAGACCACCACTGTGCCCATAATAGCAGCGAACAGTCAGTACATTATTCAAGATAAGGTGCTTGGACCTTCTTTGAGCTGTTGGAAAGATGACTCTTATGAGTTGGCCCCTATGAATAAGAGTCCAATCAAGCTTGTCTCAGACCTTCCCAAGCCTGGAATCTTTAACTCACAGACTACCAGAATGACTAAACTTGGCTTTTGCTACTTACAGGCAAAGACACTTAACAGATAAAGTCTATTGTATGTGTGGGAAGAGAGGATTAGTTAATTCTTGAGATCTTGACATATCCTGGAAACAGCAACTTCCTGGCATAAAGGAAGTCAATCTCAGTTGTCATCTTCTGTAGGACCTGAGTATATACTGTTCTGGGGGAGGAAAGTCTAAAAGCCAGGAATACAGGGGAGGCCAGCCCTGTTCAAGAACCCCACTTCACAGGACACCTCAGCCTTCCAGAGACATCAGTCTTAGGCAACTTCAGGACTTAAGATCATTATATCTTTGCACTAAGAATTCTTCATATAACATCTTACTTATCTCTTATAGACTCTTTAATTCCATGCACAGAGTCACAACACTACTGTATCTTTAATTCCAATGAGATGGATGAGGTTGTGCACAGAGGAAAGAAAAAACTCATTTACAAGGAAGTAATGACTAGGTGTGTGTTTTTGGTTTTCAGAATATTAGCCATTATGAAATATAGGCTCATTATAAAGTAAGAACATAAATACATATGCCATTCTCATGATTAAATAAGTATAATCATGAGATTATTTTTCCTATTAACCAATCACTCTCCTTGTCAATTAAACAGCAATGATTTCTTCTGCCAAGTACCTCAAGGGAAAGGTATGGCACAACAATAAGTAGAAATAAAAGAAAACAAAACAACCCTCCAAAAACTGTAGAAGTTTTCAGATAAAACCTCCCAACATTAGAACAGTGGAGAATCACTTGGTACAGGCAAAGGCAAAATATCATGGGTGGCTGCTTCTACCTTATAGCAACATTGTCTCCAGGTTATGCATATGTAAAAGAATGAGAGAAAGAAGGAAGAGAGAGGATTGGATGACAATGTAAATGGTGGGTTTCAGAGAGAGAGAGAGTGAGAGAGAGAGAGAGAGACATAGGGAGACAGAGAGCGAACCAGAGAGACAGAGAGACACACAGAGAGCTACTAGCTCTACCTCAGACCATCCTTATTGGCTCTTCCCACCCAGGTGGGAGGCTCCTGAGGGAGCTTGCCTCACCTCTACCTGAGTGTGGTTGCAGCCTCCGTATACAGATGTGGGTAGGTCTCCAGGAAGAAGTCACGGGCACTGGGGTAATGCTATAGACCTGGTTTGGGACACACAGTGAGATTAGCAGACCTCCATCGATTTCCCTCTTTCCTGCTATTCGTGCTATCAATAAATAGTCTTTCCTTAGCAGAAAGAATCTCAAGGTAAAACGTGGCAAAATTCTCCAACAGCTCTGTGAGAGCAGAGAGACTAGCATTTACTAGGTAGAATTTTTCACCACCCCATTCACCAGCATCAGAGTTTGACACTGAATAAATTAAATTGGGTCAAGTACAAATGTTTCTCTCACAATGGGCTTATGGATAGATACTGTGATGATGTTCTGAGGTATTTATAGCCGTCTCCATTAACGCAGGTTGAGAGCACTTGTTCTAATGGGCAACAGTATCAGAAGTATCCTAATGGCATACAAGTATCAGAAGGGGCCGCTTGCTCCATGCCCCTGAATCTTAGTGCATCACAGTGGCGTTCATTTGGAAGAATTGCTCCCAGACCCCATTTGATTATGAAGTCTAGTCTTTGCCCAAGAAGGGTGAGTCACTGGGTCTTACTGAGGAGTTCTTGGGATTTCCATGCTCGGTTCATTTTCTTGAACATAGAACCAGTGGAATGATGGAACAAAAATCTGCTAGGGTGCAGACTTGAGAGGACAGACTTGGTGTTTGGGAAGGGTATAAAGACAACCCAGTAGGAAGCGGATGGCACTGGCATTGGTTCACCTTGCCAGTCTTTGCTAGTCTTTGTTGGGCTTTGCTGACAATGCTGTGGCATCCGTTCACCTTGCCTTCTTCACGGACTTCATAGACAGAAACATACCAGTGAATGTCTCGTGAGATTCCAGCAGCTTCTCGAAGCTTCTGCATGGACTAAGGCCAATTGGTAGAGCCTTGTGGTTTCTTCTGGATTTAACGGCTAGCGCTGATTTGCGAATGGCGTTTGTGAACGGATCGAGCTACGGCTGCTGATTCGTGTGAACTGAACTGCTGACATCCTGACAGTGAATACTGGGATCACCCAACAGAACTATTTCTAAACAGGCCCACATGACCCTTGGCCCTATTAACCTTTCCTTTCCACTACCTCTGTTGGGTGGTGGGCTAGAAGAGAGGTTAAAGTGTTTAAGAACCATTATGAAAGTAGGCTTTGAAAAACCTAAGTCTACACAGTTCCAAATCTACTGGGCACAGATTCACAGAGTATAGATCCAGAAAAGATTTGATGTTGCAGTGTTCATTTGGAAGGTTAGAAATGGTTAGAATGTCTAGGTTTCGAGACAGAGCTCCTTCAGAGGACTGTGACAGATAATGACTCTGCAGGCATCACTGTGCTTCTGGGTGCATGTTTACTGATGACTGACATTGCTTGTAGAAATACCACTCCGATCCCTGCCTTCATCTGGCAACATTTCCCCATGTGCATGTCTGGGAACAAACTCTCCCCTTTCCTACGAACTCCAGCCAATCCAACAACCTCAATGTTTCGGCTCCCAGACCCTATTTCTATTCTGGTCTATTGGGACTAATGGCCTCAGCAAATGAATCTGGAGGTGACAAGGAGTTTGAGTGAGTATGTGACATTTTCTAAATTGTTCTGAACGGTCAGCATTAAGCAATTTTCCACTTTCTCCAGTACATCAGTTAAAGAAAAAGCTAAAGGCAAGTCTTACTTTTAATGTTATTTCTTGATATAAAGAAATGCATGCAGAATTATTGTTATATTGCTTGGCAGAATTAAGTTTAATAATAAAAGGCTCCTCTATTCAAGCTTATATAATTCCGTCTTTAAATTCTATTAACTTAGGACTTTGTGGACTAAGCTTCCAGCCTGAATTCTGGCAGATAAGCATCAAACCATAGCAAAGACACAAGGTAAATTTTAAAATGCTTTTAACCCCTCTTTGAAGGCTATTTGGTTTATTTTCAACTTTTTAGTTTTAAAAGAAATGCTACAGTAAATGCTACTGAACAAGCATCATTGACCTTCATATTTTTTTCCCAGAAAATTTTCTGGAATTATAAGTCTTAACCTCAAGGTTGCCAGATTAATAAAAGAATAGTTGCCATTTCTCTATTAGTACATTTGTCTTCCATAGAACACTTGTCAAGAGATCTCAGTAACACTGGTACCGGTCCTGGATGTAGTTTGTATGTTGTAATGCTCACTGCATGGCTACCAAAATACTAAACTATGTGTCTTTGAATGTTTGCCACCGAAATTGTACCTTATATGCCCCACTTTCACTTTCAACGTCCCCAAAATGAATTTAAAATGCTTGTTGAAATTATAATTAGTATTTAAAAGGCTAAACAATTGTAACCTGTCGCTTCTAGGGTACAGTGTGAGAAAACATACAGGGCTTTCCCCTTGGTGTATTCTCAGGTCCCTGGCATGTACATCTTGGGTCAAACGCCAACACCTCCCCTTGGTTTTGTTTGCTGAAGCCGAGAGTCATGGGGCTTCGTCATCATTTTGGGGAACGTGATGATGGAGCTGGCCTTCACTAGGACACGAGCTTCGAGTCTCTGATCAGGACCCACTGAAACACCATGTGACCTTGAATCCATAGGTTCCAATATTACTAAAAATTCCGCTTGACTTCTGTGTTTGGCTTCCTGTTCTAGGAACCCTACCTAAAGGAATATCACTCTATTCTCTTTGTCTTCTAGAGCTTTTGTTCCTTGCTCTGCCCTAGCATGTGCACTCTTTTGGCTGTGGCTTGGCTTTTTAGAGAGGAGTGTATTTCACCAACCCAAGGATAATTTTCAGTTTTAGATCCTATGATTCTACTACGTGGGAATAAAAGGAAGTGCACGGGAGATACAGGATTGCAGGCCACGGTCCGATATATAATGCAGGTTGCACCTACTTTAGGGTATGGAAACTGAGCCAGCTGCTTGATTTTGTTAATAATGAAAACTTATTAGATATGTGCCGATTCTCTCCTAACCATCAATTTTGACTTTATGTAACCTGAGATTTTGGGAAAAAAAATTTTAAACTGACTTCTGGAAAAAATTGTTGGAAACCACTGATTTAAAAAAAAAAATCAGATCAAGATATAAGGAAGATCTTAAAACCAAGAAAAATAAAAATCGAAATAGCACAAAATTTCCAAGTGACTGCTGCTCAGGCGACATCGTGGAGGAAAGAGACACACCCTCCTTCCAGCTGTGGACTGGTTATTCCACAGCTGTGTGGATGGAAAGCAAGGCCACCCACCTGCTTAGAAATGCCAACTGGCAAAGAGGAAACGGGAGAGGGATTTGTTGACGCCCTGTCTCTGTGCACCTTCGCACAAACACAGGCTCCTTGTTTTCTTCTGAGAGGAAGATACATTTGCAATAGAGACACATGTGACTGGAGCCCTCGGAAACCCACCACAGGACACATTACAGGACACTCTGCCCTTAGCTCACTAGTGCCACCTGGTGGCTGCAAGGGAGTGCACATTTCCATGATCATGTGACTCTCTTCTTTCTAAATTACCACTCCAACTTTTCTCCAGCGCTCGCTCTCTCTCTCTCTCTCTCTCTCTCTCTCTCTCTCTCTCTCCCTCCCTCCCTCCCTCCCTCCCTCCCTCCCTCCCTCCCTCCCTCCCTCCCTCCCTCCCTCCCTCCCTCCCTCCCTCCCTCCCTCCCTCCCTCCCTCCCTCTCTCTCTCTCTCTCTCTCTCTCTCTCTCTCTCGTCCTTTGATGATGCCGTGATCTGGATCTGGCATTTCACTAGCATTTTCTGCAAACTGGAATGGGTTTGTTCGGATAGGACATTGATTGTATTGGCTGGTTTTATGTCATCTTGACGCAAGCTAGGATCATCAGAGAGGAGGGAGCCTCAACTGAGAAGATGCCTCCCCGATCGTAGTATAGGCAAGCCGCTAGAGCATGTTTATAATTAGTGATTGACGGGGGAGGGCCCAGCCCATTGTGGGTGGGGCCATTCCTGGGCTGGTGGTCCTGCGTTCTAGAAGAAAGCAGACTGAGCAAGCCAGTGAGCAGCACTCCTCCACGGGCCTCTGCATCAGCTCCTGCACCCAGGCTCCTTTCCTGACTGAGTTCCTGTCCTGACTTCCGTTGTTGGAGAACTGTGATGCGGAAGAGTACCCGAAGAAACCATTTTCTCCCCAAGTTTCTTTGATTGTGTTGTTTTATCACGCGATAGTAACCCTAAGTAAGACAGACATTAAACGTGATCATTTCCTTATTTTCAATGAAACAAAAATACCCTATTGATATGTGTGGGTTCACAATGGCCTTCAACCTCTGACACCTCAAATATAAGGATGGTGGGATTTGGCTTCTCCCCTTCCAACCTGTCACCGTGAAACTGGCTCCCCCACCATCAGTCCTAGCAGGAATTTATTACCCTGGCAGTTATGGGGCTTCACTCCTTTTTTTGGCCTTATAAGATCTTTCCTCCCAGATTCTACAACCCGTGTGTACAAAGATGAGGTATTGTCCAACACCCCTGCCCCGGCCAATGGTACATAGCCACACAAACCTTGCCCCAGAGACTCTGGCCACCTCCCTGCGGACATAAATACCCCTTTCTCCCCTCCCAATAGACGAGCCCGTTCTCCCACGCCGTTCTCCAGTTCCTTCCTTGTGTCACACGGATGTGATGATAAGCTCCTTACAGCTGAATAATTTGTGATTTCATTTGGCCTTGTTGAAAATTACATAGTCAGAAACATTTCATTAGCATCGAAGAGAAAATAATATAAACTTTCAACCTCCGTCAAAGTGAATGGTTAGCAGCTGAATAAGCTTGAAACCCCATTGTATTTGCACACATTTGAGACCTTCATTTGGGCAAAAAAATATAAAAGAGCTGTTTTGTAGATTAAACAGTATAAGTGCATTAGGTTTTGGAGCATTAGGAGTCTTCCCAGATAAAGAAATTCATACGCATTTAAAAGAGACAAATATATTAGAGATCCTCTTATTAGATGAAACATATTCATTAGCGCTGCAGTTATTTTAATAATGATTTTATATGGCTGAATAATGCTAATGCATTTAGGAAGTCTAGGCATCTTTTTAACTATAAAATAGCATGGACATATTATGAAATATTGGAATACAGAAAAGAATGCCATAGCACAACTCTAATAAACCATTACTTTTAGTTTGCTATTATCCTTATTCTGGTCTTTTAGGTTTTGAAACCATTGATGTAGACATGATGTGTATATATGTGTTACCATGTGAGTTGATGCATACTATGTGCATGTAGAATCTCATGGAAGCCACATGAATGTGTTTTGTGTCCTGGAACTGGAGTTATAAACAGTTGTGAGCCCCTGTGTGGGTGCTGGGATCTGAACCTGAGTCCTCTTCAAGAGCAGCAGGTACCCCTGAGCTCCATGTGAAAGGTTTTGTATACTTGTATTATCTGTATTCCGTAGCCTATTCAGTGTGTCACACATAGATTTACAGTGGTAAAGATAATGCAAATAACTTAAAGGTATATGGTAACTTGCTTAAACTTTGCTGGTGTCTTTTACTTTTAAAATATCCTATTAAAATATCCCTACCGTATACATAAGGTACCAAATACCATCTATATGTGTGTATATATGTTTTTAAACCATATTTATATGATATTATTAAGAAGCATAGTTAACAAATTAAAACTTGTAATAGTTTTTATATTTTTGATACAGATAGAAAAATATATATTTTATAGACTATTAATATAATTTATATTTTGTGTATATAATGTTTGTTTATATTGTGTATAATATATACAATGTATAAAAAATGTATATTCTATGCTATATATCTTGTATATGATTCATATGTACAATATAATATGTGTGTTTAAAATAGTATATAATATATATATTTATGTACATAATAAATTATATACATTTAGATTGATCCACAATATAGAAAACAGACCACCACCAAAGTAGAATTTTAAAAAACTATTTTTTAATAATACATTATTATTTTATTTTGTTTTGTTTTAAATTGACAGCTTTGCTACAATGGATCCAACTAAAATATTCTTACAGATAGACAAAGTGTAGTAAGATAGCCAAGAAGTTTTTGGTGGAATTTAACAGGGAAGGAGATGATAAGGACAAACTCCACTGCACGTGGGATGGGGTACAGAAAGGCCTTTTAAAAAATATTTTCCCCACATTTTGGAGTATGGTTTTAAAAACTTGGTTGACTTTTATTCCTGTGCTATGACTTCGTCTGGGCAAAGAATTCTTACCATCTCCTATTTCAATAAAATGTTTACTAGTTTTGTCCCAGAGCACGCTCCCTTCCGTGCTAAGGGCTCCTGTGAAGCTTAATCTACCCGTGCTGTCACCACAAGAGCTCCGGAGTCACCAGAAGCCAGTGGCCCATTGCGCTGGAGAGCCTGTTGAGGATACGGCGGTTTTGAATCGAAAGCTCAGCTTTGGAGATTACAGCCAAGTCGTCGTTGTCGTTGTGGTTGTTCGTTCGTTCGTTTTTGTTCCTTTGGTTTTTATGTAGGTCACATAATTTCTGATGCTCAGTCGTCCTGAGAGTCCAGTGGTCTTTGGCCCTTTGGCTACTAGTGAGTTAGACTCTGCGATGCACCTGCTTTGTAATCAGGAATAGACAGAAGGAAGTAACACAGCCAGGAGCTCAGGGTAGCTCAACCGCGAGGCAAAGTCTGCCACAGACTTACTCTGAAAGGTGTGTGTGTGTGTGTGTGTGTGTGTGTGTGTGTGTGTGTACACATGCATGTGTTCGAGCTCATGCCCAGGGGGTGCTTATGTGTGTATGTGCCTATGTGTATGCGGGCAAAAGCAATGGCACACGAGTTATGTTATCATCTAAATAATGCAGGAGCAAGGCAGACACTATAGCTCTGTGTGTTTTGTGACTGTTGCCTTTGCAGTGTGTTGGAACTGGACTATCCCCAAAGGCCATGGGTTAGAGATCTGGTCTACTGCATGGTACTCTTGGGACGTGTCGGACACTTTAAGAGGCAGGAGCTCAGCAGGGCTCTAGGTCACTGAGGATGTCTCTTGGAGAACGGGGCTACGGGACTCCAGTCTCTTCCTCTTTCTCTCTTCTGCTTCCTGGCTACAAGCTGTGTCGCTGGTGGTTGCTCTCGGCTCCCCACCATGCTGTGGTTTTGCTGCAGGTCTCAGAGCAATAATGGACTGATTGATCAGACCCAGAAAGTTCCAAAAGCCGTGAGGCAAAAGATGACTCATTTCTCTTTATTTCAAGTAACTGGAGTAACTTCAGAAAGCTGACTAGCATAGCCTGGAAAGCCTGTATTTTTCTTTTCCCCGGGACTATAGGATTGTGCTTGCGGTTCCTGATTCTGCTCCTTAAAGCAAAGCATAAGATGAATACCAATTAAAGGAGAAAAAACAAAAACAAAAACAAAAACAAAACCAGTTTCTGTGTGGGCATGTGTGTACCGGTGTCTGTGTTCAGCAGTTAAAACAGATCTGGTAGCCCAGCGAATGGCACGCAGATCTGAGTGTTTCTGCTTTTAAAGATTGGCAGAGTTATGGCTTGCAGATAAACTAGACTATCCAGGGAGGAGGAGCTAGAGGGATGACTGGGTGGTGAAGAGCATCTGCCGCTCTCGCAGGGGAGCTGAGGCTGACTCCCAGTTTTCAAGTGAGGCTGTTCACAACCACTTTTGATTCTAATTCCAGGGGGATCCGATGACCCTGGCCTCTGCAGGTACCCACATTCACATGCATTGACTTCCATAAACATAGTTTTAAAAAGTGAATACGGAAATGGGAGGGAACTCTTCCTGGGAGGCAGCTCGCTCACTCCTGAACTGAGTCTGATCAGGCAATACAGACTGGAGGACACAGGCTCAGGACTCATGGGGGACTTTTCTCACGCAGATCACCACACGTGTGGATGCACTTAACATGCAAAACTTTACATTGTGCAGTGGATCAGATGACAAATCTCACGCTATGTGGATTCTACCACAGTCATAGCTAGAGGGCTTGAAATAAACAGAACATTGCAGATGACTCTTGACAGACCAACCTTTGGAACTGTATCCGTTTTTTTATGGTGTGCATTTTACAGCAAAATTTAAAAATATAAGATCTTTCCTATTTGCAAGATTTAGTTTCATTTCTTATTTTTATTCCTACGTTTGGCCATCGACATTACTTATTAAGCTCTATAAATACTCAAAATACAAATTTCTGGGCTCTGCCCCAGAACCACTGAAGCATAATCTCCAGGAACGGTCGCCAGAGTTTAGTATTTTAACAGGTGCTTTGACGCGCCTTAGGCAGTCACAGGCTAGTCACCCCTTCAATCTCTCTCTCTCCTCTTGGATCCCGTGCGTTCTGTTAGTTTCCTTTCTCATGGCAGGGGCGTAATTCTGGATATAAAGGGATGAGGAGGAACAAGTGTTGTGTCGTTTGTGGGACTTCATCTTTTATGGCGGATTACAGAAGGCAGAGCAGAGCAGTTCCCACCATGGCCGCTAGAAAGTACAGAACAAATGGGTGTGGCCAAGGGCCATGCCGGAGATACCCTGCAAGCATTTTCCTGCCCTGTGACCCATGTCCTCCAGTGAGGACCTCCCTCCTACTTTTCACTATCTTTCAATAAGGACATCTCACCGTAAATCTATCAAGGAATTAAGTCATTAGGTCAAAAGTCCTCATGACACAGTTGCCCATATAATTGCCCTCATAGACACACCCAGAGGTGTGCAAATACCCTCAGAGGCACAGCCAGAGGTGTGCAAATATCCTCATAGATGTACCCAGAGGTGTGCAAATGCCTTTATAGACATCTCAGAGGTGTGCAAATGCCCTCGTAGACACACCCAAGCTGTGCAAATGCCCTCATAGACACACCCAGAGGCATGCAAGCACCCTCATAGATGTACCCAGAAGGGTGCAAATGCCCTCATAGATAACCAGAGGTGTGCAAATGCCTTCAATAGATGCACCAAGGGGAGTGCAAATGCCTGCACAGACATTCCAGAAGTG
>OZ030027.1:12280000-12507500 GCA_964023405.1 Apodemus agrarius
TGTGTGTGTGTGTGTGTGTGTGTGTGTGGCTTTACTGGAGAAAAGGAAATGTCATAAACTATGTAGGGCCCAAACCCAGCAGCCCAAAGGCCAGTTGGGCTGAGTGCTGTCTAGCAGCGGTTACTGTCACGGCGTGCTTTACCATGCTGTGTGGTGATGAACTTATATAACTGAGCCCTTCTAAAGGCAGTGTTGACCTCTGGGCAAATACAGTGATGGACCCAAGAGAGATAGCAGATTAATCGCCAAGAGTTGAGCAAGGAGATGAGTTATTCTGATCAAATACTAATGTGTTTATGACCGTGTAAGCACTCAAGTCTTTAGGGTCTAAATTTGGGTAATTCGCACAAGTCAGATACTGCCAGTCTGTTAAGAGAGGCAGAAATTACGCAATGCTTTTAGGAGGCAATTTCAAGAGAAGCCTACTGGAGAGCAGACAGGGAATCACACCATTATGGTAATTACTTTAATTTTATTAAAGGTGGAGCCGGTAATTGTTTCCCCCGGTGGTGGAACAAAAGCACCTTTCCAGAAATCCCTTTTGTCTTTCTAGGAAGAGCCAGAGGGGGCAGGATTTCTTACTTTTTAGTCTTGTTGACTTAATTTTTCACGAAGCATTTCCCCTAATAAGTTTGTGGGAAATGCCGTGTGATTCAAGACAGAAACAAGGCTATGGAATCTCTGATATTCTGGCTTTGCCTACCTCTAGGATGTTTGCAGGGATGGCGCATGTACTATAACATGCTCTCTTGCTTCTCAATACAATTCCCTTTCATGGCTCTCAGATATGATTCTAGTCATTCTTCCTTTATCTCATTATTGCAGCAAAATCAATGCAACAAAGTCGAACACAGAGCTTTGTAGAATAAGTGTGGGACTCATACATACTCATACACATATATACACAAAATACACACATACACATGCATACACACATAGACACAATACATACAATATACATGCACAAAAAGACACACACACCCACATATCTACTCATACACACGAAACCACTCACACATACACACACCTTAATTGAGTCTATGTTTCTTACTGTTCTCTGTCTCTGGTATATTTTAGCTATGATTTTCCTGAGATATACCTGAGGATATTTTGCAGTATTTTTGAGATGAGAAGAGGCTAGAGGTAGCACTATATCAATCTTTATTTCACAATAATTGGTGAAAAAGGAAAGTCAAATTGAAACTTATAATGGTAATAATAAAAGATCTGTTAAGAGCTTAAGGATCTTTAGAAATTCTGTATCTCTGATAAAGTGAATCAGGGTGTCCCAAGGGATGTAGCAAATTAGTTGTTTTCAGTCTTGAAACCTCTTTTTAGTATTCCATGAGAATGTGGACTTTTAGGAGGGGGTGTTCCCCCTGGGACTTCCTATTCCTCCATTACTTCCCTTTGGCGAAATTCTGTCTTAAGAAGCAAAACAATTCTTTTATGCTCCTTTTAATCGAAAAGTATGTGCTTTGAAAAAACGTTTTTGTTTATGTGTGTGTGGATGTGTGTGTAGTATGTGTGTGGATGTGACTGTGTGTGCATGTGCACACATGGCCGCCACACTCACGAGCATTAGATCCCTGGAGCTGGAGTCACAGGAAGTTTTGACCTGCCTGGTGTGATTTCTGAGAACCAGCCTTGGGTTCTCTGGAAGAGTAGCAAGTGCTCCTGATCCCTGAGCCATCCTCAGCCCTCCAAACATCTATTTTAAAGACAAACTTAGAAGCAATGTTTTTGTTGCTAAGCTGTAAGGTGGAGGATGCATTGCTTACTTGTACAACCCTTTCTGTTGGTCACACAGTAAACACTCTCAGATCTCAGCCCCAAGAGCCTCAGTGTGTAAACAGATCCAGTGATCTTACTGCAATGAGCACTTTGGTGTAGGAACTCTGGACCGGGGCCCAGGATTCTTCACTGATGATGAGTCCCGGGGACTGCGAGTGCTTTTATCTGTGGACCACCATTTGAAGATTGCATCAGCTACCTTTTTTTTCTTGCCGTGATAAAGCACCTTGACCAAGGTGACTTTTATAGAAGCAAGAGATTGTGAGAGTTTGCTGCGTGTACAGTTCCAGAGGTTGGATGGAGTTCGCAATGCGATGGCACAGCAGCTGAAAGCATCTTGAACTGCAAGCACAGAGCAGAGAGTGCAAACTCATGGCTCTCTATACCCTCAGAGCCTCCTCTGACACACTCATGTGATAAGTAACCCTACCTACGCATCCCCAAGCAGAGCCAGCAGCTAGGACTGAGTGATTGGATGCCGAGGAGCTTGGGAACATTTATTCTCAAAATACATGAATGTCGAGGAGAGATGCTATAAAACTTACCAGTCTATAGACCCAAACAATAAATATAGAGATTAAGTGAGGCCCAGATAGCTATTTTTCTGTCTGTCTGTCTGTCTGTCTGTCTGTCTGCTTGCCTGTCTGCTTGCCTAATCTATCATCTATTCATCTATCTACCTATCCTAACCTCTCTCTCTCTTTCATCATCATTATCATCTATCTATCCTAATTCTCTCTCTCTCTCTCTCTCTCTCTCTCTCTCTCTCTCTCTCTCTCTCCCTAATCATAGAACTCTAGATAGTCTTGAACTTGTTTGTAGGTGCGCCACCACCCCTTGCTGCTTGGCTGAGATTTGGATTCACTGCATCTAACGCAAAGTCCAAGCATCTGTCAACAGACTCAGTTTGATTCCGTGAGGATTCTGAAGACCAGAGTTTGGTTTAACGAGGCTGTGCCAGTTCTAATTGGGCACTGGGACCTCATCGTAGGCACAATTGACGGGCATCTACACGGCCTTATGATCTTTCTAGCTGATACGGAAACTATTCTACGAGTTTGTAACAGACTCCACCATCATGGGTCAGTGAGAGGACCACTGGGCATTTGATGCGTAAGTCTGACGATTTGTGATTGATCCCGGTGTGTGTATGAAGGTAGAGGAAGAGGAAGAAGAGGACTGACTCCACAAAGTTGTCCTCTGATTGTCACATGTTCCATCTACCCACAATGCAATAAACTACGGCAATAAAATCAAAAGGAAGAACCACCATTCATGAACTTAGTAAAAGTGTGTTGGAAATTTGAACGTGCACACCATCTTAGGAGTTACACACAGTTAGGAACTTCTGATTGTGGGTGCTGAGAACAGAGCTCAGGTCCACTCCAAGAACTGTATTTGCTCCTAACTGTTCAGCTCTTTCTCTAGATACTTCCTTTCCTGTTAATATCCCTTTGGTTTCTCTTGTCTTATTGATCTAGCTACAGCTCTATTGGCAGCACTGAATAAGGGTGGAGAAAGTGGACACCCTTTAGTTGTTCCTAATTTCAGGGAAAACATTTAGACTTTCACTCCGTTTAGTATGATGTTGTCTGTAGGTTTGTTGTACATGGCCTGTGTTATGCTTAGGTATGTTTTCTTTTTCTATCCTGGATCTTTAGGATGAACTGATGTTGGCTTTTGTCAAATTGCTCTCTGTAATATTCAAATTCCATGTAGGTGGATCTGAATATTTTAAAGTTAGGCATTAGGAACTTGGAGGATCTAGGCACAACCTATAAGTCTTGAATTAGATGACAGAACTATTAAAGCTTTGGGAAGAGCTTTTTGGTAAGACTTTCTAGCAAATTTTACTGTCTGGAATAAAATTATAATGATTTATAAAAAGTTCTCTAAAAGTTTCATGTACTTTATAAGTAGAGAGTCCTGTCATTTTGATGGCTAACTTATTGTGAAGAATAGCTTAGAATGTATTAAAAAAGATTCTGAAAAATCCTTTTAGAAATCTGAGATTTTGGTGTCTGTAGAAAAATATTTTAGCTTATATAAAATACAAAATAACAATCTCCATATCTTCTTCTCTCCTCCTTTCTAACATTATTATTGGACAGGAGTTTCTCAATGATTATGTTTTTACTTACTGAGTAAAGTTAATTGAAATTTGACATAAAATTGCTACTTATGAAATCAATATTTGTTATGATTTTCATAATGGGGTGTTTCTGCCGAAGCTTACGTGTAAAAGGCTTGGTCTCCAGCTGCTGGTGCTGTTGATCGATGATTGGCCCATGAAGGGGAGAACCTCGTCAATAGACTCACTTATTGGTAAGTTCATACTATAAAGAGGTGGGGCCCATGAGGCCTAGTTGGAAGAAGTATGTGACTAGGAGCATGCCCTTACAGATCATATCTTCACACGGATCTTCATTCCCCCTCCCTCCCTCCCTCCCTCCTCCCTCCCTCTCTCCCTCCCTCCATCCTAAGAGGAACAGGGCAAGGGAGGGTGAGCAGCTTTTTCTGATCATGCCTTTTTTCCCTTCTGTTTTTGCTGGCCACAGCCTGAAAGTGACACATGGCTCATATGTGGTCTGAGACTTCCGAAACTGTGAACTGAATTTTCTTTCTTTCTTTTTTTTTTTTTTTTGGTTTTTCGAGATAGGGTTTCTCTGTATAGCCCTGGCTGTCCTGGAACTCACTCTGTAGACCAGGCTGGCCTCGAACTCAGAAATCCACCTGCCTCTGCCTCCCAAGTGCTGGGATTACAGGCGTGCGCCACCACGCCCGGCTTGAATTTTCTTTTAAAGGTAGATTTCCTCAGATGTTCCGTCATAGAAAACAAAAAGTGCTAATATAATAATACTTCTATAAAATTTATGAAAGTATGGGTTCTCTTAGTATAATAAATGTAAGTAAAGCTATAAAAACCCTGTATGATTAAATTGTCTAAAATGCTAATAATGAGTATAATTAACATTTATAGAATAGAGTGTAGTAATATTTTAATAATTTAGAAGACTTGTTACTTCTGTGTATATATTGGGGGGGCTGTAGAGATGGCTCAGAGGAAAAATGGCACTTGTTACTAAACCTGATGAGCTAAGGTTAATCCATCCACACAGTGTTCCCTTGGGGAACTGACTCCCACAGTTGTGTTTTGACATCCACACATACTGTGACATGGGTGCACTCACATATTCACACACACACACACACACACACACACACACACACCTATATAATACAAATTGTGATCAAGGATGACTTCACTTGTCACGTTAACGTGGGCAGGGGAACACTCCCAAGCCTTCCTTCCATCCTAGAGCACAGACGGACGCCGAGAGCAGGAGAAATACTCTTCTGCAGGGAAGGAAGAGCACAGCGATTGGTTATACAATACCAAGCGGGCAGCCCTTGGAAACATACGCACACAGGTAACAGTATATGCACTGAGAAGCTTTTATAGATCGACAATAATAGACTATCAGTTTGAAAGAGAGCAAGGGCGCTACATGGCTGGGGTTGGAGGGAAACAGTCTAAAGAGTAATGCAACATTGTTACAAGTAAAACAAAAATTACCGCGTTTAATTTCTGCTTCTCCTTTGTCACATGACTTTAATAAAGGCGCCTCTTCTTGGCATGAGGGTCACTAATGAACTAAATGTAAGGAGAACATTTCTCTTTTAATGCAGAAGCTGTGAATGAGCAAGCGGTACCTTTAAAAATGCTCTAAGAACCAGTTTCCTTATTATATGCTCCAAGAGTCTATTATGTATTCTGTGGCTGAACACAAAGTTAGGAAATTATTTTAGATTTCCATCATCATTCATGTTTAAATAAGGCCCCAACATGGCAGAAAGTTATTTTATTTTTCAAAGTACTGAAAGACTATTGAGGTAGGGGTCAAAGAGAGGAAATAAAGAGCTTTAAATTCTTTATCAAAGGGTTCATAATTTAGTTGACAGATTTCGTAGGCCTGAAAACGTCTCTTTGTGACGTGTGGCCCACATAGCCACTGTTACACTGCGGCCACCGTGGTTGGAATATAATTGAAAGGGAAGAGAAAGGACACATTCAGCTGGGCGGTGGTGGCGCACGTCTTTAATCCCAGCATTTGGGAGGCAAAGGCAGGCGGATTTCTGAGTTCGAGGCCAGCCTGGTCTACAGAGTGAGTTCCAGGACAGCCAGGGGCTACACAGAGAGAACCCTTTGGATCTGTAAGCTAAAACAAATTCTTTCTTTTATAAATTGCTTTGGTCATTGTCTTTTACTACGGAGACAAAAAAAAAGTTGTTAATAGAGTCATTTTTTTAGTTCTCTAGAAAATACCAGCCCCAGCAGAAAATACCAGCAAAATAAATTTGCCAGTCTCAGCTAATTGTCTTGGTATACGAGGTGGCTCATCTTGAGTACCAACTTAGCTGCTGCATTGGGAGATGCTTGGAGAATTATTAAAGCATTCTGGGTGTGCCCGTGAGGACGTTTCCCACAATTACGTGTTTCATGGGCTCGTGCACCCCCTAGCTCCTATGTCTTATAGATCAAAGTGGCTGCTCTCACCCTACGACATCTAGAAGTCTTTTTCTTTCTAAAATGCATCCGTTAATCAGTAGAGGGGAATCCATCAGTCATAGGATTCGTTACTCTCTTGTTAAGTGCAAACTCACCTCCAGCGGCAGGTGTACTGACAGCGTAGAGAATTTACAAAACTATTCACACAATTATTATATTTTTTTTCAATATATTGGCAATATGTTCTTAAAAGCCTCAGCTCAATGTGGCTTGGACTCTCCCATGGATTCTTAAAATCTTACTTTGGAAAAAAAAAAAGAGAAAAACTTCAAAGTGCTCTCTACACCAAAATTATCTCGAGATCAGTCTTACACTCACACACACCTTGTAAACATGAGTCTCCAGGTGGTGACAGATTGGTTGCCAATGGATTCATCTGTCCCGCTGCTTCTCGAGTCTATTTTAAGATCACTATGCAATGCAGTTTGTCACACAGAGGAACAGCTGATGTCATTTCTAATGTTAGGGTGAAGTTATTCCTAAGTCACAGGTCAACCTCCAGCCCAAGGTTTCAGACTCGGGTGTGAAGCTGTTTTTGAAGTAGTTCATCTTCTGGTAAATGGAAATCGGCAGAAGATATGAGAAAAATACACTGAACGTGAATAGCTCAACTTTGTTGTTGTTGTTGTTGTTTTTGAGACAGGGTTTCTCTGTGTAGTCCTGGCTGTCCTGGAACTCACTCTGTAGACCAGGCTGGCCTTGAACTCAGAAATCTGCCTGCCTCTGCCTCCCAAGTGCTGGGATTAAAGGTGTGCGCCACCACCGCCCGGCATAACTCAACTTTTTATAGAGATGTCATAAGACAGACTCTTGCAAGGCAGTTTTCCTAGAGATGCTAATTTTGAGGTTCTAGAGCAATTCTAGATCTGGATCCTTGCTACACTTGCATATCTTTCTTGTCTTCCATCTTGCAGGTTCCCTTATTGCTTACTTTTGGTTATTTTTTTTAAAAAAATCATCACTAATATATATTTCATCTCCTTATCTGTTCATTATCTGTCAATATCATCAGAATGTAAATTCCTTGAGGCATGAACTGTCTTGCTCACTGCCATATCTACCGTACCTAGGAAAACACTCAGCATATTAAATACACAGTGGATATTTTGAATGTCGGTACTTTATTTTCTATTTACTTTTTAAAGTTATTTATTTATTCTTCGCTATTGTATTACATCCCAACTGTAGCTTCTCCTCCATCCTCTCCTCCTGGCTCCCCTCCCACCTTCTCTCTCCCCCAGATCCACTCCTCCTCTTTCCGCTCTGAAAGGAGCAGGCCTCCCAGGGATATCCACCAAACATGGCATAACACGATGCAGCAAGACTGGGCACAGCTCCTCATATCCTGGCCGCGCGGGGCAAACCCAGTAGGAGGAGAAGAGTCCCAAGAGCGGGCAAAAGCAGCCCCCTCTCACACTGTTAGAAGTTCCACAAGAACACCAAGCCATAGCACATACACAGAGGACCTAGGTCACACCCATGAGGGCTCCCTGATGGTTGGCTCAGGTTCTGTGAGCCCCTATGAGCCCTGCTTAGTTGATCCTGTGGGCTGTGTCCTTGTGGTGTCCTTGACTCCTCTGGCTCCTACAATCCTTCCTCCCTGTCTGATGTGGGATTCCTTAAGCTCTGCCTAATGTTTGGCTGTGGGTCTCTGCGTCTGCTCCCATCGGCGGCTTGGCGAATGTTGACATCTCATATACTTTATTCCTGTGTCTTATAATGGTTGAAATCCAGTAAATATTATGTTTGCAAACTTTATAAAAAAAATAGAGAATGCAAATCAAAGGACTTGACAGCGTAGAAGCCGTCAGCCAAAGGAATACTTTTAGTAACGAAAATCAGCTTTTGTTATTTATCTGGATTTACTAATTTCTCAAAGACACCAGGTATGCAAAAGCGGCTCTAACTTATAGATACTGAGATGCTCAATGAAATTACTTTGATTAAAACTAGAGGAGACATAATCCTTTGCCCACTTGATATTACTTTTAAAGCTCAACCAAACTCTTCTAGCTAAGACAATCTGAAAGATGTTAGAAATTCAAATCCATTGACATTGACCTAAAATGCAGTAAAATCCCATTTTATAAGGTTGAAAATACGCTTATTTTCTGCCTTAGTCCATTTTTGTTGGTATAACTGAAGGATTTTTTTTTAAAGCTTATCTCTCAGGGAACATGAGAGCACAGTGCAGCATCTGCTTGGCCTCTAGAGAAGGCTTGCCTTTGGAGTGACGCCATGTTGAAAAGCAATGTTGGGCGGTGGTGGCGCTGGGCGGTGGTGGCGCTGGGCGGTGGTGGCGCACGCCTTTAATCCCAGCACTTGGGAGGCAGAGGCGGGTGGATTTCTGAGTTCAAGGCCAGCCTGGTCTACAGAATGAGTGCCAGGACAGTCAGGGCTACACAGAGAAACCCTGTCTGGGGGAAAACCCAAAAAAAAAAAAGAAAGAAAGAAAGAAAGAAGGAAGGAAGGAAGGAAGGAAGGAAGGAAGGAAGGAAGGAAAGAAAGAAAGAAAGAAAGAAAGAAAGAAAGGAAGAAAGAAAGAGAGAGAGAGAGAAAGAGAAAGAAAAGCAATGCATGTTGGGACATGCCTGGCATGCCCACTTCCTGTTTCCTGATCTTACAAAGCCACTGTGCAATGATTGAACCCCATTTACCCTCCAAAGGCCCCACCTACAAATGACATTAGCATAGACTTTGGAGAGTAAACTTTTAACAAATGAAATTTAGGGAGAATCATTCAAAACACAGCATTCTACTCCTTACTTCTAAAAGTTCCTTTAAGGTACCTCGTTTTCTCCCAGGTCACCAAGTAGAAATAAAATGAATCTGTTTTACAAGTCACAGAGTCTGCTTTGGGGAGATCATAGCTGCTCCCATGATTACTTATCCTTTCTCTTCCGCTGCAGAGAACTAAGGAGCTGTGTAGTAAGGGTGATCAGTAGAATTAGTAACCTTGCTTATTCTGTTCCAGAATTTTTTTGTTTATTGAAACATAAAAAAATTCAGTTTTGTTGTTTTGAAGAACATGTTGAAACTAGCCTTTTCTGGCACAGTTTCTTGCTTCATATTAATATATGCTGTCTGGTAATGAAAATGTATCATGTGATTGTTACTATTATGAGCCCTGGATATGACCTGCCTTTCAATATATTTTTCCATTTAAATAAACTTATCCTTCTATGTCTGTATCTTTAAAAATTGTAGTTTTTGCAATGCAGAACATAATTCTAATTAAAAAGCAAAAGATGGAACTTGAATTTGAGGGGCCTGTCTTATTTCAGTTCCTATCTCTATGAACAATCCTTAAATGAATGTTTACTTATATTTACTTATTCAGTTACGTAGAGCATTCTCACACAAAGAATTAACTCCTGTCTGCATTCTTCACATATTCCTAACATTATGTCCTGTGTGTGCATGTGTGTGCACGTACATGTGAATGTGTATGCTTGTAGGTACATGTGTTCATGTATGTGTATGTATGTGTGCGTGTGTGTGTGTGTGTGTGTGTGTGTGTGTTTGACTGTCACGTGAGCTCTCAGGTGTATAAACCCATGTATTCACATGTGCAGGTCTGAAGTGAATCTCCTCAGTTTTTGAGACAGGCTCTCTAACCACACTTTAGCTAGGCTGACCTGCAAGCAAACACCCAGGGTCTAGCTGTTTCTATTCCTAAACACTGTGGTCACATTCACTTGGCTATGCCTGACCTTTATGTGCATGCTGGGTATGTGAACCCAGGTCCTCTTCCTTTCACAGCTCTCTAAGAAGGACCTGAAGCAACACCCACATTACTGAAATGCTAAGCAGGACCTAAGACTTTTCTTAGGAGGTACAGAAACAGGTGTACACAGGGTGTCGGTCATTCCCCGTGTTGTTACTCTCTCATTACACGCAGCTGTAAATATATCCTGGATGGGATGGAAGACTGCTCATATTTGTGGACTTTAAAGTTAAACATGGCCAGATTCATATGGTGTGTGAGAAAAGCAGGATTTGAAGGATCACTGGGGTATGTGGAGAGTTCACCATTTTTGCTTCTTGTGTCCTTGACTTAGACTCCTAACAGCCCTAGACTCATGAGTGCACAGCAGTATGAGCCCACACTTTCAGGAGAAGCTCTCTAGTGCAGACTCAGGCCAGGGCAGCAGTCGCCTGTGAGGGACAGTGGCCACGGACATGTCTGGTGGGAACTTCAAATTCTGAGAGAAGAGAATGTTCTTCTCTTGTTAGAATTGTCTCCCAAGGCTAAGGCAGATGCGTATTGTTATTTTCCTCCCTGCGTCTTTACCCCAAGTAGCTGAGGATGCAGTGTCAGGAAATGAGTACAGAGGACAGTTAATAAAGCTTCGGTTCATCTGCTGGAGGGCGGAGAGAGATGGCTGCTGGGAAGTGAAAGAGGGGAAGACAAACAAGGAGTAGAGCCTGGGAAAGGAACTCTGGGGTTCACAAGTTTCTGAGTTCCCTCCAAGTAAAATATTTAAAGCAATATATTTGAGTAGGTGTTATTTATCTGATTTTCTTTTTTTTTTAACTTTTAACTTTATTATAAGAAAAGCTGCAAATTAAAAATATCACCCAATAATGCCACTACTATTATCATTACTATCTAAAAGAATTCAGGATGGGCCACACACTGGTGCTGTCTCTATGGTAACTAATTTTATCCACACAATAAAATGATAGAGTGGGCCGCATGCCATTCTCATTTGACAGTATATCCAGAGTCATCACCTTGTCCATTACCCTCATATGACAAAATGTCAAGAACCCTGGTCAATACCTGAAACCGGAAATCACTAAACTCTGAATATGCTTTATTTTTCACAAATATACACACCAAGAGTCAGGCTAAAGAAGTAAATTAGGGAAACCGATCACAAAAACAGATCAACATCTGCAGTGTAAGCAGTTTCCTCCAAGACTGAAACATCCAGTCCTACAGGGAAGCTCCTTGAACCAGAAAGTAAAGGACCCAAAACAGCCTCAGGAAGTCCCTGAATCTGATTAGATTCTCTGGGCCCCAAGAGTAAATAGTTAAGGGACATTCCCAGCCAAGCCAAGATGCAAAGAAAACTCTAAGACCAGACAAAGTGCCTAGAAGAAGCAGAAACCAGCCCAGCTGAGTCACTAGGAAAGGATACTTTCAAACCTCTCTCATGGCTTGTAACTATGCTATGACCTCCAGGTTTTCAGTTTTTATAACTGTCATCCATACTGGGGTGACGTTTGGAGAGGCAGCTCTTTTTTGAGGAATTCTGTTCCCTTTACTCATATACCTTTCACCCATATTCCTGTAAATAACCCCAATAAAATTCACTGCTTCTCCCAGTTTGACTTTGATGGAGTACATCCTCAGTTCTGTCGTGGATTCCCTATCTGGTGTGAGATGTGTGTTCCATTTCTCTAGGGAAAGCTTAGCCACACTCTTAATAATGGACTGTAATAACGACATACTGTATAGTCAAACAGTTTAAAATGTTGGAATCTACTGAGTTTTCCATCCAATATTTGAAAGCCAAAGTTTCCTGCTGGCAATGATGAAGAAATTAAACCGGAGACTGAGGTCCAGCTACTGTTCTTCCTCAGTTGTGATGCGGGACTGTTGTACTGTGCTGAATTGTAATGCTACTTAATATTCGGCTGTCTTTCCAGTCTAATAACTCTAACTACAGTGAAGGTTATAGGCAATATTGTTGTTCCTGCTCTGTGAAGCCCAGATATACTCTCCCTGTAAACGAGGCCAAGAACCCAGACTCTAATAACCTCAGTGGAATAGCATCAAGGTTTTTTTTGCAACATATGGCCCTCCGTTTAGAGCCCCGAATTTTCCATCTTGAATTAGAGCGATTTCCAGCTGAGCATTCCATTTTCTTCTTCGTCCATGGTATCCTCTCTCCTCACTATGTTAGAAATACTTTGATTAGTTACTTGCCCTGATTGAAAAAAAAAATAATCGTCAGAAACGCTAGGATTTACTCTCTGGTTTTAAAATCCAATTCTACTCACAGCTAGCTCACGGTGTCTCCTCCAACTAGCTGAAACTAACTAATCCTTATTTCGCCACACATATTCATTATTCCTGCCCTCGTGGCTACATAAATTCGACACTCTTGATTAGGTTATTAGAGCAGTCTCTGTATGCTAATGTGTACTCAGATCTTTGGTGCATTTTCGCTACAGATGAGGGAGTTGAGTTTTGTAGACATAGCTCATGCAGTGTTCACACATTCCAACTGCAACTGAGTTCCTAGACATGAGGACTCCTGCTTGTTGGCCTGATGAAGAACAGAGAAGAGACAGTTCCTTGCTCAACACTGCAAGCATAACTCGCACACAAGTCTTGTCTCAGGACATATGTGCATGTGGGACACTCTGCTGGGAAAAACTGGGGTGGTTTCTACCTCTTATCTCAGGACCCGAGAGTGAGTAGGGCTTAGCAGTGCGCTCGCCAGCAAAGGCGGGGGTGGGTGTTTTCCTCTTGCCTTCAGTTTAAGATCAGTTGCTTCTTTCATGTTTTCCCTTTAGTTGCTGATAAAAGAAAAAAATATAAAAGAGCAACAGATGTGAAGACTTAATCACATTGCTTAATATTACAGAGTGATACGAAAACACGGTTCTCCTTATCTAGGCTGATGGAGTTTTATAAAATAATCGTGAATGCTCTCTTTTGTTAGACTTGCAGAATAATTGTGCACCAAATTGCAGCGTACTTTCTGCAAAGGTCATCTTGACCTCTAGATGATCATGGCTTCCCGATCAGTGTGGTACCGGTTGAAACGTATTTCAACTTGTTTTCCTTTAAAGGAAAATGTTTAAGGAAAAACAGAGTTGTCTAGAAATTAAAGTTTTGCTACTCATTATGATTCACTCTTAGGTCTTCTGAACACTTTTTTTTTTTAAAGTTAGCTAATTCTCCCTTTCTTATTTCTTCCAGATTTCAAGAAATAGAGGGTCCCAAGGAGCTGAAGAGGTTTGCACCCCTGCAGGAGGAACAATAATATGTACCAACCAGTACCCCCAGAGCTCCCAGGGACTAAACCACCAACCAAAGAGTACACATGGAGGGACCCATGGCTCCAGCTATATATGTAGCAGATGACCATTTCAGATATCAATGAGAGGAAAGGCCATTGGTCCTGTGAAGGCTTGATTTCCCAGAATAGGGGAATGCAAGTCAGGAAATTGGGGGGGGCTTAGCAGGAAGAGGGGGAATGGGATAGGGGGGTTTTCGGAGGGGTAACTCAGAAAGGGGATACCATTTGAAATGTAAATAAAGCAAATATCTAATACAAAGTAAATAAAAATAAAAACACACTTAGCACATGCTCAGTAGTAGATGAAATTAGTCCGTTTGGCATTTCTATCATAACACTAAATTTGTATTTCAGGGTGCCTTAAGCTGCAGATGTTGGTTTGATGTGAGGATGTTCCAAGCTGGTGAACTGACTTGGAATAGTTAGTCCATCATACAATAGGAGTTAGTCAGCAAGGGCTGAAAGGCACGCAATGAGCAGCTGGAAGTGGTACCGTGTGCTACAATGATATAATACTGGAATTAATGCAGTTTAAGTTTCGTATATCCCGATAATGTTCTGAAAAGTAGTATGGCTAGTTTAGTCTTAGGGATGTGATTTATGTTTTATATAATACATGAATCACGATTGCCCACAGGGTCAATAAATAGTAAAGCACTTTAAAAAATATTTCTACATTCATTATCCCTGAAGATAACACGAAGAGGATTAGTTTTTAAAAGTCCTCATATTAAATGCACTTTGAGTACAGATTTTGTTTTGGTGGCTCGTGTTTGAAAATACCACTTTCCTTAAGATCGTAGAGGGGTAAAGTATCTGAAGTCTTTAAGCCTAAATCACAGATTTGCTTGAGCATTTGTTAGCACTCCGAAGCCTTCCGACTAGGGTCGATTCTATTTTACAGTGTGAGCATGTGTAGTAGACACAAAGAGAAGAAATTCAAGCTGTATACAGAATTTGCATATCTTAGATCCTTGGCGTACCGTGAGGGGTTATAATAAGTAAGTTGTAATCACTTATTAGTGCCAATTGTGGATCACAGTGTATTTGGAAGTGGGAAGCATCTGAAATTGACCCATGAAATCAGAGCATCTCAGCTCAGGTGGAGGATTAGTCTGGGAAAAAGAATTATTCATCAACAGTTAGTTATGGGCTGGGCACAGTGCTAAGTGTCTAAGACACGTAACATCCTTAATCTTCACAAAAATCTTAACATTCTTAATCTTCACAAAAATCTTCCCCAACAGAGATCAGTACTGATCAAATACCACTGCGTGTAAGTAGTTCCCAACTGGTGAGCCGGGAGGCAGAGAGGTCGAGGGATTTGCTTCACATACAGAACAGGACTGGGCTGATGCCGAGCTCTGGAGGTTTGGCCCTGCGGGCAACACTTTTAAATATTTAATTGGATAAATGTCTCCTGAGATTTCGATCTAGGAAATAGACGTTTTCTTGGTTGAGACGAAGTTCTAGGTCCTTCCCAGGCAATGTCTAACTAGTCTGGAATGTATATCTTGAAGGTCCTCAGGTCCTAGAGTTTGTTTAGCTATGGCGGAGGTTGGTATAATTTTGTGCCAAAGTCATTTTTCACTTTAGCACTTTGGTTTGTTTTTATGAAGATGGATAAAATCATTTTCTTATGGTTTTGTCCTATGAGAAACAGCTGCGGTCTTCTCTTCTCTCGCGTGTTCATTAGTTACCTGACTGACTTCAGTGCTTTCTTCTGAGTCACAGTCCTAACTCCCGTCCCATTACCACTTCTTACTTCCCAGTGAAATTCAAGGCTCCGATCACCTCAAACTGCACCTTTTTTCCTCTACATTTCTCATAGGCAAACTCGCGTGAGGAAAGATGAAATCTACCAGCTGGACCGGAAATGATGGAGGTTCATTTTTTTCATTCCACGTTGTAGTGGTTTAAATGTGCTTGGCTCAGGGTGCACTGCTATTAGGAGGTGTGGCCTTGTTGGAGTGGGTGTGGCCTTGTTGGAGTGGGTGTGGCCTTGTTGGAGGAAGTGTGTCACTGTGGGCGCGCAGGCAAGACCCTCTTAACCACGTGGGAGCCAGTCTTCTAGCAGCCCTCAGATGTTTACTGAGCTTTGCCTACACCAGGCCTGCCTGGACACTGCCATGCTCTCACCTTGATGATAATGAACTAAACCCCTGAACCAGTAAGCTAACCCCAATTAAATGTTGTCCCCTTATACGAATTGCCTTGGTCATGGTGTCTGTTCACAACAGTAAACCAAACTAAGAGACACGTTATCGATAAAGATGGGGCTTCACTTAAATGTAAACTTCATTAGGAAAAAAAAAATCAGACCACCGAGAAAATGAGACTTGTGATACATGGTTAGGTATAGGTATAATTAAAACCACTTCCTTTCCAAAACTTCCTCCAATGAGGCCACACCCACTCCAATAAGGCCACACCCACTCTAACAAGGCCACACCTCCTCTAATAAGGACACACCGCCGCATGAGGGCTGGGTTCCTAGACAACATCTTCTTGTGCTGGATCTTTCTTGGTAACCTTCCGTCAAAGTTCTTAGTCATCACGGCGCCCTTCCTATGTATAACATGATTTTGTGACCGTCCTAGGGGTTTATCTCAATTAATATTCACAGGAATATTTGTGAAATAGAGTCCTTTCCCGGTCTCTTCTCTCCTCTATTCGATGAGAAATATCCCTTAAAGCTACAAATGTCCTTAAATGTACCTATCGCGCAAGTAGGTTTATTGTGTTCTGTAAGTGTCTACAGAGCTACAACTTTTTAATGTTGGTTATAATCCTATATGCTGATATTTATGGAGGGAGCTAAAGCCATTTTATTAGTAAGAGTCCACAATTATGTAACACCATAAAGGACATTTTCGGGCAGGCGGATTCACACTGTCTGTCAAAACATCATATTGGGCTCAAAAGGCATTAGCTCCAAGACCTAGCTTCGTTTTCCTGATGAAGTCTGCATTTAAACAAGAAAAGAAGTTCCACCTTTCGTGGATGACACAGGATAAAAAAAAAAAAAAGCATCTCCCTGGTTTTCCTGTTTGGCGGTGGGTTTAGTGTTTTCCATACCTGTGTTTACTTAGAGCTCCTCCTTGGTAGGGGGCGTTCTTGAGGCGTCTTTGAACAAAGTCCTTTTGACATGCTGTGCATCTTTACTTTGAGTGCCTGTGAATTTTAACTTTGGATTAGGAAGTTGATAACATGACTGAAATGAATGTCTCTTCTCCATCTTTAATTTAGAGAAGCGGGATGGAGTCCAAATGGGAAAGGAAACAAACCTAAGAATCCTCCAGGTCAACCCGGAAGTAGCCCAGAGACGTAGGGCTTGGGGTTCGGATCTAAGCGATGTGTCCTGCTTTCATCTCTTGGTGATCTTGCGGCAGCACCACGATACAGCTGCTATCTGGTCTTTCTTTCTTTCCTTTCTTTTCTACTGTGGTTTTTGTGGACTCTCTACTTGGAGCCCTAAGAGGATGAAATTGCTTCTGCAGGTTCACGGCAGAGGCCAGGATCTGCCTGTGTGGTTTTTGCTCTTTATTATATTGTGCATAGGATGCTTTCTCTAGCTGCTATGATGACAAATTGAATGCTTCCGTAAGCTGGTTAGGAATGGCGTCCACGCTCCAGTAAGGAAAAATAATGAAACCATTAACAGAGAAGAATAGACATTCAGGGTCAGGGGGATGTTTCATCCAACAAACCTCCTTCCTCATAAGCAGAACGTTCTCAGTTTAATCCCCAGAAGCCGTGTGAAGGAACAAGAGATACTGTCACATGCTTGTAGTTCCAGGACGGAGAGGTGAAGATAGGTAGGGACCAGCTAGCCTGGGCTACGTGAAGAAGCTCTCGGCCAGGGAGGTCCCTGTCTGAAACAAAAAGCTGGAAAATACCCAAGAAAGGACATCAGAGGTTATTCTCTGCTTTCTGTACATATCCCCCCTACACATGTATGTGCACATCTAGTGAGCCATGAACAAACATACACACACATGCACACACACACCTACATGCGTACACACACTCTCTATGCCTACCGGTTTGCAGAAAATAGATGTGGTTATGAAACCATAGCTTTGGCACCAACAGGTTAGACTTGGTGGTGCACATCTTTAATTCTAGCACTCAGAAGGCAGAGGTAGGTGGGTCTCTGTGAATTTGAGTCCAGCCTGGGCTACCCAGATGGTTCCAGGTCAACCAGGGCTACCTAGTAAGACTATATTTTAAAAATAACAACAAAAACCATTTTGATTTGTCATTGTGAGTAAGGTCTGGGATGATGTAGGTCGTGGAATTGTGAACCAAAGACAGGTAAACAGCATATCTGCATTATTTCTTAGGATTCATATGCCACAGGGCTTTTAAAATAATAGAGTATATTTATACCACCCTTTTCATCATTAGAAGGCTGAGGTTAAATAATACTAATGGCTAACACAAAGCGCCTTAACTCAACTCAAATTTTGGGGTGCCTAACTTACTTAATACAATTGACAGATTACTGTTCTTGGTGTCTGTGTGTGGTGTGTTTGTTTATAGCAATACCTTCCTAAAGCCTATATGAAAATAAGAAAAAAATCCTTTTTAGTTAGCCTAAAGAGGCTGAGGCAGGACCAGCCTAGACTATGTAATGAGTTCCAGGACAGCCTGGGCTACAAAATAGAGCTCCTGTCTTGAGAATGTGTGTGTGTGTGTGTGTGTGTGTGTGTGTGTGTGTGTGTGTGTCTGTCTGTCTGTCTGTCTGTCTGTCTCAGGGGAGTGGGAGTGGGAACCTTCTAATGAGTTCAATTTCTAGTAAATAAAATTGATTTATGAAATGAAACCGCTCAAAGGAATGTTAAGACCATCATTAGGTGAAAGGTCTCAGGGACTCAAAGTTGCTCCTGTCTAATGCTTTTCCCAAGCATTAATGTTAATTTTGTTTAATAATAATAATAATAATAGGAAATTTGTGTTTTACTGTCAGATATTATTAATTACTAATATGACAGACTTTTTAATTAACCAGACATAAACTCTTGTGTAATTCCCAACTACAATGCTCTTTAGTTCTGAGTTAGGTACAACAGCTTGCACCGTGCTGTACCTCGTTAATTTTCCTGCCCCTGGCCTCCTGACCGTCACACAGTTCCCTCCGTATGCCCCCTTCACATCTTTCTCTCTTGGCTTCTGTAAGAATCTGAACCAGTGCAGTACGAGAAGACGCAGGGAACACACTGGTTTGATCCCACGCCTTCCCCTGCAGCTCTAAGGTGTCCTGTGCTCTTTCTGAGGGCGGTTTCTTACTGTTTGTGGGCATCTAAATGAACTAAAGTACACATGTTGTCATTTCTCTCCTGTTTTAACAACAGAGTGGAAACACTCCAGTGTCTGTAGAATGATCTGTTGTTTCAGGGAAAGAGAGAAACGATTTAGAATTGAAGTTTTAAGAATAGATACAGTGAAATATCTACTATCACTTTGCAGATCTATACTAGTGTGGGTATAATCGTTATTTATGTGTAGATGGGGCTTGGTGAAGGACCCGGAGGAGATGCTCGCACAGAGTTAATACAAACACTTGGCCAAGCAGCTCTGTCCTCTCTCTGGTTTTAGCCTTAGTCTCTTCTGTCCTCTGTAGCTTTTCCAGCCGGTACACCCTCAGTCACCTCAAGCTAAGCATCTCCTGCCAGGTAGCAGGGAGACAGGAAGCCATGTGCTTCCTGGCTGGGGTGTGGCACATGACCATGGGGCCAGTCAGTAAAAGCAACCCCCTGACGCTGCCTGGGATTCGCTGACCTGGTCGATGACATTGTGTTTTCCAGCGGGAAAATTATCTCGGATTCCCGAATGAGCAGGGAGAACAGGCAGATCTCTTCCAGGGACTTGATCTTCACGCCCTGATCCAGATGGACTGGATTATCGTCTCCTAGGGGCATACCGTAGCATTTCTCCGACACCCAATTTAGTAAGTCAGAAAGGACGACTGTAGATTTTACCCAGGGAAGAGAAAGGTACACCCTGCTTAGAAGCAACGGGGACAGGGACATGCAAACATTCTTTTGTTTTAAGGTTAGGTGAAGCCATTCAGGAGTGACTTCATGGAGGGAAGGTGTTGAGGATGGTGTGGAGAGATCACAAAGCCCACAATTTCTCATGGAGTTAAGAGTGTAGTCATTTTAGTTAAAGGAAGCCATTGTAGACTCAGCTTTTGAGGCGAAGAGAAATATTTATGAATGGGAGACATGAACTTAGATACATACTAGGCTCCTAAATATTGCATAAAATTATATATTTTATAAGACAGAGCATGACTACAAGAAAAGACATATTTAAATTATTTTAATGCAGATTTCTCATAAACTATGAGAAGAGAGCCTTGACTGATATAGCCTCCCCAGGCTGGCCACCTCCCTCCTCCTCCTGCTCTTCTGAGGATGAGGCTGCATTACGATTTTGAAACAGGAAGTTTTGTTTCCAAGTGTCAGACCATGCAATGTAAAAATCGAAGGCAGGGGTTCAGATGAGATGAGTCTGTGCGGTTATGATCTCAGTCGAATCACATGGGCGAGGTTAGTCATTCAAGCCGAGTTCCAGTTCCCCTGCCTGTTAAATGGGGATAGATATTAGTGCCTATCATGAAGGGTTTCCATCAGAATTCAGTGGGGTGTGGTCCCGGCATAGTGCTAGGAATATTTCACATTGGCACATGTGCAAAGAGACTAATTAGAGGGCTTACTGAGAAATCTCACTACAACGCTGTCATTATCATTAAATGGTTCACAAATGGGCTGATTATGACTCTTTAAAGTTCTTCATTAAGTTAGCAACTCACGATGGCTTAATCCAAATTCAAGGTTGGTGTCATGGGCTTTTAGTACGCAGTGCGGTTTATCGCTTCGTCAAGGGAATCAGAGAGACAAGATTATTCCTTGTATTCCGAATTAGAAGCGCGAACTTAGGCAAGTGTTTCTACATGACAGAGAAGATAAATACAAATAGATTTTAATAGGAAATAAATAGAAATAGAAGAAAATAAATAGATTTTTTTCTATTTTGTCAACAAATATTCATTTTTAAATAATGGCAAGTGATATAAAAGATAAAACAGGGGATGTGATGGTATGTGTTGGGGCTCAGAGAGTCCCTCAATTTAGACTGTGAGCTAAGCCTAAAGTCCAAATAACAATATTACTAGAAAATTAAGGCTCATATAAGCACAACTGATTAAAAAATATCCAGGTAGTTTCTTCTTCTACAGGAAAATACCAAATGGTGGATGGTGCCGGCCCACGGGGAGCACCAGAGGATCTGGGGGCGGGGGGGGGGAGGGGGAATGGTGTTGGGCAGGATTAGGAGGCTGCGGGGCTCATGGAGGTAAATCCTAAGATAACCCCGGTCACTGAGCTGGGCCGCCTGGATAAGGACATGAAGATCAAGTCCTTAGAAGAGACCTGCCTCGACGATATGATAGTTTACCTAAGCGACCCAAAAAACTCCACCAGAGAACTTCTACAGCTGATAAACAACTTCAGCAAAGTGGCAGGTTATAAAATTAACTCAAGCAAGTCAGTGGCCTTCTTGTACTCAAAGGACAAGCAGGCTGAGAAAGAAATTAGGGAAATAACACCCTTCACAATAGCCACAAACAACATAAAGTATCTTGGCGTAACTCTAACCAAACAAGCGAAAGATCTGTACAACAGGAACTTCAAGTCCTTGAAGAAAGAAATCGAAGAAGACCTCAGAAGATGGAAAAATATTTCTTGCTCCTGGATTGGCAGGATCAATATAGTAAAAATGGCCATCTTGCCAAAAGCAATATACAGATTCAATGCGATCCCCATCAAAATCCCAACTCAATTCTTCATAGATCTAGAAAGAGCAATTCTCAAATTCATCTGGAGCAACAAAAAACCCAGGATAGCTAAAACTATTCTCAACAATAAAAGGACTTCTGGGGGAATCAATATCCCTGACCTCAAGCAGTACTACAGAGCAATTGTGTTAAAAACTGCATGGTATTGGTATAGCAACAGGCAAGCAGATCAATGGAACAGGATTGAAGACCCAGAAATTAACCCACAGACTTATGGTCACTTGATCTTTGATAAAGGAGCCACAACCATCCGGTGGAATAAAGATAGCCTTTTCAACAAATGGTGCTGGTTCAACTGGAGGTCAACTTGCAGAAGAATGCGAATTGACCCACTCTTATCTCTTTGCACTAAGATCAACTCCAAGTGGATCAAGGACCTCCACATAAAACCAGCACTGAAACTATTAGAAAAGAAACTTGGGAAGACCCTGGAGGACTTGGGCACAGGGGAAAAGTTCCTGAACAGAACACCAATAGCCTACGCACTAAGATCAAGAATCAACAAATGGGACCTCATAAAATTACAAAGTTTCTGCAAAGCAAAGGACACTGTCAGAAGGACAAAACGGCAACCAACAAAGTAGGAAAAGATCTTCACCAACCCCACATCCGACAGAGGGCTAATATCCAATATATACAAAGAACTCAAGAAGTTAGACCCCAAAGAACCAAATAACCCTATCAAAAAATGGGGCACAGAGCTAAACAAAGAATTTTCACCAGAAGAAATTCGGATGGCCGAGAAACACCTTAAAAGATGTTCAACATCATTAGTCATCAGGGAAATGCAAATCAAAACAACCCTGAGATTCCACCTCACACCAGTCAGAATGGCTAAGATTAAAAACTCAAGAGACAACAAGTGCTGGCGAGGATGTGGAGAAAGAGGAACACTCCTCCACTGTTGGTGGGATTGCAAAATGGTAAAACCGCTCTGGAAATCAGTTTGGCGGTTCCTCAGAAAATTGGGCATGTCACTTCCAGAGGACCCTGGCATACCACTCCTGGGCATATACCCAGAGGATTCCCCTGCATGCAATAAGGACACATGCTTCACTATGTTTATAGCAGCCTTGTTTATAATAGCCAGAAATTGGAAAGAGCCCAAATATCCCTCAAAGGAGGAATGGATACAGAAAATGTGGGATATTTATACAATGGAATACTACTCAGCAATTAAAAATAATGAATTCATGCAATTTGTAGGTAAATGGTTAGACCTGGAAAATATCATCCTGAGTGAATTAACCCAATCACAAAAGAATGCACATGAAATGCAATCACTGATAAGTGGATATTAATGAGCCCAGAAGCCCTAAATACTCAAGACACAAATAGCAAGTCAAATGATTCCCAAGAAGAAGAAAGGAGAGGACCCTGGGCCTGTAAAGATTGCATCCAGTTTAGTAAAGAAACCGAGGGGGGAGGGGGAATGATTGGGGAATAGTTGGGGGGGGGGAGAGGAACTATGGGAACTATGGTGGGTGGGAACTGGGAAAGGGGAAAGCCTTTGGAATGTAAACATAGAATATAGAAAATAAAAATTTAAAAAAAAAAAAAAGAAGAAGAGACCTGCCTCCCTGCTCATTCAGGAATCCGAGATCATTGACATTTTCCTGGGTGTGTCCCTAAAGGACGAGGTTATAAAAATCATGCCAGTGCAGAAGCAGGCTTTGCCCGGCCACAGACCAGGCTCAAGGCTTTCGTTGTTGTTGGGGACCACAATGGTCACAACAGTCACGTTGGTCTTGGTGTTCAATGCTCCAAGGACATAGTCAGTGCCACCCCAGGGGCCATCATCTTGGCCAAGATCTCCATTGTCACTCTGTGGAGAAGCTATGGGGATGGGGTGGGGGACAAGATTGGCAAGCCCCACACTGTTCCATGCAAGGTGAGAGGCTGCTGTGTTGGTGTGTGTCTCTGTGTTGGTGTGTCTCAGTCCTGCCCGTAGAGACACGGGCATTGTCTCTTCCTCTGTGCCCAAGAAGCTACCGGGGACGGCTGGAACTTGGTGACTGCTACCCATCAGCCAGGGACTGAATCCCGCCCTGGGCAACTTTGTCACGGCCACCTTTGATGCCACCTCTCTGGAAAAAGACTGTGTTCACCAAGTCTCCTTACCAGGAATTCACCGATCATCTTGTGAAAAACTACACCAGCTTCTGCAGAGGACCCAGGCTCCAGCTGTAGCTACCATATTTACACAATAAGAATAAGGTAAATTAAGCCTGTTTTTTTTTAAAGCCAGGTAATGCATAGCAGTATTCAGGTTTAAAGTCAATAATGATATCTATGTTCATTTTAAAGTTCATGGACTTTCCCCCTGGTGTTTCATTTTCCTAATATCTGAAAATAAAACGGAGAGAGCAAAACCCCAAAAGAAAGCTACTCTCTGTAACTGAAGCTTAATCCTTAAGCAAGAGTCTCTGGCTAACGTTTCATTCACTTCTACAAGATTGGCATTTTAGAAGAGTAACCAGTGATTATTCCAAACTCATCAGAGATGGTTTTGACGGATACAGAAATCATCGGGAACTCATTTGATGCAAGCTGTCGAGCTTGTGTGCCTAACTTACAAACACCAAGTATTTGAAGTTAGTTTCCCATTGAAGTCTTTTTTCTATAAAGAACCTCCCGCATGCCGTAGTATAAACACATGCCTGAGTTTGCAGACTCCGCCATTGCGCAGGAGAATTTCTGAAATGCGGATCCTGTGCTGTGTGCTGCCATCACTGCTCTGAGCCACTGTGCTTTCACTTAATAAGCCAGAAACTCTGACGCTGATGAACTTACTCAAGGATATATTCAGAATGTATTTCACTCAAACAGACATTTTTTAGGCACATAGCAAATGAATCCCTTGTGAGTTTTCCTTTTCTATTAAATTGGGAAGTTTGTGTTCATCCTAATGTAAAGTTCTGTATAGGTCGAAAATATCTCTGGAGGCTGGAGAGACAGCTCAGTGGGGAATATTGTTTGCTGTCCAAAAACAAAGACCTAAGTTCAGATCCTAGTGCTTACAGAAAGGAACAAAGTTGAAAGAGATAGGTTTACTGCTTACCAGGCTACCTCAAGGTTTGGGGAGAGAGCCTATCTCTAAGGATACAGCAAAGGGAATAGGGCAGAAACCCCGACAACCTCATCTGAACTTTTTGTGCAAGCATAGGTACCTGCACACACACCTGGGCATGCAACACACACATATACATACTTGAGCAGAGCAGATGGATGCCTTGAGATTCTTATTTAAAGGAATAAACAAGCTGCATGCGCCTGTGTGTGTGTGTGTGTGTGTGTGTGTGTGCGCGCGCGCGCCTGTGTGTGCCTGTGTGTGTGTGTATGTGTGTGTGTGTGTGTGTATGTGTGTGTGTGTGTGTGTGTGTGCGCGCGCGCCTGGGTGTGCCTCTGTGTGTGTGTGTGTGTGTGTGTGTGTGTATGTGTGTGTGTGTGTTTGTGCGCCTCTGTGTGTGTGTGTTTGTGTACAAACTATTTATCTGTCATACCATTTTAGTTAGAGTAATTTGTTTTCTCCGTTAAGCACGAAAATACTGAGTAATTTCTTAATCCCTGTGCTGAACATAATTACTCAGTTTTCCATTTTGTTTTGAGCTTTTTTTTAGAAGCTAATTGAACATCAGAGTTAATAATAATTAAGAAAAAAAACAAACATTGCGTAGAAGGCCAGTTTTGTTCCTGCTGGGGGAGAAGTAATTAATCTTTTACTTCCTGCTTCTCACCTACATTCTTTCAAATGCACAAATAGTTTTCCTGCCGGAGACCTCCTAAATCTCATAACGTTCACAACATGCACTGACAAAATGCAGGCAATTGGCAGGATCGCAGAAAGGGGTGACATGTTTACACGCTTACGGTCACAGCTTCCTTTTGCCTTCTTCGGCTCCTTGTGATTTAATATCTGCTTTGAGTAGTAGCGTATGCAGCCTTCTTATGAAATGCCCAACAGAATGATGATTCCTGGCAAACCCGGGCCCCTCGTAGCAGTCCACAAAGGGCGTTGACTTACTTGCCGTACTTCATGGCTTCCAAGGGGCCATGTCCTTGTCCTCTGCCAAGAGGGGACACAGACACGGTATGGAGAGGGGAGGGCACAGAGGGAAAGAGAGGAGAGCAGGGTGGAAATTGTCACATCCTATTATTTGCGACACCAAAGTCGGGGTTTACAGAGGAGTAGCCTAAATGTAACAAAGAAAGCACAGGATTTAAAGCTCGAAACAAAACCCAGGGCTCGACGGGCGGCGGTGGTAGTGCACGCCTTTAATCCCAGCACTTGGGAGGCAGAGGCAGGTGGATCTCTGAGTTCAAGGCCAGCCTGGTCTACAGAGTGAGTTCCAGGACAGCCAGGGCTACACAGAGAAACCTTGTCTCGAAAAACAAACAAACAAACAACAATAACAACAACAACAAAAAGAAACAAAACTCGGGCTCCATCTGTGAGAAAACAACGCGTCTGTACTGCAGACCTTGGTACCTTGCCTCTGTCTCATGGCTCCTTCTTCATGGGTGAGGGTCAGTGGGGAATGGGTGGGGGGTGAGGGTCAGTGGGGGAATGGGTGGGGGTGAGGGTCAGTGGGGGAATGGGTGGGGGTGAGGGTCAGTGAGGGTCAGTGGGGGAATGGGTGGGGTCCCATGAAATGTGCCCAGAAATCTCTGTGCAAAGTTCCAGCCGCCTTTGTACCCAGTCCGTTGCCTGCCTTTCCCTCTGTGCCTTTGATATCTTCCTTCTACTGGGTCGTCGCACACCCCCCTTCCCCAAATCCTGTTCCTCCTATGGCCACACTCCGAGCGCTCCATAACTGTGCACAGAATGCAGACAGTTGACTTTTATTCAATGACTTGATCTCCTCAGTTCTTGTTGAACAACCCCTTGAGTGGGCTGGACCCAGCCTTAAGACTTGACACCAGGGAAATCACGAAACAGGCCTGAGCACGGAGTAGCCCTCCACCGACCGCTCTCCTCCCGCTTCTCCATTCCACACGACACTGTTGTTCTCACTATTCCTTCATCAGCCATTATTTTCCTTTTGATCTGTAACCATTCTACGTCTCTACGTTATGCTTTCTTTAAAGACAGAGTCTTGATGTGTGGCTCTGGATGGTCTAGGGCTCACAAGGTGGCCCAAGTTGGCCTTTAACTCCTAGTAATCCTCCTGCCTCAGTTTCTTTGGCTGTGAATATGTGCTTGTGTGTATGTGTGTGTGTGTGTGCATGTGTTGGTGTGGATGCATTTGTATATGTGTGGGTGAGGGCATGTGCTTGTGTGTGTGTGTGTGTGTGTGTGTGTGTGTGTGTGCATGTGTTGGTGTGGATCATTTGTATATGTGTGGGTGAGGGCATGTGTGTGTGTGTGTGTGTGTGTGTGTGTGTGTGTGTGTGAATGAAGTTTTAGGCAGCATCTCTCTGTATCCCAGAGTGGCCCAGAACTCACTTTACAGTTCAGACTTGGACCCATGAAGGTCTTTCTGTCCTTTCTTCCACAGGCTGAGATTACAGACACGCCCACCATGTTCAGAGAATTGCATTTTTTTTAAAGCTTTATTCTGATATTCTCTATTCTTCTCCCTATGTCATACTTTCTCAATGAGGTTTGGACTTACTGAATTCCCAATAAGAAATATGTCTACCGTGCAGAGTATATTAATCAGTGGAAGGAACCAAAAATAACATTAATGAAGGAGGGCGGGCCACTGGCCTAATTCACACTCTTTACCCTGTCAGTCCCTGTTCTGTCTCTTTAACACTTCCCTCCAGAATCTCCTTCCCTGAAGCTACCTTGGGTTCCAGGAACTACACTTCTAGTGAATACGGCTTTTTGTGAAGGGGATCTAAATTACCAGATGCAGTAGTTAAGAAGAGATTGCCTCACTCCCAGAGCTCCCAGGGACAAAACCATTAACTCAAGAGTACACATGGAGTTACCCATGGCTGCAGACACATAGGCAGCAGGGGATGGCCTTGTTGCACATCAAAGGGAGGAGAGGCCCCTGGTCCTGGGATGGCTCAATGCCGCAGTGCAGGGGAATACCAGGACAGGGAAGTGGGAGAGGGTTGATTGGGGAACAGGAGGAGGGGAGATGGCTTATGGGATTTTCCGGGGAGGGGGAAACCAGGAAAGGGGGCAACATTTGAAATGTAAATAAAGAATATATCTAATAAAAAAAAAGAGGAGATCACCTCATAAGAGTGCCCCTCTCAAGTGGGAACAATTGCCCCAAGACAGGAATCGAGGCTGAACTCATCAGAGTAACCCTCACATGGCAAAGCATGGAACGTCGTTCCAAAGATGCAATTCACCAGCATGTCCAAAGTTCAAGGGATGTTTAAAAATTAATTACAAAACGATGTGCTGAGTATTTAGTGTTCAATTGTGAGGTGGTTTTCTGAGCCTTGTCACTTAGATTTAGAGGCTGATCAAGAGTGCTGATGAAGCCTAACCTCAGAGTCACTGTCACCGGCGTTCCGGCCCAAAGCACACACTATTTTGTGCCTTTCTATTTTGAACATCCTTGTGTGCGATGTCTTTAGCAAAATGGGCCTTGTCTCTATAGTTCAATTTAGTGGTTTTTTTTTTCCGGTTGCTTTGAGGTTTCTGAGCCCTGAGGCAGGTGAGAGGGTAAAGGTCTTTTCTCCTTTCCCATGCCCTCTCATCTCCACGCAGGGGAAGCCTCTGTATCTGTCCCGGTCAGAGTGTCTTCCCCTCCTTTCCCCCGTCTCTCTGACTCGGGTGCTCAGATGGAGGACCACACCTAATCTGTGGGGATTCCTGGGGTGAGAGCTTTTGCCTTGAAATTCCAAAGCACTAACATGTTTTAAGGAGACAAGGGCCGTTTTCTGTGAATCCATTTATGTTGGCTATTTTGTCATTAGCCTGTCTCATTTGGTCTGGTTCCCCATCTCATGGAAGACAGGACTTAAATGTAAGTTAAAGGTACATGAAATTTTTCTTAAGGAACACAAAAGAAAATTCCAATCAAATTTCCTTAACTGTGCATGGTGTATTTCAACGTCTCATCACGCGCCTCTCCTATGAACGAGCCCAGTGAGGTAGAGTGCGTGCTTCTCAGTGTATGAGAAGGTTTTGCTTTCTCTCATTCACAGCTAAAAATGCTGTTTAAACTAACCTTTCTCTAAATAAATAAAAGAAAGGAAGGAAGAAAAGAAAACTGAAAGAAAAAAGTCAGTTAGGCCCATTTTAAGTTTTTTAATTTTAATTCCCTTAATTGTTTATCGATAAAAAGTTTAAAAGTCACGCATTAGCAATATATTTCTGTTAAGTAACCGTAGTTGATAGATTTAAGTTTTCAAATTGATTTAATAAATGCTACTAAGAACACAAAGACATGAATGCTTTATAGAAAATCACCAACATTAATAAGCCAAAGAACTAAAAAAAAAATCATTTGTTATATATGCATATAAGTATATATTTTTATGTGTTCATATGCATTGTAAAGCTTGAACATAAAATTTCTTACTAGGTGACATGATTAAACTGAAATTTAGGCTGGAAAATTATAAAATTATTAGGCAAATGTGTTGATTTCTCGATCCCCTTTAGAGGCCTAATATGGATAAAAGCATTATTTCAAATCAAAAAGAGTGAACTTTACATAGTTAACGTGAAACCTGTGGCTTAGTTTTTGCTACAGTAATTCTCAATACTGACTCAAATATCTGAGAAAAACGTTCCTTTGCAACATATGGAAACCATCACAGCAAACCACAGCTAAGCAAAACGCAGCGTTGTGGAGCTCAGTCCCAGCGAACACACCTTCTAAACACATCCACACTTAAGGTTCAGGGAACATTGCAGAGGGTGGGGCAGAGAGATTGCAACACCAGAGCATCAGGAAGTGCGCTGTGAGACTGTCCCCATAGTAACGTCACCAGCTGCATCCACAAAGTCTCACCAAATGACCGCCTAACTATCACCCAGACCGGGATGACGTCATCCTGGTTGGGGGGAGCTCACGAGACCTCGGCTTCACAGGAGGAACTTCAGGTGCCTAAGGAATACTGAGAGGAGGACAGTCTTCCCCAGGGAAGAGCACACCAAATAGTTATCCAGTACCAAGTGGTCAGCCCATCAACATACAAATTAACACTATACCGACTGAACATATATATGTCGTATGTATGTATTTAGAAAGATACATGTATGTACATACAGGCATGTAATAATAATCAATGAAAAGAGTTCATGAATTTTAGAAAGAGCAAGGAGAGTTAATAGGAGGACTTGGGAGAAGGGAAAGGAAGGGAGAAATGGTAGAACTATACTAAGATCTCAAAATAAGAACTACATGAGTATTCTAGTTTCAACTATAATAAAAAGTCTGCCTTTGTTCCTTGATGCTGGTTAGATAAGAAAGCACTTGATTATCCTAAGTCAAAAATGCTAAAAACCAAAACAAAATGCTTGCTACTTTTCTGCAAGAGAAGATACGCCGCTGTCATGGAGACTCTCAGAGCTGCCCGAGGGCTCAAATCGTCTTCTGGAGTGAAGAAGCTGGTTTCTGCTCAGAATTTTCTTTTCAGCCATCAAGTTCTCACGCTGGCCCCAGCGCTCTCCCGTGCCGTGTTCTCTTTCAGTCTTGGGATGGCTTCCAGTTTGGGCAGCTCCTCCCTCCCTTTCCAGGTCAATGATCAGTTGAAACATTCTAAAATTTCTTTGTGACTTGTTTTTCCTTAAGTTTTTTTTTTAATTTAAAGATCTATCACTTGAATTAAAAAAAAACATTTCCCCTTGACTCATACAAGACATATTCAACTGAATTATCTTATTTTTAAAAGATTTACTTATTTTATGTATGTGAGAACACTGTAGCTGTCGTCAGACATTCCAGAGAAGGGCATCGGATCCCATTAGATGGTTGTGAGCCACCGTGTGGTTACTGGGAATTGAACTCAGGACCTCTGGAAGGGCAGCCAGTGCTCTTAACTGCTGAGCCACCTCTCCAGCCCCAAATAATGTAATTTTAAAAAACTGTCTGAGTAGCTATGTTTTGCTGCTATTATTCATAGCAAACGTTAACAAACCCTGACCTACCCATTTCTTGAAAATCTTCCCATTGAAGAGCCAAACACCTTGAATATTGAAGCTGAGAGTGTGTACATTTTGGATTTTCAAATTCACGTAAGACCACCCATAAGGGACTGGTCTTCGTTTAATGAAGCTGACCATTTTGATCGGATCATTCAGTTGGTCTTCAGTTCACACTGGAGAGCTTTTCACGCCAGTTGCTCCCGGGGGAGGAACTGCTAAGTTGTGCGTGAATTTTCTTAGGACATCATCCCTGCGCATGCCAAGGAAGTCCTTACAATAAATAAACGTTCTGTTGTCAGACATGAAGAAAAACATCAAATTATCTTGTCCTTCGCTTTCTTAGACAACGTCTTGCCGTGGGAATACAAGAGCTACTGCATGACATTCGTTGGTGAAATTTGTTCCTACATCCATCTTGGCTGCGAAGCTACTATTTTCAAGATCATCATTATTATAAAATATTGCCAGCATCAAGAGACATGTCATCCTTGCTTTAACATTCATGCTGGCTGAGATGGAGACTTCTTTAGTTTCTTGTATGGAATCCGGTCCTGTCATTTTCTGAATTACAGCTTCCTGTTTTCCTTATTATTGTCCCAGCAAGTATGTAACTTTCCCTTTCCTGAACAATATATTATACTCGAACAATTCCTATTTAACTTGCTCCTTAAGCCCTTTCATTGGGTGTGGTATTTTTTTTAACAAAATCTTTATTCTGCTTGTTTGAGATGCAAGTAACTTTTTGCGAATAACTAGCATTTTACCGAGTGTGGTGGTTCATCTCTGTTAGCATTGGAAGAAAGAAGCAAGAGGATCAGGAGTTGAAGGAAAGACTGGGCTTCATAGTGAGTTCAGGGGTAGTCTGAACCAAAATACATGCATATATACAGGCACACATCCATCCATACATGCATGCACACATTATACAAACATGCATGTGTACAGGCAGACCGTCTGAAGCACTATTTGGCATCTGAACTTGTGAAATGACCGTGATTTGGAGTTGAGCGTCCTCTGGGTGTCCCTCAGGTTACCAGGTGTTCTCCACTGAGTGTGCACAGTGAACAGAAAATAGGGTGGGCTATTCCAGGCAGGGGTAAGTAGCTTCCCATTGTAAAGATGACCCACTCACGCGTTGCTTGCTGTACAGTGCAGTGGGTTGAGTCAACAATGAAACTGTCCTGGGGTCTCTGCTTAGGGTCCTTCTTCTATATCTTACAGCTAGTGTTCTGAGATTAGCACATTGTGGCCTCAGACATATGTATGAAGCACAAAATTAAACAGAAAGGGACCATATACCAAGGGACTCTTTAAAAAAAATGCCTGCTTTAGGGACACAATTTATTTTTAAACTATGTGGTTCACATTGTTTATCATTTGCCAAAATAAACAAACAAACAAACAAACAAACCAACCAACCAAACCAATCAACCAACCAAATAAACAAAAAACAAAAACAAACACACAAGCAACATCAAGGTGCCAGGCACGGTGCCACACACCTTTCATCCTGACACAGAGCTGGTGGATATTTTGAGTTTGAGGCCAGCCTGGTCTTCATAGTGAATTCCAAGCCAGCCAGGGCTACTCTGTGGGATGCCATCTCAAAACAGAAACAGCAAGTCAAAACAAAATAAATCAAACAAGCATCAGGGATGAGGTAACTCGAGTGAGTTAACAGTATCTACCCTTTAATTGGATATTTTATTTACATTTCAAATGTTACCGCCTTTCGAGTCCCCCCCCCAAGGAGCCCCATCCTGCTTCCTGCTTCTATGAGGGTGCTTCCTGATCCACCCACTCCCGCCTCCCCGCTCTGGCATTCTCCTACACTGAGGTATCACAGGACCTTCACAGGACCAAGGGCTTCTCCTCCCACTGATGCCTGACAAGCCATCTGGGACATGGAGCCATGGTTCACTCCATGCGTATCTCTGGTTGGTGGTTTAGCCCCTGGGAGCTCTGAGGGGTCTGGTTGGTTGAATATTGTTGTTGTTCCTATGGGTTGCAAACCCCGTCAGCTCCTTCAGTCCTTTCTCTAACTCCTCCATTGGGAACCCTGAGCTCAATCCAAAGGTTGGCTGACAGCATCTGCCTCTGTATTAGTCAGGCCCTAGCAGAGCCTCTCAGGAGACATCTGTATGAGGCTCCTGTCAGCAAGCACTTCTTGGCATCTTCAATCGTATCTGGGTTTGGTGACTGTATATGGGATGGATCCCCAGGTGGGGCAGCCTTTGGATGGCCTTTCTTTCAGTCTCTGCTCTACACTTTGTCTCCGTATTTCCTCCCATGAGTATTTTGTTCCCCCTTCTAAGAAGGACCGAAGCATCCACACTTTGCTCTTCTCTTTTCTTGAGCTTCATATGGTCTGTGAGTTGCATCTTGGGTATTCTGAGCTTTGGGGCTAATATCCACTTATCAGGTAGTACATATCATGTGTGTTTTTTTGTTAATTGGTTTGCCTCACTCAGGATGATATTTTCTAGTTCCATCCACTTGCCTAAGAATTTCATGAAGTCACTGTGTTTAATCTTTTTATTACACTGGTTGGATTTATTTGCATCTTCAATTGGCTAGCTACGTATAAGAGGCAGTTGGCCATGTGTGGAGAAGCTTGATCTTCACCTGCCTTTCTCCTTTCTGTGCAACAAACTGGGTATCCAAGGGCTGAGGAGAGAGTTCCCAGATGCGCAGTAAGGCGTGGAAAGCTTTCTAACACAGTTCCCAATAGGAACATCTCTTCACAGCCCGTCATGTAGCACACGAAGGGGAAAATTGATGTTTGTATTAGTCAGGGTTTCTATTGCTGCACAAACATCATGACCAAGAATCAAGTTGGGGAGGAAAGGGTTTATTCATCTTACACTTCCACATTGCTGTTGATCACCAAAGGATGTCAGGACTGGAACTCAAGCAGGTCAAGAAGCAGGAGCTGATGCAGAGACCATGGAGGGATGTTACTTACTGGCTTGCTTCCCCTGGCTTGCTCAGCCTGCTCTATTATAGAACCCAAGAATACCAGCCCAGGGATGGTACCACCCACAAGGGGCCCTCCCCATTTGATCACTAATAGAGAAAATGCCTCACAGCTGGATCTCATGGAGGCACTTCCCCAACTGAAGCTCCCTTCTCTATGATCACTCCAGCCTGTGTCAAGTTGACACACAAAACCAGCCAGTACAATGTTTAATGCTTTTTCAGTCACTCTTCCTTAGGGAAGGCCTCCTGACACTTCACAGACCCTTCGGACTCTACGGGGCTTCTGCTGAGACAGCCCGACTCCCTCATGGTCTGTCTCTCTTACCATCCACCGCGTACAGCTTCCCCGTGGACATTCACAAGGACAGCAGACTCAGTGTGCCCGGGCACAGATCCTCGACTGGGTCTCTCTGTTCCCTTGCTCATCACTGCAAAAAGAAAATTACGAGCTGCTTCCAGGGTTACCTGTCCCAGTAGATGAGAGCAATGTCTGCAAATCAAGTGCGCTAAATCCTAGGTGTCGCTCTGCTCCGCCCCCCCGCCACCCCCCCCCCACGGTTGACTCTCCCAGCCTCAGCGAGCCTCTAGTATTTATTCAGCTTTTATTCCCCATTGCTTCTGTTTCCTGATCTATCCTCTCACTAGTCTACCTATTCCTGGTCAAATGTTTGATCTGAATTGCCAGAGTCTGCAAGAGGATTTGCCTCACCTACCACAAAGCCAGTTCGATCCAGTCTCCACTTTGGGCTAAAATGCAAATTCTTACCATGTCTGCTTTGTCTGAGTTTCCTTTCTCTGTGCCTTTTAAGATCCAGGTGGAAATTTCTAATTAGAAATACAGTGGCTCCTTGTGATCTTGCGGCTGCTGATCTTGTAGGCCTGGGTGGGTTCTGGCCCCTCTCCTTGCCTCATAGTATTCTGCCTATCTAGAAATGTGGCAAGAAGCACCTTGCAGTCTCCAGAACATTGTTTCTCTTCCTGGACAGTCCCTACCTCCTCACCCCACCATCACCCCCCTTCATTTCCAGAACACACGGGAATTCCTCAGTATACTGTTCTTCTGTCTAATACCATTCATGGCAACTCCAATTATAAAGTTGATGACATCAGCATCATTGGTTGGATATCATCTACCCTTTAGTCCCGAGGTTGCTCTTGGAAATTGGGTTTTATTTACCGACTAATGTGCCACGAACATGGTGTGAACACATGGTAGAAATAGTTGATAAGAAAAAAGTTTAAATAAATGAATAACAGCATTTTGCTCCCTTCATCCTGTGGGTCTCAAGTTTAGAAATAAAATAAAGCCATCACAATTCTTACATAAGAAGAAATAATGAATTTCAATTTTAGTTATCTCTGCTAGTTGGGTATTTTACTACAAGCAAATCGGGTGATATTTGGAAATAGTTTGTAACCACGCATATTTTACCATCCCATGCACGCATTTTATATCGTTAAAATGAAGTTTTGAGGCGGCAGCAATAAAGTAACAAACAAGATGCAATTAAAACTATTAACTGTAGCTTGAGCTTATTAGCATGAAAATATTTGTATGATCATAAAATATTAATTAGAGATAGCACTGTGGCTGTCGAATACCTTCGTGCCTGCTAAGCATGGAAGGGCATACTTCTGGAATTGCAAAGGTATTACAGAGCTCACTTTATGTTTTTTTTTTTTACCTCATATTATTGGAAAAATATTTTGAAGTCAGTATTTTCTGTAAAAATTTCTAGGTGTATAATTTTAATAAATCTATCTGCCCAATTTTCTCGTTTATTTTCTTTTTGGTTTGGATACAAACCAGCAGGGATATGAACTTAGCCCTTTCCTCCTGGGATTCAAGAACACACTTTCAGATTGAGTCAGCGGATCCCTGTGTAAATGGGCTGTTGATGCGGAGGGCACAAGTGTTCATTTTGACCTCATTCCTTCTAGACTGGACACATATCAAGACTTCTTTAGTGTTGTTACTGCTAATTATTAGTTCTGGTAAACAATTAAAGGAGGAGTGTCATTCTTGTTTGAAACCCCTCAGGCCGACCACCAAGTCTCAAAATAAAATTTAAGATTTGATCAACGACTATTTTAAGAATGAAAGTTAAAAATTAATGTCTAGGCCAGGGAGATGGAGTCGGGTAAGAGAAATGGAATTCAGCCCCCTCCCCCGCTCCGAATTTCCTCCTTAAATTCCAGGAAGGTGTGTCAGCCTGCCCAGGACTCCCGTTTATCTTAAGGTGGAGCCCGGAATGTCGTGAGGCTGGGGAGTGGGTAGCCTTACCTGGGCAGTGGTCTCTGTGTGCAGCTGAGAGACCCCGTCTCAATAAACAGGGCGGAGAGCAGAGGGAGAAGCATGCGATATCCACCCTGGGCTTCCACAAGCATCCCTCTGTGCTGATACATTTAAATCACCAACTTGACACAGGCTAGACACATCGAGGAGGAGAGCCCGGAGGAGGAATCACCTACCTCAGGTTACCTTAACGGGTGGGTGACACCTTCTAGCCCAGATGAAGGGACAAGGAGGAAGGAAGGCCTTTTGGCATTTTGCTTCCCTGAGTTTCATTTTTTACTGTGGGTTCATCGCTGCTGCTGCTGCTGCTGCTGCTGCTGCTGCTGCTGCTGCGATGATGATGATGATGATGATGATGATGATGATGATGATGATGATTCCTTCCCTGCTGTCAGAGACAGCTTCTTCTGGCCTCTACCACAATTTGAAAGCCTATGGTGCTCCAGGAATCCTTATTGTGATTGTGGAAGGCAGCTTCATAATCTGAGCAGCTACCGGGTTCTCAGCCTCTTCCGAATGAGCCAGGCATCGCTGGACTCCTTTAAACATAGCATGCAAGCTAATCTTACAGGTTCTTTCTTCAGTAATATATTCATGCTACTAGTTTGCTTCTCCAGAGTACCCTGACTAATGCAAGATAGATTTTAGGGAAGCGTGGTGTGTTTTTCAGAAGGGAATCTAAATTTAAAAGTGTGGGTTGTCAAGTCCCCTCTACCGCCATTTCTTCTCTCCACACATTACACGCATTACACGCACGGGCTGCTGCCCTGCGGGGGGCCAGCCACGGGCCGCGTGCTCAGATAGGACTGCACGAGTGGTGTACTGTGGCCAGAGCACCTGCCGCAGTCGTAGAAAAATGTAATACGGCTTTCTTACCTGGTCCACACAATAAAATCCCAGCGAATATGTCACATGTGCAAATAATTTTACATTGCTTCTCTGACCCCACATACTCCTCATAGTAATACAAGAGGTCATTTATTTTAAAATCTGACCCTAGGTTTCCCAAAATGGTAATTTGTCAAAAGTTATCACTTACTGTGACTTAAAACAGTAATAGCCCCAAATTCTCACAAGACCTATTTAATATAGAATCCCTTTACCCTTTAGTAAAATATACCTGAATTTAGTTTTTCACGTTACTTTCTGATATATATGTATCTATATGATAGCTAGGTATATATGATATATATGTCACATGTATGTGTCAAGAAAACATAATCTCAATTGTGCATATGATACCATGAAGTTAAAATTAATGTGTAAAAGGGGAAATAGATAACTTCTAATTTACAATCTGTTTGGTGATTAGTTTTATGTGTTACATTGATTAGGCTCTATTCCCAGCACTATAACCAAACACTAAACTATCTATGGCTTTGAGGATATTTGTCCATGCAGTATAGCTACTGTACATTCTAAGTTAGGCGAATTATTGCTTTATTTTTTAAAAATGTGGCCACCTCTGAGTGGATCACAACACTATTATTAATTTTTTCTTTATTACATTTATTTGGTGTGTGTTTGTGACCCAGTAAGCTTAGAGGTCATCAAGAACAATAAATACAAAATCGAGTAACAAACCAATCTCCAAACCAAAAATAAAAGCAAACACTCCCCCCAAAACAATGCACCCACTTGTACCATGTTACAATCGCTAAAGTCAAAGATAAAGAAATATCCTTGGAAAAACAGTTCACGGGGCAGAAAACACTTTACCAACATAGAGGCAAAGGAACGTACCATGCCTGAATTCTGAGAACTCTCATAAACATGAGAAGAATGAAGTCACTATTTGATTGTAAGGTGGGGTGGGCAATAATCTTGTAAACTATGAAATAAGCCTCAAGACTGAATTCTTTCTTGCAACCAAAAATTGAACAAGTTTTATCAAAAGTTGTCAGTAGTCACCTAGCTAGAAACTTGAAGCAAGCTCTTCAGAGGGCAGGGGAATGAATGATTCAAGTAGGAAACTCTAACAAGAAGAAATGAAGGGATAATATCAACAGGGACAAAGTAGAGACAAAACGAAGGTTTTATGTCTTTCATTATTAATGACGTCTAACGTATAATCACTTGCTAAAATAATAGCAACCATGTACTTGACTATGTATGCTTATGTGTATACATATTATAGTTATGGTTCTGTAGGAGCTTATCAATAAGCCAAAAGTGACTGGTATCAATGATAGGAAGGATGGGAGGAAGAATTAGGAACGCATCATTACGGAGCATCTGCGCGCTGACAGTGGGACGGCATTTGAAAATGGACGTGGTTGGATATAAGCGTACATTGGACACTCTACCGAGTGCGAAAGGAAGTTTGCGATACCAAGAGAGAAAATGGAATGACATGAAATGCTCAGGTTAAATTCTCAACAAATAGAAAGAGAACCGAAGACAAAGTAAGGTCAAGGAACAAGGTTCAGGACTAGAAGGTGTCAGGAGTCAAGAGGGCTTCAACCTACACACACTGGCAGTCACCTTACCCTTCTAAACCTAAACACATGAATTCAAAGACGTGTGCCAGAGTAGGTAAGAAACACACAGCCACACCGCCTGCTGTTTGTTGAGAGGTCGTCACACCTCCAAAGAGACATAGAGGTTAGACACAAATTTCAAGACAAATCCCATTAGGCACCCGTCTTGTGGTAGAGGACAAGGAACCTTATCACAAATTAGGAACATCAGTATCCCGTGGCGAGTTGCCAGGCGCACCAGCACGAGTACTCGTCTTTTCTCTTTCTAGTTGTATGGTTTGGGGACAAAGTTGTGAACTTTCGAGGCTCAATTTATTAATTTGCAAAGTGGCCAAGCCTTGTCCGTAGCACTGTATGCTTGTCGGTAAGGTAAAAACGTGCGTGGCAGATGTTTAAAGGGTTGGGTTGGGTTTGGAGTTCTCAAATATCTTTTAGCTTTCTTTAACTCAAAGAATAAAAGTTTCTGGCAGAATAAGGCCAAGAGCGAATGAGGCCGGTTGCAAGGCCTCGTATCTTAAATCCATTCCGCTTCCACGAACTATCCTTTCATGATGTGAGATAAATAATGCCAGGGAAAACACTCAAGGGCCATAATAGGTAAATGAGCAGACTGTATCAGCCATTTGTGAATATATGACATTTCATGAAGAGTGGGTGATTTCTGCTCTTTCTTGAAAACACACAAGCCAGTGTTTGTGCTTTGTGCAACTGGGATTAGAGATGGCTGTCAAGATTCAGTAAACAGTCACTGGACTTAGGACTTGGATTATATATAAGTGTGAAGAAAGTAAAAGACCCAAAGACAGCCTTGGTCAAGTGTCAGGAGCGGTGGGAACAGGACAGAAGTCATGTATGTGCAGGATGAGGACACACTACACAACATGCCTGTCCGAGGAAAGCCAGAGTGTGACGCCTTTGCTTTAAACACAGACCCAGTGCTAAGCCCCAAGCGATTCTGGGGCTGTTGATAGGAGGAGAGGCATGACTCAGTAAAGGTCATGAGTTCACTGGAGAAACGAAGGAAAGCCGGTGATGTGAGCGACCAGGGCCAAGGCCAGAAGAGTGTGCTTGAGAGATGTAGGTTAGGGACCTAATTGTGTGGGACTGAGAGAGACAGAGCTAAGAGATGAAAGAGGAAACAGAAGCGCATGACCATGTTGGGAGGCTTAGAAAGCCAGGCTGTGAACAGAGGGCATATACAGGTCCCTTCGCTCACGCAGGGTCAGCAAGTGCTCTCCGGGTTCAAGAGTCCTTGAAAGCACGGTTCTGCTGGGCCAGGCTCGGCGCCAAATGGACCCGCGCTGATTAGGAGACACTTCTTGAAAGCTCAGTTTCCCTGCTTGCATTCTTGAACTTTCAGTATTGTTTTATTTATTTTTTTTTGTTTTTTGTTTTTTTTTTGTTTTTTTTTCGAGACAGGGTTTCTCTGTGTAGCCCTGGCTGTCCTGGAACTCACTTTGTAGACCAGGCTGGCCTCGAACTCAGAAATCCGCCTGCCTCTGCCTCCCAAGTGCTGGGATTACAGGCGGGCGCCACCACCGCCCGGCTCAGTATTGTTTTAATTAAAAAAAAAAGAGCTTGTGTTTTCTTTATTTCCAGCAACAACTTTACCTTGTGCCCAAACATGTCTTACTGATTCATCTTACTTGTGTTACAAAGAGGACATCGTTCTTAACTCCTCAGCCACCCCCTCCCAACAAACCAATAAAAATGGCAAAACATTGTGTTTCTGAGGCTGGAAAATGCTGTCATTCAAAGACAAAACAAAACTGGACAGGGGTCTCATAAATTAAAACGCCTTTATTCAGAACACAAGGCTGGTATTCTTAAGCTCATTCAGCAAAAATCTCTATCAACTTTCAAGTTCTGTACATGTGCCTCTATAATGTCTGCGTGTCTATCGGCGGTCCACACCCCACTGCATCATCTCCAGTTGGAGGAGACAGTATCTAGTCCTTGAGTTTCCACCTCATGTCAGCTCTCTAATGGACGCACTGCAAGTGTGAGGTATGGCTTTGGCAATGTCCCTTACTGTAGAATTACTGATTTTCCTGAGCGTGTTTTCACTGTCTTGGCAGCCTTGCAATGATGTTTTGTGACTAGACTACATGGAATTTTTGTTTTTCTAGCCATTGATTTCAGGAGAATTTTTTTATATAAAATATTTTATAACTGACCCCGAGCTCCCTTTTTATTTCCTGTGGTAGGTGTTACTTTTGAGTTCCTGCACACCAGTCTACAAAAAATGTAGCTTTTTGTGGGGGGAGAGGTAGAACAATAAATAATACAGAGTCTAGAAGAAAATCCAGGCCCCCTCGTGTTTTCTTATACATTCAAGAGCACAGGGATTGTACTCCAGTGTTGTCGGTGATTTGTTCAATACAACCAGACAATTTTCCATACAGCAGTATCATTTGGGCGTAGAGACTGGCTCTAGAGTAGGACCCCCAAATTGAATGTGCATGTGAGTCACTCTGTTTTCTTATGTTCATTCAAGTTCTATTCTGTAAGTCATTTTAGACGCTGCGAGAGCAGGAAGTCTCTTCCTTAACTCAGACCCAGGATTCCTTAGAGCTCGTTGGAAATGCACTCTGGGCCCCACTGCAGGTCCACACCATCAGGCAGACTCTCACAGCTGTGACAAATACGCAAGGGGAGCGGCTTGACGGAAGACGGATCTAGGCTCACAGTTTCAGTGGGGTCGCTTGCGTCTCGGTGACAGGCTTATGATAAGAACATTATAGCGTCAGAATCATGTGATGGAGGTAGGTCCTGGCTTCATGACTGTCAGGAAGCAGAGAGAAGGTAGCAGAAAGAGACCAAAGGCCAAAATATTCTCAAAGGCACACACTCTTCTTCTTCCAAGAGGCCCTATCTTCCTTAGTCCCACCATGTCTCAATAGTCTCTAATTTTGAATTTATAAAAAGATTAAACCTTTGATTATGTCATAGCTCTCATGACCTAATCATCTTTGGACATGCTCTCATAGACACACCAAGATTTATATGGAACTAATGCCCTAGGTATACTCAATCCAATCAGGTTGAAAAATCCAGATCAACTGTAATCACTGAATATATACATACATACACACACACACACACACACACACACACACACACACACATATATGCCCAGATAGTTTGGACAGAAATTTTGGAAACCTGATGCTGAAAAAAAAAATCATATGAAATCAGTGATGTAATGCCAAAACTGGAAGCATAATCACTACACTGTGGTGGTTTGAATATGTTTGGCTCAGGAAATGGCCCTATTAGGAGGTGTGACCTTGTCAGAGGAAGTGTGTCATTGTGGGAGTGGGCTTTGAGACCCTCATCCCAGCTGCCTGGGAGACAGTCTTCTGACTTCCTTTGACGAAATGTAGCTCCCCAATGCTATGTTTGTGAGGACACTGCCATGTTCCCACCTTGATGATAATGGACTGAACCTCTGAACCTGCAATTCAGCCCCAATTAAATATTGCCCTTCTTTTTTTCTTAGATATATTCTTTATTTACATTTCAAATGTCCCCTTTCCTGGTCCTCTCCCCCCAAAATTCCCCTAATCCATTCCCCTTGCCCCTGTGCACCAATCCACCCACTCCCACTTCCCTGTCCTGGCATTCCCCTATACTGGGGCATCGAACCTTCTCAGGACCAAGGGCCTCTCCTCCCTTTGATGTTCAACAAGACCATCCTCTGCTGCATATGCATCTGAAACCAAGGGTCCCTCCATGTGTACTCTTTGGTTGATGGTTTTGTCCCTGGGAGCTCTGGGGGGAGGGTACTGGGTAGTTCAAATTGTTGTTCCTCCTATGGCATTGCAAACCTCTTCAGCTCTTTGGGTTCTTTCTCTAGCTCCTCCATTGGGGATCCTATGCTCAGTTCAATGGTTGGCTGAAAGTGTTCCCCTCTGTACTGGCAGAGCCTCCCAGGTGACAGCTATATCAGGCTCCTGTCAGCAAGCACTTGTGGGCATCCACAATAGTGTCTGTCATTTTCTAACTATATGGGATGGATCCCTAGGAGGAGCAGCCTCTGGATGGTCTTTCCCTCAGTCTCTGCTCCACACTTTGTCTCTGTATCTCCTCCTGTGGGTATTTTGTTCCCCCTTCTAAGAAGGATCAGAGTATCCATACTTTGTTCTTCCTTCTTCTTGAGCTTCATTTGGTCTGTGAATTGTGTCTTGGGTATTCCAAACTTCTGGGTTAATATCCACTTATCAGTGAGTGCAAAATATTGTCCTTATAAGAGTTCATGGTCATGGTGTCTTCACAGCAATGGAAACCCTAAGACATGCATCTTGGTACACCCACTATAAATTTATGGAGCAGTAGTTGTAGGGTGGAAAGCAGGTGCTATTTAGGGGAAATGATAATCCACTGTTTTGATAAACAATGAATCAAAGAGGATATTTTAAAGGATTCAAGATGTGTTGGTTGTACTTTACAGTTTAAATCTCCACTGCACCATTTCTCAGAGAGTCAGAGACCTCTGCCATTGAGAGTGTCAAAGGATTGAAAGTCTACAGGACATTGTTTAAGATAGGGGTTGAGAATGTGCTGTAGGCAGAGACAATTTATCCAGCTGTGACTTTCTGTACTGACCACAAACTGAGTGCAGCTTTTATACACACAAAGTAGCACTAGGGGATTATTTTGTGAAATATAAGTTACGTGAAATTCAAACTCCAATCTAAAGACATCAAACTTGAGGGGAACGCCGTCAGAATTTTTGGCTTATGTGTCTCCTAACATTGCCATTATATCCTATCTGCAGAGTTGAGCAGCTGAGATGGTAGTTACATAGCTTTCTAAGACAAAAATATTTATTACCTAACAAAAAATGTATACGTACCCACTGAGGCCTGCTGCTGATGTGGCACTGATTCTTCATGTAGAAAACTGATATCAACATTATTGATTCTTTTTCTGCTAGTGCAGGTACATAAACATAATAACATTCCATAGTAATCAGTTCATTTCCCCTTATAGATGCTTTAAGGGCAATATAAAATCATGCCATGATAGTTTTAACAAAATACCATAAAATTCTTCTGAGAATAATTATATTGACTTTTAGAGTTCAAAAAGTTATGAAATTTAGACTTGATAGCAAATTTATGCAACATGCTGCTATTACAATTTTTTTTTTGCTAAGTGTAATTTCAGCTGGCTAATCTATAATGCCACTTCTTAATACCTTAGATCTCAAGAGGCTGTCATACTCCTAAAAACTGTTCAAAATCCAAAGAGCTGTCATTTACGTGGGTTATATGCATCAATATTTTATTACTAATTGAAATGGAGAAATTCTAAAGATATGTAATAATTAATGCTTTAAAAGTAAAGATCCCTTTCATATTAATATCAATAATGTGTGTGTGTTGTGATGAATAGCTTTATTTTCTGAATGATCTTGTTCTAGTTTTTTTGGCAAATCTCTGAAAGTGTCTGAAGACCCTTCAGAGTTCTTTGTTTCATGCATGAAAACTGTTTTTTGGTTACTAAAAACATATGATTTATCCAATACTGCATAACACACACACACACACACACACACACACACACACACACATGTTCACACACTTTCAGCATTTGAATAGTAAAACTTAATAGTTTTCAATAAATAAAAATGGGTTGCAAAATTTTGCATGCAAGCAGCCAGATCGTTAATTCATCTGACTTGTACTAATAGTATTTCTGAGCCTATGTTTTGGAAGGTTGATAATTCTATGTGACATGTCGGGGCACAATCTCATCTTGATGATTCGTAACTGTGTAGGAACTTCCTTACCTAACAGTGGAGTGGTATTTGGGATTTCTTTGAGCTAGTGCTTTGCTCAGAGCCTGGGATCCTAGCCTGGGACTGGGGTTGATGGCAAAGTGACTTTTCACTTATGAGTGCAGAAAACTGTTCAACACATTATCCTCTTGCTCCGTGCTGATGTAGTCCTGGCTTGAATTTTGTGGTTTCTTTACTTCCTGTATTTTTCCAGCCTCTTAAAACTCAAACTAGCTTACTTAGAGAAACATACTTAATTGGCTCATATAATCTGGGTAGACATGGCCTGGCTTGGTCAGGTCTTTGTCTTTTAACTTGGCATTTGGTTTTGATATAATTTTCCAGGTAAACCAACCCTTCTCATGTGGTGAAATGTAGCAATTGGCCTGCATAGACTTTGTAGAATAAAAATCTATCTACATTGTCAGTATATCCATGAAGGGTTAAAGGATGTTAGCTGGTTATCCAGGGTCACATGGCCACCTTTAGCAGATAGGGGGAATCCTTGGTTGAAAGCTATATAGAATTTTATGGGATGCACTTTGGAGTTTGAAGGAGGGATTCAAGGAAGATTGTGAGGGGGGAAAAGTTGCCCTGTGTTGCTTGATTCTGGGTGATAGGAGATGAAGACCGAGTTTGTTAGGTCTTCATCTCCTATCACCCTCATAATTTTCAACTTTTTTCTATTTGAGACAAGGCCTACCTCTGTCTCTTTGGTTGACCTGGAACTCCCAAAGATCTGCCGGCTTCTGCCTCCTGAGCGCTTGGATTAAAGGCATGAACCACCATGTTCAGCCTATTTTCAACTTTTAATGATTACTGGGTGTCAATTTGCTATGATAGTTCGTTGTTTTGAAGGGAACCAATAAATAGATTCCAGACTGAATCTCAAGATGCAAAGTTTCGGAAACCTCATTCTGCACCCCCACCTGTCCACTGCTCAACACAGCTTCCGCTTTGTCTTGATCTTGGGAATCTGGACTTCCCCTCTGCTTTCACCTCCAAGGCAGCAACCAGTAAACAGTGGGGCAGAATCTGCCTCAGACTAATGTTTTTCTCTATCTGACGCTTGCTATCACTCTGTCAAACATCTTGATAACCAAACAAGCCCAAAATATGTTCATTCATCCAAATATTTATAGATAACCATCGTTCTAGAGCAATGGTTCTCAACCTGTGGATTGGGACCTTTAGGGGCCGAACAAACCTTTCACCAGGGTGGCATGTCATAACATGCATATCAGATATTCATACCATGACTCATTAGGTAGTAGCGATGAGATAATTTCATGATTGGGGGGGTTACCACAGCATGAGGAACCATATTAAAGAGTTGCAGGATTAAGAAGTTTGACAACTACTGATCTAGATAATAAGAGTACACGGAGAATGACGTTCTATACCTCATAAGTTAGGATCCTAGTGATGGAGCAAACAAATAACTACGTGTGATGTCACACGGTAGCACATGGATGGAGAGAAAGGACTGTGACAGTGAGTGGACATGGGTCGGCACGCACATGTGTGTGCATGGCTACATATGTGTGACTGAAGGCCAAGAGACAATGTTGTCTGTCTTCCTTGATTCGTCTCCATAGTTTCATACTAAGGTAAGGGTCTTGCGGTGAACCTGAAGTTCACTGATGTGGGAACACTGCACCGCTTCACCAGCTGAATCTCAAGGAACCTCCCGTGTTCGCTGGTCGACACCACTAGAAATATAAACGTGTACTACAATACCCATATTTTGACACTGGAGGTGTAGATCCAATTCCAAGGCTTTATGCTTTAGGGGAGTTATTTTACCGACACCGTTCCCTAAACAGTTAGCTTTTGACATGGAATGATCAGGCCTGGCATCTTTGAGTGGGGGATCTCAAAGAATCGAGGCAGTAAGGCAGGGGAGTATTGATGAGAAGGGCACCCGAGACAGAGAGAGGAACAAGGACCCTGACATGTAGTTGATCTTAGCGTGTTCCCAGGAGACAGCGGGGAGGGTACAGAAGTGGAAATTATTTTGGGGTGTGGATTGGGGAGGCAAAGGATACAATTAGAGAGGTAGACACAATTTATTCAGGAAAATAAGGGAAATGCCAACTATTTGATTACTGGTTTCTGAAGGACACACAAATGCCAATTTTTATCCCATAGTGTTTACCTTGAGTAGGCGACAAGAGGGGCCAGTCATCATTTGTACCTTCTACAAATGATTGCCCAAGTACAAGCCCAAGTTATTCATTTTTTTAATCCAATATTATTAGGCAGTCACGTTACCGTGAGTCAGAGCTAGCTTTTAGAGCTATGAAAAAGGAAAAGCTGTATAGTTTTCTGTGCCCCAAGACTAGATGTGAGAAAATCAAACAGAACAGGGAGGGAGGGGGTGTTCTAGGGTGGAAGTGGGGTTTATTGAGCGCTAGGGGTGAGGTCATAAGTTGACAGTGTCACTTTCCCGGCAAAGATGGTTTCCCAAGCCCTCGGGCACAGCTTGCCGTTCCCTGGCCCGTTGCTACAAGTTTTTAAATTAATTGTTTTACCAGAAATTGAGCCTGTGTGTGAAGCAACCCTCTTTTGTTTCAGGAGAGTTTTAAACCCGTTTGATTTCCACGTCACACCCATTACCAATGCTCCAGGTCATACTTTCGTCCGTGCTCGGCAGCAATTAATGTTTTAAATTTGAAGTGGGACTAAGAAAAACGTGACTTGACAGGTAGTAGTCAACGCCCATCGTGACCCTTCCCGGGGTTAACCCCGGCAGAGACTGGATAACGGGAAAGCAATTAGAAAAGCAAACCGCATTCTGTTCTCCTCGGTGCACATCGGCGCGTTGGCTTCCTCTGTGCTGGACTGAGGAAGGCTGGGAGAGCCGACTGCATAACGAGCTGTGGGATCAGAGGGGGACGCAGGGCTGCTGCGCTGGGGCCTCCGACTGCACACAACCGCAGCCAGCTGGCATGGCACCTTCCCTGCCGAAGACTCTTTCGTGTGCCTGGCCCTCAGAACAAGAGAGGAATCCCGGGCAGATGCTCTGTACGGTCCCCACTTCCTTCCCTTCCTTCTCCTTCAAGCTTGTTTACGCTCCTCCTCACACAGGCTGTGCGGGTTGTGGGGAGCTCGTTACAGGGCACAGATCCGGAGCGCCATGTTGCCTTTCAAGGGCAGGAAAAGGCTGTATGCTAAGCTTCCAAGTCAATCCCTTGCCAAAACCGTCAAGCCAGAAGTGCTGTAAATCTAAATGGTTGAGATGTAGGGGACAGAAGTCCCACGGGAGGGTCTGTCAACTACAATCAGTGGGTGGCAACGGATCTTTCACTTGTATTTAAAAAAAAAAAGAAAACAAAACCCAGGATAATAAATATGTAAGAATTTTGATAGCAATTTTCTTATGCATTCTTACGAATTTCAGGCTGCCACTATACTGGCTTAAGCTAACAGAAGCTGGGTAATTCTTGGCGCAATATGAATGACCAATAAATCGCTATTTGAGGTATGGATTACAATAAGCTGGTAAACATCAGATTGCAGATACGAACAGGAAAGGGGTCACTACTGCCTTGACCTAGTTCTCACCCCCAGAGCAGAGATGATCAAGGTTAGAAAATCCTATGCAATCTGGTGTGGTTTGATTCTGGTCACATCACTGTGTCAGGCTAGTCTTGAGCCACCCAATTAATGGGCATCGACGAGTCTAATTTCTAAAGGTGTACTTTCCTTTAATTTTTAGAACGATGGTTCTCAGCCCGTTAGTCACATCTTTGGTATTTGAACAACCCTTTCCCAGGAGTCCTAAGACCGTTGGAAAACACAGAGTTACATTACGATTTGCAACAGTAATAAGTTATAAAGCAGCAGTGAAAATAAGTCTATGGTCAGGGCCACCACACCATGAGGAATTGTATTTAACTGTGTCAGCATTAGGAAGATTGGGAACCACTGTTTTAGAAGCTAAGCTTTGCATGCATTTGCATAAAAGTCTTGTCAGAACATAAGGGGCTTTAAAATTCAACTCTTTTGAGTCTTTGAACTTTTCTTCAGGGCAGAAAGTCATTTGGCTTTAGGAACTTTGCTGTTTTGTAACTGAAATCTAATTCTTGAGGGACTCCTAGGTAAGAATTCATCAGATACACCTGGTCAGAAAATGGGAGGAGAATCAATATCTTTGTCAAATCTCCACAACGTTGTGGCTTAGCAATAAGACAAAAAAAATTTTCAGCATAAGCTTTACTAGACTCACTTTCTATGTCTATTCATTAAAAAGTATCTTTTTCTTATAGATCAAAATTGATATGAGTGTTTTATTAAAGCAATTTTTAATAAAGACAACTCCAATGACTGAAAACTGGAATTCAACTCATAATATATTACTAAAGTATTTTTCAAAAGTATTTTTCCTGAGAGCTACAGCTATATTAACTTTAGATGTGAAACTGGGAATTTCTTTGACTTTGAGTTGCACATCTGTACCAATGTCTAAGCAGAGGGACAAAGTTTCATTTCAGCTTTAGTTTAATTCCCCCTTCTTCTGAATCTTTCTTCTATGTGATTATGTGCAACGTTGAGAAGAAATGGGCTTAGTATGTAGATATACATGTAACTCCCATGTATTACCCACACGGGCACATTCTTAGTTTTCAGTCAGTCGAGGTGAAACAGAAGGGAAGCACTTTGACGCATGCAAGTGTGGGATACCTTCTTAGGAGTCACAGAGGATTCAGGGATCCTGGAGCCACAGAAGCCCTTGCTATTCTTGTTCACTCCCCAGAACTAATTGCTAAGACCCTATTGGTGAAAACGCTGAGGTCTTGGTTGCAAGATATAGAGAAATTAAACTAGACCTGAGCTCAACCAGAAGCCGCACTGTTAGCTGCTGTTCACGGTGCTGGAAGTCATGATACGGGGCTAGCACGACAGTGTCGTGAACTGTTCTGGAAACGGCTCACCCTCCGGGATCAGATCTCTGACTTGTTGCTTATGAGGCTATTTGTGCCTGGTAATGTAAACCCAGTCAAAAACCCATGGTTGAGAAGGCCCGTATCCTAGGAACGAACTTACTGTTGCCATTAGCTGAAGGGACAGGACGCCAATCTAGCTTAGGAATATTTGTATTCATATACGTTTCTCTAATATACATCAAAGGAACTACTGGAGTTAAGTAAATTCAATGAAGTCACACAATATGAAATGTATGTGAAAAATCAATAGCGTTGCTGTGCACCAATATAAATTTGTATGGAAAAGAAATCAAGAAAGCAACAATCCTGGGCTGGTAAGAGGGATCAGTGTGCACAAGCACCTGATACACATTCCTGGGGAACAGAGTTCAATCCCCCAGAGCCTGGAAACAAGTAGAAAGAGAAAACTGACATTTAAATGTTGTCCTCTGAGCCCCATATAAGCTCTGTGGTATATGTGCACACACACACACACACACACACACACACACACACACACACTGAATAATAATAAAGACAAAGCAGAAAGCAACATCACCAATATCACATTAACTCTTTATGGCAAATAGCAATATACCAGCAAATAAAATTAGCCAAAGAAGAAAGAGATCCGTGCAAGAGGACCTTTAAAATATTAATGAAATCACTCGAAGATGCTAAAAATACAAACACATCCTTTGTCCAGAGGTTAGAAGAACGGATATGGAAATGCTCAGACTTTCCAAAGCTATCTACATTGCAATCCCGATCAAAACATCAACGACGCTCTTCACGAATTATGGGGGGTTGAATGAGAACAGTCCCCGGAGGCCCATATATTTGAATGCCTGGTCTCCAGTTGGTAGAGCTGGTTGAAAAGTATGGCTGATTAAGAGTATGGTCACGATGGAGGAAGTATGCCATGGGTGTGGGGTGGGGATTTGAGATTCCAGTAGCTCACACCATTCCCAATTTGCTCTCTGTCTCTGCCTCATGCTTACGGATGAAAAAGTAAACTCTTGGCTAGTGTTTTCATGCCACGCCCACCTGCCTGCTCTCCCCCCCCCATGACCGTGACCTCACCCTCTGAACTGTAAACACCAAATACTCTTTGTATTTATTTATTTATTTATTTATTTATTTATTTATTTTTGGTGACCCATTCCATTTATTGTAATAATTGTCATCCTTGGAAAACACACATCCAGGCATATAGTGGGATTGGAGGGGACCACTGTTCACCTGGGTTCACCTGGGTTTCCTCATAGAGAAGTGGTGTAAAAAGCTGCAGATTCCAGTTATGACTTTCATTCTGACAGGGGGCTTCCCTTGCATACTTCACTGCTGCAAAGATGGTCCCAACCAGTCTTAAATATGTTCCCAGAAGATGGGGGCGGGGTGTATGTGAGAGAGGATAAGACAAATTACTCACCAATTTGGTGGTGATTTCCTCACTTTAGCTTTTGGGATATTTCTACCATCACCTTAGGAATGAGAAGACTCTGGGTCCGATTTCAGCTGTGCTGGAGAGATGGCTCTGCTGCCAAGGGGGCTCGCCGCCGTTCCCGAGGTCACTTTTAGGTTCCCAGCACCCATGTGGTGACTCACAACCACCTGGGACTGTGCTCCAGGGAATCGGTCAGCACCTGCACACACACAGTACATGTAAACTCAGACAGAGGCGCACACATACACATACCACACACGCACACACACACACACACACACACACACACACACACAGAGAGAGAGAGAGAGAGAGAGAGAGAGAGAGAGAGAGAGAGAGAGAGAGAACAAATTCATGAACAAAAAAGTACAAAATACAAGGCATCCAAGTACTTGAATTCAAAAATATCCTAAAAGCTGTATATTAAAGCAACACGACTTGAAAACAGATATGGGCTCAAAGAGGAGGCAGAGGAGAGAACCTAAGAGTAAAAGAGAATCTTTAATTGAGAAAACACACTGGGGATCGGACGATGTTTTCAATAAGCCGTGCTTGAGAATTGGGAAAATGGGGTAAACGGTGCAGAAAAACAGAACCAGATCGCTGACCTTCATCCGGTGGTAAAAAAATCATCGAAAAATCCATTAAGCATCAAGAAAGGGAACAGGGCATGCATTCTACCAATTCAAGGCAATATGTTGCTTTAATTCCTGGCGAGAACCGTACAGTAAGAAGATGAAATAAGGGGAGGGACACTTGTGAATGACAAGATTGAAAGACTCCATCCCTGTACCTGATTTCAGAGACACGTAGGAAAATGGTGTAGACGCAAAACCAGATGTGTAGACCAGTGAAACTCAGTGTGGGATCTGAAACAAACTCACCAATGGCAGGCAGTTTATTTTCTTTTGTTTTTTGTTTTTAACAATAGTGCCCAAGATAAGCACTAGGCACAACACTATTGTACCAGTCCTTCAATGGTACAAGGAAAATTAGATAGTTATACATAGAAGAATGAAACTGGAGTCTTATTTCTCAACCAATACACAAATCAGCTCAGAAAGACCTCGAAGTAATAACTAAAAAGTGAAGCTGAGGGAAATCTTCACAGTAGATGAACAAGCGAGTCCTGTAAAGGACTCCAGACACTCAGAAAATAAAGCAAGGTTTGAAACCGTGATTGCATAAAATCTACATGTTTCCATGCAGAAAAAAAAACAAAAAACAAAAACAAAACAACAACAAAAAAAACCAAACAATTTACAGTGCAAGGAAACGATGACAGAATGGTAGAAAAAAATCTTTTCCAACTGTATGTAGGCATCATACAGGCAAATGGATTGAATACAAAGTCTAAAGCAGACGCCCAAGAGACTGAAGAGATGGTTCAGCGTGAAAACACACATTTTGCAATCCTGAGGACCTGGATCAGCTCTCAGCACCCACATGAAACCAACCAACCAACCAACCAACCAAAACACCCACGTCGGTGTGAATGACTGCGCATGCGCTCATGGGAGGCTCACTGGGGCTGGCTGGCTGCCAGCCTCTCTCCAGTTCCAGCAAGAGGCCCTGTCGAAAGAGAATATGGCAGAAAAAGACTGATAAACCAGTCACCCAATCTCCTGCCCAAACTCAGCATTTATTTACACCCGACCCTTTCCCCCAACCACACATTCACCCAGATAAACTTAACTAAGAAAAGACATGCAAATAGTTGATAAATAGGAGAAATGCTCATCACCCTTAGCGACTAGGAAATGCAAATTAAAATAGCTTTGGCATTCCATCTCACCTGTACCGGAATGGCTATCACCAGGAAAACAGTGAGTCGCGAGGATCGCAAACAAGGATGTAAGAGAGAAGGAACCCTTGCGCTCTGCTGAGGAGACCCCAAATGAGAGTAGCCATTATGGACACCAATATACAGTATCGTTAAGAAGGAGTAAACTGCAGCCGGGCGTGGTGGCGCACGCCTGTAATCCCAGCACTTGGGAGGCAGAGGCAGGCGGATTTCTGAGTTCGAGGCCAGTCTGGTCTACAGAGTGAGTTCCAGGATAGCCGGGATCACACAGAGAAACCCTGTCTCGTAAAAACCAAAAAAAAAAAAAAAAAAAAAAAAAAAGAAGGAGTAAACTGTGGGGCCTTTACTGACTTCCACTGCTTTTTTTTTTAATTAGATATATTCTTTTTTTTATAGTTTAGAAGTACTCAATTTATTTTATGTGTTTGAGTGTATTGCTTTTTTAAAAATTTATTTATTTTTATTGAATATCGTCTTCATTTACATTGCCAATGGTAAAACCTTTCCTGATATGCCCCCTCCCCTAAGACCCCCCAACCCCTCCCCTTCCTCCTTCCCCCTGCCTCCACATATATGCCTCTCCACTCAACACACTCCCTCCTCCCCCCCCCCCCGCCTCGGTTTCCCTTTGGTGGGGCCTCTGTTGAGCCTTTACCTGACCAAGGACCATTCCTCCTACTGATGCCCAACAAGGCCTTCCTCGGCCACATTTTTGGCTGGAACCATGTGTGCCCCTTGGTTGATGGTTCAGTCCCTGGGAGTCTTGGGGCATCTGGGTGGCCGAAATCTTTGTTCTTCCCATGGGGCTGTAAACCCCTTCAGCTCCTCTGGACCATCCTCCAGCTCCTCCATTGGGGACCCCATGCCCAGTCCAATAGTTGGTTGCTAGCATCTGCCTCTGTATTTGTACGACTCTGACTCCCCTTCAGAGACAGCCATGGCATGCTCCTTTTGGTATACACTTCTTGTCGTCCATAATAGTGTCAGGGTTTGTTGACTGTTTGTAGGATGAATCCCCAGGTAGGGCAGTCTCTGGGTGGCCTTTACTTCAGCCCCTGCTCCACACATTGTCTCCCTTATTGTTCCTGTGACTATTTTGTTCCCTTTCTTAGAGGAACCGAAGCACCCTCACTTAAGTCCTCTTTCTTCTTGAGCTTGGTGGATTGTAACTTGTTTATTTTGAGCTTTTGGGCTAACATCCACTTATCTGTGAGTGCATATCATGTGTGTTCTTTTGTGATTGTGTTGCTTCTCTCAGGATGACACTTTCTAGTTCCATCCATTTGCCTAAGAATTTCACGAATGTGGTAGACCTGATATATTCTTTATTTACATTTCAAATGTTGTCCCCTTTCCTGGTTTCCTCCTCTCTGAAAATCCCATAAGCCATCTCCGCTCCCCCTGTTCCCCAATCAACCCACCCCTGCTTCCCTCTCCTGGTATTCCCCCACACTGTGGCATCGAGCCTTCCCAGGACCAAGGGCCTCTCCTCTTTGATGCCCACAAGGCCATCCTCTGCTGCCTTCAGAGGGGGGACACTCTCAGTCAGCCTTCAACTATCTGCACAAAGTTCAGGAAGGACAGAAGGCATTTCATGATGTACCGTGAACGGTCCTCTCTCCGAGCCGGTGTCTCAGGATTCATTTGTTCCATGAGGCTGGGCTAGAACAGATGGCTGACTAGCTGTGTGGCGGAGGGAGGACTTCCTTCTGCTTGGCTAATTCTGTTTCTCAGTGGCTGTTCTGGCTCAACCCACTTCCGGAACTTCTGGAACTCTATGGTCAGTTCATAATGTAGAGCTCACAAGGTGGTGTTGGCTGATGGTTCTGTTTTTCCCAGAATACTTTGAATACTTTGAGGAAAGATACTATCTCATTACTACTTTTTCCTCAGACCATGGCATGGTATCTGGCCCTCCAGTGAGAGCCTGAATGAATGAATGAATGAATGTTGCTCTTTTTGGAGATGTTTAAAATAATCTACTTTTTCAATCTCTTGGCTTCATTTGAAAACGTTTGGGCGATCGATATAGGCTACCTTCTTAAAATTGTCTTTATAATTCTAATATTCTCTTCTGTCACTTTATTTTTCTTTTTTCTTTTCTTTTTTAGAATTTAACAGCCTTCGGCAATACAATATTAAAGCAATAGTTCAGAACAGCCGAGAGCAGGAAATACAGTGAGTTAATAACTCAAATAAAATGTGACATATAGAAACTATATAAAAGAAGAATTTGGTAAAATGTCTTCTTTAGTGGAGAGAATGTTTTGGTAAGAATGGACCGAATGAAAGTGTCAGGGAGAAAAGAACCAAGGTACCCTACCTACAAAGTAAGCCCGAAACTGATTTCCGGAGGCTCTGTCTTCTGACCCCCAGTGACACTTGTCTCCATGGTGTTTGCCATTCTCCCTTGAACCTTATGTAAAGGTTTTCCCTTTTCATTCCTGTTTGTTCTAGTTGGCCCCAGTTGACTATTTTCAACCTGGCAGTTTCTGCCTAGTGACTTCTGAAAATTCTCCACCGTTATGGCTTAGATTATCGTTATGTTCTCTTCGGATTCCTACGAAGCGCTAACCAAGGGTTCTCGAAAGGCTAACTTCCCAGCATGCCATGCGGCTTTGACTTCCTCCACCAGGCTACGCAGACCCTGTTCAACGACACCTTGTCTTCTCAATAATCACCTTGCAGACATTTTAAAAACCCTTAATGATTGTACCTCGCCTGGCTTCACGGAGCTTGCTTCATAACTTCCTGCTTTTATTTTACAGAGTATTTCTTCCTTTCTACTCGAATCCAGGCAAGCGTACTTCTCACAAACTCCTCCCCATATGATTCCAGCATCACTATTTCTTTATACCTTTCGGGATGCTGCCTCGGTTTACTTATGAATTTATTTCATAGGGGAGAATCTTTCCTGGAGCTCCCTGAGGTGGTTTCCACCTGTGCTATACCACTACCCTCAAGACACACTGTTTCTGAGTTATCGGGAGTGTTGTCTTTTTCAGTTTGGGATTTTTTTTTTAGAGTGCTGTGACCAAGAGAATTCAGGCCCCACTTGCATGCACTGTTCAGTCTGGGTCCTCCTGTTCCTCGGCAGTAACACTGTACCCTTACGGTAGGGCCATTTGCACTTTTCCAGCTGCTACTATGAACATATAAGCAGAGCTGCCCCAGACCCTTCAGGATCCGTGTGATGCTTTCCGCCATGCTGATTTCGTCTGGGAAGCCCATGTTTCATTCTTGCTGTGAACACACATTCCTGGACTACATTATGTCCTCGAATGACACTAACGGCCAGAGCTTTGAGACTCATGAACTCTTCTGTTTGAGTTATTCTTATGCTTCTGCTGCGTTGAGGCTTTAGAGAACGTTTTCTCTTGTTTCTGAGCTCTGACCAGTGAAAATATTTTTAGCTCCATTTTTGTGTGCCTGGGAATGTTGAATTGAATTCTCCTACACCTGGGAGCTGGTTATCATTATTTCTTGACTAACTAAATAGGTGGTCCATTTTTGTTTTGCTCTCTTTATTCCCATTTTGGACAACTTTTCAAAAGAAGTATGCTGCTTGCAAATGTATTCAGTCTTTCCAGACCCAGGGATAAAATAGAATTAAGCTCCCCAAGGCTTTTCTTCCTCCAGGCACCAAATTAATCAGGATGCCAATCGCATCCTTTTAATTCTTTCAGTATCCATCCGCTATTTGGTTACATTGTTACAATTGTTTAGTGTTTACTATGTGTCATTTTATGAGAGTCTAAGTAAGGTCTTTGACATTATGACCTGTCTTAACTTCTTGAATCTCTCCACACCGAGTTACTCAGAAATGAATGGCCTTACAATAAATTCTCCCCAGAGGGCTTGAGTGAATTACTGGGCTCGGGTTGGAAACGAGAAATTCACAGTGTTGCTGACTTAATACGGAAGGCTTCAAGCCCCCAGGGATACAAGATTTGCTTCATTTTGTTTTCTTTGTTTCCTGCTTATGGTTTTACTCTGGATTTGTGGATTTTAAAAGCTGGAGAGATTTTATGCAAGGTCTTAAGTTAGTGCAAGAGAACTGAAGGTTTTTATGTCTAACTGTGTAGAATGAACATTACCTATATGACCCCCCCCAAAAAAAATGTGTCCTTGGTAATAAAAGAAGCTCCCGAAAGCCCTCAGAAAAATTAGCTGCTTTTGTGAGCTTTTGCGTCCAGCCTGGCCCCAGGTAAATGAGTTAACATTGGCTTCTGGAAGTTGCTTTCACAGGAAAATATTTCTGAGTTCCAGTTCATGGGCACTTTGAAAGGTGCAGGATGCAAATTACATTCCAGCACTGAGCTGACCAGGCAAGCCACGGACCCTTTTGAGGTCTTTGGCTTTGACGGTGAACACGGGAACACCCAAGGGCACCTTCAAATTAAAAATAAACACTCTTCTAAAGAGTCCTAGATGTATAATTTGGTTGAATTTTAAGGGCTATCTTTTTATAGTAAGAGAGTCTATGAAAAAAAAGTAATTTTCAGGTAGGGCTATGTCCTTTCCAGGCATTTGCGTATATAAATGACCTTTGCTCTACCTTCGAGCACCTTGGCGCATGCCTGCCTGCCTCCACGCTCCCCCAAACCTGTCACTAAAGCACAAGGCGCACCTGGGCAGCTCCAGGGATTTTTGTGTCATTGGAGAGATGTCATAAGAGACAGTAGGAGCTAGCCCTTGTGAGGCTGCCTGGCATGCTGCTGTCTTTTACTTTACCGTTCTCGATCCTGATGCCCAGGCACCCCAGGATTCTGTCGGTCTCCTTCTAATTCAGCTACTTTACCAAGTCACATGGTAGCTTCAGAAGGTTGTGAAATTCCTTTGCTCCTCCTTGCTATTTTTGCTCCCACTTGAGAATGAATATGTATGTTTGCATGCATGTGCACACACGTGTGTGTATGTGTGCATGTGTGTGTGCATGTGTGTATGTGTGTATTGTGTAGGTGTGTATGTGTGCATGTGTGTATGTGTGCATGTGTGTATTCTGCATGTGTGTATGTGTGCATGTGTATATGTGTGCATGTGTATATGTATGCATGTGTATATGTGTGCATGTGTATATGTGTGCATGTGTGCGTGTATGTGCATGTGTGCATGTGTATGTGTGTGTGTGTGTGTGTGTGTGTGAGAGAGAGAGAGAGAGAGAGAGAGAGAGAGAGAGAGAGAGAGATCCTCTTGGAGGAGTTGTATTTTGTTGAGAGACAATGTCTGGGACAATACAGCACGCTCCGAGACTTCATTGACATTGCTCTCTGGCGTCACTCTGATAATGAGCACTTGTGACGTTAGCAGTGTGTTCAAGAGGCAATGCCTCTTGTTTTGGGTTTAAAGAAAAGGTCTGTGGATGCCTTAATCTTAATACCACCGAGTACTTAAGTGCCCTTTGCAACTCGCTGCCTTAGTAATGGACATCGGAGGAATGCAAAACTTGCATCTTGTGACTCCCATTCCTGTGATCATAGGGTCACAAGCTACACTGATAACTGCTCATGCCAATGGAGGTTGAATAAAATGTCATAGAGGGGGCCGTAGCACCTTGCGACTCAGTTTTCTTTATGGTTTTATAATCCACATAGTACTAGTGCAAACTGACTTTGAACGATTGTCTCTTAAAAGAATGCCTGATATATTACTTCTCATCATTAGGATATTTGAAATAATTACATCATGTTTAAGAGATGATGAAAGTTCAAGATAAATGGCCTCTTCAATATCTAGAAGAGTCATCTATAATCTATTCACCTACTATCTCTATCTATCTATCTATCGATCGATCAATCGATCGATTGATTGATCTATCTATCTATCTATTGACCTATCTATCAATTGTCTATCATCTGTCTATATCTATCATCTATCTATAACTATGTATCTATGCATGTATGCATGTATGTATGTATCTATCTATATCTATCTATCTATGCATCTATCCATCTATCTATCTATCTATCTATCTATCTATCTATCTATTCTAATCATCTATCTACCTATCACTTATCTATAAAAGAAAATGCACCGGGTGATTAAACCGTTTATGTAGTTTCTACCTCAACTAAATATTCTCAATGTACATCTCAGGCTCAACTGAAATTTTGAAAATAGGAACTTGGGAGCACCCTGAGAAAAATGGCGATCCCACTCGCTCATCAACTTGGTTGTTATTTGAAGCCATGAAGGAAAACAAGACCCAGGGCTACTGATTTAACTCACCTGCACCGTGGCCCAAGCGACATGCTGGTCTTCAGTGCAGTCTGAGAAATATCTAGTATTTAAAATGCAGCGTATATTGCGTCTGCTGGCATTCCTTCTAAACTCTGCCCCACAGTTACCTGGCAACATCCAGGTAGGCCTGGCTTACTATAAAAGGGCTGTTTGCCCCCTCCTCACTCTCTTATTCTCTCTGACTCTCTTTTCTCCCTGACCCCTTTCTCCCTCTTCCTCATCCCCCTCCCCCTTCCGCTCCACCTTTTCCATCTGTTCCAGCCAGCCTCTTCTCTCTCTGTCTCTCTGTCTCTCTGTCTCTCTGTCTCTCTGTCTCTGTCTCTCTCTCTCTCTCTCTCTCTCTCTCTCTCTCTCTCTCTCACTGTACCTCTTTCTGACTTTCTCAGCCTCTACTACTCTCTTATTTCCCCTTCCCAAGCCCTAAATAAACTCTACTCTACACGATACCGATTGTATGGCTGGTACTCCAGGGGAAGGGACCCTGGCTCGCCCTCTTTTTGATAGAACACAACAGCATCAATGTAGGTTATTCATCCGCCTCTAGCTCCCAGGCCTCTTCCCGAATTTATTGGTTTTTAAAGCAATTTTATGATCTTAATTTGTTCCCAACACCTGGCATTCCTTCTAGAAAAGGACAAGACTGTGAGTAACCGATTGTTGGTCAGATTAAGTGCTCATGAATAGAAGTAGCTGGAAGAAACCGTCCATTTGGGGTATAGTTGTTTCCTCTGAGTTTGACAGCCACGGTTTTCATGGGGCCCGTAGTCATGGCTGAAATCAACACACTTACTCAGAAGAGAGCTAGGTCGATAATAATGGTTCTGTCAGCAGTCTGTCATGGAAGGGGCTGCTCACAAGGCCCTTCACTGACCCTACCTGAAATTCGAACCGCCACGACCCCTCCTGCCTCAACTCTAGGTGATCTAATGCAAAATGCCTAAGAGATTCCAAACAAGAAAGTGTCTGGGAGTACAGCAGCCCGTGAGTCACCCACACTCCTGTGAGCAACCCAGATAAATCTGTTAATTCACCAAGAACCTTTGGTCTATGGGCTCCTTTCCTATGGGATATATATATATATATATATATATATATATATATATATATATATATATATCTTTTACTATGCCTTCCCAGGAAAGTCATGGGACAATCCCCACTTCCCACCCCAGCTTACCAGCCTTGGGGTGGGGGCACCATCACATTTCTGGACCTACAGAGCTGATAAGCCCACCAACCAACCAAGCAACCAACCAACCAACCAAATAAACAAACAATGCAGCAGCTGCTCCCAGGTCAGTCCAGCCTCTCAATCTGTTTTCCTCAAATTACTGCTCAGCTTGCTTCTTAATTGGTTTATGCATCTGTTCAATCGTGCCCTCGGGTTAGCTGCTGTTAATCCTGGCCGCAGATCAGAATCGATTGGATGCTTGCTGGAATGCTAATGCATGTGTGTGTGTGAGCTCTATCAACCTCCTCTGTGCATGGGGTCCAGGCACAGCTCCCTGGAGGCAGAGGACAGCACTTCTAAGGCTTGAATGACTTCACGCATTTACCTAAGACAACCCTAAACCTGCATCTCCTTTTATTCTGCACCTCTCGTATACTCTGCAAGAGCTCAACCACAGAGCTACACTCCTAACTCTAGTCTGCATTTTTAGTTGGCATTATGTAGGCACAGAAAGGTGGTAATATATATATACACATATATACATATATACATGCATACATGCATACATACATACATATATACATATATACATATACACATATACATATATACACATATACACATATACATATATACACATATACACATATACATACATATATATACATATATATGTGTATATATATGTATATATATATACATATATATATATATACACACACACATATATATATCTTGGTAATTATACTGGCTCCAGACTTTACTTGGTTGATGGTAAATAGACAGTATAGAAACCTAAAGAACATTGCTTAGCAGAGCTCCTTGGGAATACCTCACAGAGCCTTCACTGTGGGAAAATATTTCTCTATTATCTGGAAACTGATTTATTTACTCACCCATGCCTTACCTATGAGTGTCTTGCCCAAGTCATGCACAGGGTATTGGGACCAATGTTCGATTACAAGACCCTGACTCCGGAGTCAATAGGGTTAAGAACAGGTGACCACCACGAATAATTATTAGACCCACCAACTATGATAAGGAGGATGATAATCCTCCACTTTCATTTCACAGGAAACTGTGGCTTAGAACTTCCTAGGATTACACAGTGCATTGAATTTGACCCCATAGTTCACGCTGTGTCAGGGGTAATCCTGTCTCCCCAGTTCCCCCAAAGTACAGCTTTCAGAAATTGCAAGTAGAATTGGGCAGGTCTCACATGTGCTTCTTAACCTACTTTGATTGTTTTATTCTAGACTTAATAAGGATGTTTTATTTTTTTCAATCTATGATTTCCATGGAGAAGCCATTAATAAAAATATGCTATAGCTGCTTCCTTGGTATTGGCCTTGGCTTTAAGTTTATGTTAGAGACCGGAAGTCTATCAAGATTGCATATGGGAAGAAGAAAAATTCTCGATTCCCGAAAACGCTTTTCATTTCCTTTGCTGGGTTGGTAGGTACTTATGTAATATTCAAATATAGATCTCCTCAAGCTGTTGGACATTATTCTACTTCAGCCTTTTAAAACAAACTCATCAGAGTGTCAGAAAAATAACTCTGTAAACAGGACAAATATGCCTCCGCCTTTTGGCAAGCAGCCGGGAGGACTGAAATAGTTTCGCCCTGTGAATTTTAATCAATAGAACAATTATTGAGCACAGTCTTTGTAAACTTCGGTTCTAATCTGGAAGAGGTGAGTTGAACAGTTCCTTGCTCCATACAGTTCAATGTGCAAGAAATTACCCCTAGGCTTTTGTTTGAATGTGAAACCCTGACTTGGGAGATTTGAAGTGAAATACTGCTTTTCTCTATTCTGACAGGCCCACCCAACATGTCTGCACTGAGGTCTGAGGAGCACACTCTTAGTAGCAAAGACTTGCTTGGTGCTAACAAAATACATCCCTTCCCACCCCCACCCCCGCCCACAGGGAGAAAAATAAAGCTGTGATATGTGGAGTTTGCTAATTTCCATGATAGCATACTCCTACAATAGCTAAACTACCAACAGGATGTCCTTCAAAAGCGAGTTGCAAAATTGGCCCACTCCATACAAGTGGCTCTCCTGAATGGACACAAACCAGCTCCAGTCCCACACAGGATCCGTGTGACTGTGTGCACACATAACATCAAGATTCAGCGGGTGGATTAGGACGCAGAGCTATGTAAAAAATTTTAGAATGGTTAAGGGGGACAAAGGATGCTATAAGAAAAACAAGGAAATAACAGTTTGAAAATGCATGCTAATGTGTACTGGAGGAAACCCCGGAAGGCCTCAACCCGACACAGAGCTGCAGGCTACTAAGGAAACAGAGAAATAGTTGAACGCAAGTTATGCTAAAACAAATGGTCAGCCCTGAAAACATACAATACAAGTAACATCATAATACTTGGCAAGCTGTACTTAGGTATTTAGGAGTGTGTGTGTGTGTGTGTGTGTGTGTGTGTGTACATGTGTAGGTGTAAGAACAGTTAATAAGAAAGAGGTAAGGAATTTGAAAGAGAAAAGAGAGATATAGGAAAGTTTGAAGAGAGGAAAGGGAAGGAGGAAACGGTGTAACTACTATAACCTCAAAAAAAAAAAAAGAAAGCAAGAATTAAGACAAAAATGCAAAATGTTGGGTGGGGTAGCGCAGGCTCTCAGGAGCAGAGGCAGGTAGATCTCTGAGTTCGAAGCTAACCTGGTCAACATAGACAAGTCCGTGTTAGGGCTGCAAGGGAGACTCTATCTCAAAAGTATATAAATAAACACGGGGATAAATGAACAGACAGGGCAGATGTTGGCAGGCTGCGCCATCGCCCAAAGGGAAGACAGCTCTGAGGAGATGAAGAACACGGGGTGGGGGAGGGGGGAACACTGATGGGAAAGATGGGAACCAAGGTCTGACAGAGGTGGGCGTGGCTGACTGGGAAGGAGATCAGCCACAGGGAAGGAAGCAGGTAGGAGGAGCTACAACCATCCAGTGGAAAAAAGATAGCCTTTTCAACAAATGGTGCTGGTTCAACTGGAGGTCAACATGCAGAAGAATGAGAATTGACCCACTCTTATCTCTTTGCACTAAGATCAACTCCAAGTGGATCAAGGACCTCCATATAAAGCCAGACACACTGAAACTAATAGAAAAGAAACTGGAGAAGACCCTGGAGGACATGGGCACAGGGGGAAAGTTCCTGAACAGAACACCAATAGCTTATGCTCTAAGATCAAGAATTGACAAATGGGACCTCTTAAAATTATAAAGTTTCTGTAAGGCAAAAGACACTGTCAGAAGGACAAAACAGCAACCAACAAATTGGGAAAATATCTTCACCAACCCCACATCCGACAGAGGGCTAATATCCAATATATACAAAGAACTCAAGAAGTTAGACCCCAAAGAACCAAATAACCCTATTAAAAATGGGGTACAGCGCTAAAGATGGAATTTTCACCTAAAGAAATTTGGATGGCTGAGAAGTACCTTAAGAGATGTTCAACATCATTAGTCATCAAGGAAATGCAAATCAAAACAACCCTGAGAGTTCACCTCACACCAGTCAGAATGACTAAGATTAAAAACTCAAGAGACAACAGGTGCTGGTGAGGATGTGGAGAAAGAGGATCACTCCTCCATTGTTGGTGGGATTGCAAGATGGTAAAACCGCTCTGGAAATCAGTCTGGCGGTTCCTCAGAAAATTGGGCATGACACTTCCAGAGGACCCTGGCATACCGCTTCTGGGCATATAACCAGAGGATTCCCCTGCATGCAATGCGCCACTATGGACACATGCTCCACTATGTTCATAGCAGCCTTATTTATAATAGCCAGAAGCTGGAAAGAACCCAGATGTCCCTCAAAGGTGGAATGGATACAGAAAATGTGGTATATTTATACAATGGAATACTACTCAGCAATTAAAAATAATGAATTCATGCAATTTGTAGGCAAATGGTTGGATCTGGAAAATATCATCCTAAGTGAGTCAACCCAATCACAAAAGAATACACATGAATTGCAATCACTGATAAGTGGATATTAATGAGCCCAGAAGCTCTGAATACTCAAGGCACAATTAGCTAAGCAAAAGAGTCCCAAGAAAAAGGGATGGAGAGGACCGTGGTCCGGAAAAGACTAAATCCAGTTTTGTAGGAGAGTACCAGAACAGAGAAATGGTGGGGGGGGTGATTGGGGAATGGGGGGGGGAAGAGGACTTATGGAACATATGGTGAGGGGGGAACTGGAAAGGGGAAAGCCTTTGGAATGTAAACAAAGAATATAGAAAATTATATATTTCTGTTAAGTGCTTCATTGTCCGGTGTGGCTGGGAGATAAAATATGCAGATTAAGCAAGCATACCTTGGAGTTAACTGAGAGCTGATTAATGCATGGGAATGAGATACTAATACTTGTGTATGGGAATATGCAGATTCTTGTGCATTTCTTCTTTCTTCTTAATTCTAGATTCTTCTTTAAGGACTTCCGGAGGAGTCGGCACTCACAAAGGTGAGCTTCTCTGGTCTCCCTCTTGGTCAAGTTCAGAAACGGAGCCTGGAGGTTTCGAGTCATAGTGTGCTTTTTTCTGTACAAGCTCATCCTTGGAAGGAAATGTTACCCCATGGAGACATGTAACCCAAATGGAGATGAAGTTATTCCTCACAGCGGATTTAGTCCTTGAGAGACAAACTACTTTCATCTGTAAACCAAGACTCTCAGTATCTAACACACGTGGCCTGGTGGTGTCTGAGTAGCAAGGTTGACAAATACCAGGGGTGCTGACAGGGTCCTGCACTATGAACTCCCCTTAAGAGAGCCTGAGATGACTTTGGACAACGCTTGAATGTCCAGGAGCCACCCCCTGCTGCCCTGTCTGTGGGCTCCTTCTCCACCCTTCCTTTAGGATAGACTCCGCAGAGAACTCCTCCCACTTCTGAGAGTTCCACAGAGCTTTATTTTGAAAAGAAAAAAAAAATCCTTGTCCTGTCTGTTGTAATCATGTTCTTAACTTTTACTATGTTAAGGACTAGGAGAGGGAACTTAAGGTCAACCCTTCTCCCAGGTTGAGTAACTCCGAGCTATAAGTTCAAAGATCTTGTCTTTGTCTCTGATTCCAAACAGGCTTGTGGGGGGAAAGTGATATACCATGAGCTCACCACGTTCTTTCAGATGATTTCCTGTTTCCTGTGTATTTAAATACACAGGGAATAATCCGGCTATTAAATGAGACCCCGAGTGTGTGTATGGGCAGGAGTTCAATGAAAAAGGGAAGAAAAATATGCTTGCCGAATACCAGATGCTGAACGCATAAATCCAGTTAGGACAGGCAGGGGAAGCTATATGGCTGACGTGCAAGAACTCTAAGGGAACTGGAAAGCCAGATAGGCATGTGTCAAACAGACTTATTTAAATCATCCACTTCCTCAGCAAAATAAAAATTTGAGGGAGTTCTGTTTCCTCTTGTGGTTTGAAATTACAGTTGTGGGCTATAGAAGTCCCGCTTGATTGAGGGCTCCCAAGCGGAGGAGTTACGTGACCCAGTTTGGCACCATGCAACACTGGGATCGCCCAGTGCTTCTTACCGGGGCCTCCTACATTGTCCTGTTTGTACTTTCTGTCCTTTGTCATCTTGGCAACAAATTGCAGTGCAGCTGACCACGACTTCATAGTCATCGGACTTGTTGATGCTCTGAAAAGCTCTTGCGTCCGAACGAGAAAGGCGCCTCCTGGCTTCCTTGTGGATCCAGAACCCAGACCCTTGTTCTCCTGGCTTAGAGAGGAGAGAACTCTCTTTTTGACAGCCTTGTCCTGTCCACAGAGCGTGTTCATGATCTTAAGTGTTCAATTTATGTTAAAATAAACCTAGCGTAGAAGCCATGTCCTGGAAACTAAGAAGATGGCTTATTGAGCAGAGTGTGTGCCTTCCACCCAAGAGCCCATGCAGAAGAAGCCAAGAGTGACACCGTTTGCCTGGAATCCTGGCACAGGGAGGGGGCGGGGAGCTGGAGAGAGGTAAGCCCTGAGGCTCACTGGCCAGCCAGTCTAGCCTACTAGAGTTCTAAGCCAGGAAGAGATCCTGTCTAAAAATTCAGAAAGAAAAGAGCTGGGTGTAAGGAAGGATACCTGAGATCATCCTCCGCAGCTGCGTGTGCACGCAGGGCCCTGTACACGCATGCGCACACACACACTGATAGTGTGTACACCTGCCACAAGGACCACTCTAATATGTACCCTTTTCAGGTATGGCACCTTAACAGACAATTTCTTTCAGAGGCACATGGTAGTTAGTAAGTGATTGGCATGAAAAAAAATCTCAAAGCAAAGGTATTTAAGTGCTAATAATGTCCTTATAAAGTATGGGAATTCCTTAGGTTGTTCCTCTAGGGACACTTCTGCTCAATAATGTTCTATTAAATATACTATTCTATTCGACAGAATAAAAGAAGATTAAACGCTATGGAAAACCATGTACTTTGCAGTCCTGTGGGCTCAGACCACAATTGTTTTTGTTCTGCTACTTAAAACTACATGAACTCCAGCAGATTACTACACTGCTACACTACACTATACTATACTATACTATACTATACTATACTATACTATACTGTACTATACTATACTATTCTATACAAAAACTATATACAGTTTTTTAACCTTTACTAAGAATATATGTGTGTGTGTGTGTGTGTATGTTTGTGTGTGTGTATAAAGTATTATGAAGAATCTAGCACAGTGCCTAGCCCTTTGAGAATGATTAACATGTTTTTATTCCCTATTCTCTCTCCCTCTGTCTGTTCTTCCCTCTTTTCGCTAAAAACTCCTTGAATATATTTCACATAATAACCACGGGGTCAACCACCTGGGAGGTAACTAAGAGCAGAGTTTGAACCCAGGCGATATCCACACTGTCTAAATATCTCTAAAGGCACAATCAATAAGACCCGTTGGTGATATTGATGAGGAAATGTCCCAACTTATTGTGTGGTCAGTCCGTGTGTGTGAACAGGAAACTTTTAGCCAAGGAAATAAAGCGGATCTGTTAAAAATGGAAGAAGGTTTCATGTTTGTGACTTGATAGAATTAATAATGATAAAATGTACACACTACCAAGAATGATTAGTAGATCTAGTATAATTTACCTCAAAATAGTAACAACACTCCCTAGATAGCCAAAGGAGCTCACAAAATTCAGATAGACCCAAGAAAGACCTTGAATACCCAATGTATTTTTGAACAAAAATTCCAAATGGAGATTATTACACTATAATATTGAAACACACTATGAAGCTATAGTAATCAAACAGCATGGCATTGTCACAAAACAGACCCATTGACCGATCTCAGAACAGAATAAATATTTGGACGTTAATCCCTGTATGCATAGCCAGCATCTTAACAAAAGCAGTGAGAAGACTAGAGAGAGGACAAGGTCTCCCCAAAACAGCACTGCGAGATGTTGGTATGTGTATGTGTATGTGTATGTGTATGTGTATGTGTATGTGTATGTGTATGGATATGGATATAGAAATGTATATTTATGTGTATGTGTATATATGTTTATATGTATGTATATATGTGTATATATGTTTATATGTATATATATATATATATATATGGGTATGTGTGTATATATATATATTATATATATATGAATGAAATTAGCCTCCTCCATCTCATGTGTTACAAAACCCACCTCAGAATAGATCAAGGAACTATAAGACCCAAGATAAGACAAAAGAAAGAACCACTGAAGAAAAGATGAAGGGATACCTTCAAGATGTTAGGATAGGCAAAGGTTTGTATACGGCCCTAAAAGCATAGAAAATGAAGGCCAAGTAGACAAATGGAGCTCTATAAAACCAAGCTGCCTCTGCACCACGAAGGAGACGACAGACAGAAAAACAGACACATTGCCTACTTGATAAGCGTTCATGTCCAGAATGTGCATGAATCCCAACAATAGCAAGAAGCCTGGTTTTAAACAAAAAGGGCAAATAATTTCCATACTCAGTTCTTAAAAGAGGAAACACAAGTGACCAGCGAACATATAAGAAAAGTCCTCAGCATCCCGGATCATCTGGAAAATGCAAATAAAAACCGCACTGGAGTTTCACTTCCCGCGCTGAGAGTGGCTTCTTCTGTCAAAAGGACAAGACAATTCTGGTGAAGAGGCAGAAGGCGGGGTGACTCCCACACTGTTGGCGGCAGTGCACATGGATGCAGGCTCTCTGAAAGTCTGTCCGGAGTTCCTCAGAAAATGAAAATGAAAGAACCATATACTCAGCAAACGCACTTCCGAGTTTCCAAGGAAAGAGATACCTGAACATCTGGATTCTAGAAGAACTAGTCACCATAGCCGATACGTAGTTCCAACCTTGCTATCCTGTGTCGGGTGGGTAGACTTTTTTAAATATTTTTTTTTTTTTGAGATAGGGTTTCTCTGTGGTGTAGCCTTCATTGTCCCGGAACTCTGTAGACCAGGCTGCCTTTGAACTCGGAGATTTGTCTACCCCTGCCTCCCAAGTGCTGGGATTGTAGGTGTGCACCACCATTTCCTGCTGGATGGTTTTTAAAAAAAAAAAAAAAAAAAAGATGGTAAATGTTAGCATATGCGTTCTGGAACCCACCGCTGAGTACGGAACAGCCAACAAACACTGTGTGTGGCCTGCATGGTCTTCTTGTCTCAGCCCACTCACCCTGATAGAACCCCACATTTTACAATGGGTAGCTGTCTCTGGGTACCTTGCTGTAATTCAGTACACGGGCACATTACGTATTGAGCAGGTCAGGTCAAGGAGCGCTACCTTCGACTCAGACACCGCTCCTGCGTGTTGGGAACCAGGTCCTTCTCTCTGGTGATTTGGGGATGTGTGTGTGTGGTTTTTTACTGAAGTTATGTTCAGTCTGCTCTGCTGTAGAACTTTCCAGTTACGTCCCGCCAGCTGTATCTTGGCTAACACTGTGGAGTCAGCCTTCCTGCCTGCTCTCCCAGTGACATCTGTTTTACTTCCGAGTCATCAGTTTCACCATTAGCGCGTAGGCAGTGTTTGTCTTATGTGCCTGGCTTACTTCACTTCATACGAGGATGTCCTCTTCCACTTATAATTTTACATATTAACCCAATTATATTTTGTAAAATATAAATATGTAATATAAATATATTACATGTATATAATATGTTATATACATATATTTACCTGTATATTTTTATATATGATTTATATATAATATATTTACTTATTGTTTGTTATAGAATTTCATCCTTTATGATTTTACATTATTCCATCGTATACATTCAAGACACACAAAAGCTCTGATTAAACTCAATGTGTCACAGAACAAAGGGACAGGAATGCAGAACAAGTAGCTGGTAGGGAAGGGTGGGGGGTTGACAAGGTTTTGTAAAAGAGGGAAATTAATCATAATGTAATATATAATATATACAACATAATATATAATATAATACATATATAATATATGCACATATACTACACATATTACACATGTATGTAATATACATTAGATAGATACAGATGCATATTAGAGAGAGAGAGAGAGAGAGAGAGAGAGAGAGAGAGAGAGAGAGAGAATCAGTCCAGGAACAAATCCAGTGTTATTTTTGAAAGAAAATAGAGGTAGATGCTTGCAGCTGACCATTGGACTGAGCACAGGGTCCCCAACTGGGAAGTTGGAGTACATATGGAAGGACCATGGCTCCAGCCACATATGTAGCAGAGAATGGCCTTGTCTGGCATCAATGGGAGGAGAGGCCCTTGATTCTGTGAAGGCTTGAAGCCCCAGCGTAGGGGAATGCGAAGGCAGGGAGGTTGGAGTGGGTTGGTGGGTGGGGGACCACCCTCATAGAAGCAGTGGGAGGGAGGATGGGATAGGGAGTTCGGAGGGGGGGCAGGAAAGGGGATAACATTTGAAATGTAAATAAACTATCCAATAGAAAAAGAAAAAAAATGTTAAAAAATAAATCTAATCACACAAAAAGAAATTATTTTAAATTAAAACACAACTACATCGTTTATGTTCCTTCTCTTTCTTCCAACACTCCTTTTTGATGCATCTTGAATTCATGGCTTCTTTTTCTTTAACTGTTATGGTTTTACAGACACACAGACAAACACACACACACACACACACACACTACAGTCATATGCAACACACATATACACAGGCACAGATACACACAGACATACACACAGTCACACACACAGACACACGAACACACACACACTACAGTCGTATTCTGACACACTGTATTTTGTTTGCTATTTAGGATTTCTACATATTTCAACACTTTCTAACTGGTAATCATTAAATTTGTTTTTCCATTTCATTTTTTTTCCTACTCCTTATCCTTACAGTATGTGAGGCACTATCTTTTTTCCCACAATACATAATTCCCAGCTGAGTGTAGGGGTGAATTCTTATAATTTTAGCACTTGGGAGCTGGAGGTAAGAGGAGAGTTCAAGGTCATCCTTGACTACATGGTAAATTCAAGGCCAACCAGCTTTGGATAGGACCTTGGCTCAAACAAACAAATCCCCAAAATATAGTAGATCAAAAGAATTTAAAAATAACCTTACATAGCTACTATTGAGTCAAAATTTGGTAAGTACCAATGTTTGCATGGCTAATGTGTAAGACCAAGATTAAAAGCCATGTGTGATGAATAGGAAGCTGGAGAATTATATTTTTACACTCAGGAAATCCCTCTCATTACCTAGACTATTTCAGGCTATTATCAACAGAATACTTCCAGAGAAGCAAGGGTGAGCCCCTCCCTGCTCTGACGTTTCTTTCTCATCACGTTCTATCTCCCAGTATGCCAGACCCCTCTGGGATGCCATTTTCCATGGTGTGATACAGCCAACACGACCCCCAAAAAGCTCTAACCAGTGATGCCTCTCAATCTTGGACTTCCAGGTTTCAAAAATATCTGCTAAGTAAACCCATGTTCTTTATAATGTACCAACCTTGGACACTGCATTGCATCACGGAAAACAGACTAATGTACTATCATAAAGAAAAGACTTTTAAGTGATGTGTTTGAGGTGAATTACAGACCTGAAGACACTAAGTTTTGGCCTAGGAAACCTTGTTAAACTCTAATTTCTAATGGCAGAGTGTGATGAAACTCACTGCCTTCATCCAGGCAGCACGTAGTAATAAGCACCCAATTGTGCCTTTACTTTCATTTATAATTTTAAAATTCTTAGAAGAAAATATACTTTTAAACACTTTTAAAATACTTCCGGAGGACCCAGCCATACCACTCCTGGGAATATACCCAGAAGATTCCCCAGCATGCAATAAGGATACATGCTCCACTATGTTCATAGCAGCCTTATTTATAATAGCCAGAAGCTGGAAAGAACCCAGATATCCCTCAATGGAGGAATGGATACAAAAATGTGGTATATATACACAATGGAATACTATTCAGCCATTAGAAACAATGAATTCATGAAATTCTTAGAGAAATGAGCTGGAGAACCTCATACTAAGTGAGGTAACCCAGTCTCAAAAGAACACCCATGGTATGCACTCACTGATAAGTGGATATTAGCCTAGAATCTTGGGACACCAAAGACACAATTCACATACCAAATGATGTCTGACAAGAAGGAAGGAGTGGACACTGGTGCTGGAAAGGTTCAAAGCATCAGTGTAGGGGAATACCAGAACAGGGAAGTGGGAAGGGGTGGATGAGGGAGCAGGGGGAGGGAAAAGGGCATGTGTGACCTTTTGGGGGTGGGGAACCAAAAAAGGGAAATGAAATGTAAATATAGAATATATCCAAAAAAAAAAATAGGCCACATCTGGCCTATTGATGAAGTTGATATATATATATAATGCAAGTCTTCATTTGACATTTACAATTTTACAAATGCTATCACTCAGCCCTTTGAATGAATCCACCACGGTTACCCTTCCGTGGCCAGAGACTGATTCTATGGTATGAAACGCTGTCTGAATCCTTGAGCTCCTTTTCACCTTCTCCTTAAAATTAAAGACCAACACATGTTATTTATAATTCCCCAAAAATCACTTCATTAAAAGGCAGAGCAAAAAAAAAATTCCTTCATTTATTTCCTCCTTCTTCATTCCTTTCCCCTTGTTCCCAAACATATACAATTGAGAAGCTGTATGCATTTTCAGGGCTGAGTGTCTGGCACCGGACAGACAGCTGGTGCGCCCTTCCGTGGGGAGGAGCATCCCTGCCTTTCCTCCATTGTCTACAGTTCTTGTGTTCAGGGCTGAAGCCTTCAGCCTCTTCCTTGAGCACCGTGGTATGGCCATTGCATTTTCCTTGTTCAGCTTCCGTTTGGGTAGTCACGTAGCTGAGACTTCATGGGCGTAGCTTCTGACATTACTAGGAGACACGGTCTGACAGCACACTCCCAGATTCTCTGTGCCTCTCGTGATCTTTCTGCCGTCTCTTCTGCAATGTCCCCTGAGCTGAAGGCAGGGGATTGTTTGGGAGATGTGTCAGATGTGCCCACTGAGCCTGAACTCCACAACTCTGCAATTTTGTTGATTGTGGTTTCCTGTAGTGGTCTCTATCTGGTGGAAAGAGACACTTCCTTGATAAGGATGAGGACTACACTTATCTGTGGTCAGAAGAGCAAATGTTTAGATTGTGATTTTGCTGGCAGCAATATAGGGGCTGAACAGATTATATCTATCTAGGTTATATTGTATATGTGTATATTTAGGTTATGTGTATATGTATAACAGGCTATATACATATATATATATATATGTATGTATATAAACATGTATGCATGCAATAAAAATTAATGGAAAAAGAGGCCATGAATTTGAAGGCATGTGTAGGGTTTTGGAGGGAGGAAAGGGAGAAATTGTGTAACTGTATTATAATCTCAAAAATTAAAAAAAACTAAATAGAAATATTAGGTGTCCACAAATGCAGAAAACGTGGCTTTAATCTCAGATTTTATACTTGCTAATTGCATGACCTTAGCCAGGCTGGCTGTCCTCCTAAGCTGCAGTGTAATCTGTCGCAGGTAGGTAGCAGGCCCTCTCTAGGATTGTCAGGAGATAAATGTAAGATGGCTGGCTATAAAGCTTTAAGCAAAGTGTTCAGTAAGCACTCACTGTCCTTTGAAGTCTCATCAAACGCTGCTTTCTTTTTTTCTTTTTGATTTTTCGAGACAGGGTTTCTCTATGTAGCCCTGGCTGTCCTGGAACTCACTCTGTAGACCAGGCTGGCCTCGAACTCAGAAATCCGCCTGCCTTTGCCTGCCAAGTGCTGGGATTACAGGCGTGCGCCACCACTGCCCGGCCAAACGCTGCTTTCTAAACAGGGTTGCTTGGTTTCCAACAGTTAACTACTGCTTCTGTTGACACAGAAGAACTTACACGGATGTTGTGAAACCCCACTTCATTTGTCCGAGGCAATCAGTGTAAGGAGGAGTGTAAACATTGTTCAGACTCTGTCGATACGAATAGGTTTATCTACCAGGTACTTTTTAAAAGTTGTGCTTTGACAGGGATCGACTAATACCAAGATTATGCAGAGCACTCTCTCTCTCTCTCTCTCTCTCTCTCTCTCTCTCTCTCTCTCTCTCTCTCTCTCTCTCTCTCTCTTCGAGACAGGGTTTCTCTGTGTAGCCCAGCTGTCCTGGAACTTACTCTGTAGACCAGGCTGGCCTCGAACTCAGAAATCTGCCTGCCTCTGCCTCCCAAGTGCTGGGATTACAGGCGTGCGCCACCACCGCCCAGCTGTCTTTATTTCTCTTAGGGCCGCTGAATTAATAAATTATTAACTGTGTGCTTAAATTCCCAAAGCCATAGAATAAACTATACATATGTAGGAAGAAGGAGGGTCTCACCCTGTTCCACTCTTTAGCGATTCCCTCTGTCCAGTTCACATACTACCCTTTAGAATTCAGTCACCACTAAGAAGCCATTTCCGGTGTTCTCAGTACTGCCTGTGGCTCAGCCCTGGCACTGCGTTCTCCTCAGGCTGACCCTTAGCTGAGTTTATTCTCATGTTCCTGTCGACTGAGGCTCACACTAAGGTAGTGTCCTGCTTGATCTTTTGCTCAATATGTTAGCCGCCAGCCACAGGGAATCACTTAATCTTGATTCTGTATTCATTATGATTAAATGATACTAAAAATTCAGATACTAAAACCTCACGTCTGTGCACCCACGAGCACCGACATTGAGTGGAAGACATTTACGTCAAGGCGGGTGCTCACCAATGCTCAGCCCCGTGGGTTTGCTCTCTCGGCTTCCTGTCCACGCCCAATCGCAGTTTTGGGGCTACACAATCAGCTTATGTCGTCCATGTTTTTCTATTCCAACAGCCATCCACACGCCCTTATGTCACCCCGACTCCATGAGATAAAGCCGGAAGACTTTCAACAAACACCGGGGAAATCCATCCCATGCCTTGGCATTTCCTGTCCCTCACTCATCTTGGTCCTCTGGGAGTTTTCTGTCTCGTATGCCTCTTCAGTCTCCACTCCTGTGTCCACACGGATCGGAACATTACCCAGAGATTTCCACGTGTAGTCCTGCCCCCAGATATTTCATTCTCAAACAACTGCATCCAACTTTTCAGTGGGCCCCGCAGTATCCTGGTCTGTATGCACCTTACACTTTCTGATTCATCTTAAACTTATACTTGCATAGACTCTAAGACTCTTACCTTTTGTCCCATTGAATCAATCACTTTAGTAAAATTTTGGCCTAGAAAAAATTCATTTTTGCTCTCTACACAGGACATACATATACTAATGTGTGTATAACAATTCCGGCAAAGAGGCTTTAGTTTTAAAGACTGGTTTACTACAGCTGCACTAATGGCAAAAGCTATGGAATGCTGCAACTCCTAACTACCGCACCTCTATCTTGGGCTACTTTTAGCCTCATCCACCCCAACCCCTCAGGTACCCATTCCTTGCCCACCTCTGTGTCAGCACTAACACCCTATGACTAATAGAAACCTTTTTTGGAATTCATTAACTTAGCAGACCACTAGCTCACCCTAAACCAAAAGCGAAGAATGTTATCAGATAGCATCTAAAAATCCGTAGAGAAGAGTCTTCCATCTTACTGTAAACCGCCTCTGGCCTACCTTATTAGTATGTTTTAAAATTGTTCTGATTTAACTATTTTCTTTGTTCAGCTGCTATATGACGTCATCAAACTGCCTCCATATAGGAAAACAGAACCGAGACACGTGTTTCTTGACCCATAGTCACTTAAATTTGGCTCTAGAATGAACGATTCCCTTTGAGGTTGAGAGCTGCGGAGTTTGCATTGACAATCATCCTGACTCTACTGACTCTAAATGCATCTACTATTGCTGGTTCTCAGTTCTTACCATTTCCCTTAATCTCACAGCCCCCTGCCCTTAAGTCAGTGGAGCCCCTCTCCTACCACAGTGAATTCAGAGACAATTCACGGTCAGTCAACAAGGAAATGCTCCATCTCTTTTGCAGCCGCCTCATTTTCCTGTTTATAGGCAAACATCCGAAAACCACTTTTGTACATTCTTTCTTCCATGACCATTCCACTCCGCCCGACCTCTCTGGACCTTCTCTGGCAGTCTTTTAACCTCATCCCTTTACGAAAGTTGTTTTGGTCAAGGTCACGGTGATTATCAGGTTATGAAATCTAATGACTCAGTCTGAGAGGCTCTTGTTTGACCTGTTGCTAATGATTTACAAGGCTCATAACTTCCTGTTTTTAAAACTCTTTTAGTTGGCTTCAAGGACACCAGTGTCTTTTGTGTTTTGCCTCTGACTAGTCTCTCTTCCCAGTTACTTTATCCCCCACGTCTCTCTAAAAACTAAATGCTGAAATCCTAAGATCCAATGATTAAAGAATTTGTCTCTATCCATTCGCCATCAATATGCAATTCTGATGGATTTATATTTATTTTCTCCACAGTTAGAACTCTCAACTAATGTACCTAACTTTTAACTTAAGATAATGTATTTATTTAAAAGTAACATTTCAGAAAACTCCCTGATTTCAATCACCAAATCTATTCCTGTTGTAATTTTTCCCAATTTATAATACAGGAAAAAAAAGTATAATCAGTTGCTAAGATCAGAAACATTTTACTTGATCTCTCTCTCTCTCTTTTTTTTTTATCACAGGTAAGACTCAGTTTATCAGTAAATATTGTGTATTAAATCTTCATAGTACTTGAAATGATTCTGAAACATATTTATTTTATGAGTGTTTTGTCTGCACCAGTATAAGCATACCTCAGCATGGAGTGTCAAAGGGGTCCAGAAGAGGATTTGGGGTTCCCTGGAACTAGAGTGTAGATAGTTGTAAGCTGCCATGTGGGTATTGGGAACCAAACCGGGGTCCACTGTATAAATAGCAAGTGCTCTTAATGGTTGCTCCATTTCTCCATTCTCCTGAGATCTATTTTTAACCACATCTCCCACTTCCGGTCTGGTTCAGCCACCATTGTCTCTTGACTAGATGTTGAAATAGCCATTCTGTCTGCGTGTCTCTTCTTGAAAGGTCAGCCACAGTGATCGCAGTGAAGAACCAGAAGTCAAAAAGTAACCAGATAGTCCTCCCTGTCCCGATACAGTATTGATTTCCTGAAATGGCTTCTCTTCGTGCACAGTCACATTTCTTCCCCACTTTCGAGGTGAGGCCTTCCCCGACTGCCCTATCTGAAATGGCAAATTCACTGTCCAATTCACAGTTGTTTCAGATGGGGTTTCTATTGCTGTGCTAAAACACCATGACCGATAGCAACTTGGGGAGGAAAGGGTTTATTTCTCTTATACTTATACTCCATGTCCGTCATCCTGAGATGTCAGGGCAGGAAGCTGAGGCGGGAGCTGATGAAAAGGCCGTAGAGGAATGCTGTTCACTGGCTTGCTCCTCATGGCTTGCTTGGCCTGCTTTCTTAGAGCACCCAGGATCATTAGCCTAGGGATGGCACCGCCCACGGTGAGCTGGGTCTTCTCCATTCATCACTCATCAAGACAATGCCATGAACATGGCTACGGACCAATTTCCTGGAGGCAGTTTCTTAAATGAGAATTCTTCTCCCCAAATAAGTTTAGTTTATGTCAAGTTGACAAAAAACAATAACAACAAAACTAGCACAAGTGTGTGCGTATGTGTGTGTGTGTGTATGTGTGTGTGTGTAAAACCAATGCATATAATCTGTTTGCCATCTGTCTGTCTACACCCACAAGCTGTGTATATATCGTGTACCTGTCTGCCTATTCTTCCACCCAGTGTCTATTTTTCCATTAAAGCCAGAGATGTATATTATATTCTTCTTCTCCGTTTCGTTCACTTCTGTGTTTTTAGTGACTAGAAATGAGTTTGTGATGGGATGTGCTTTCAGACATGAGTTTTGCTCCTTACAGTCCCACACAAAGAGAAGACTAAGCTGGTCTTCAGAAACTCGTGGAATTTACTGCAAGAAATCCTCTCCACTCAAAATCTTACTATGGATTCTTTTTTCTTTTAAGTCACCCTATGGCAGGCACCCTTTACTCTGCTTTTTGTTTTGGCTCACAGCATATTTGAAAGCTGTGAAGCAGATCTTACTCAATTTTTCCAAAACAAATCTTTAGTGGAAAAAAGATCAAGGGCCTGAAATGTAAAACATTGAATGCAAGAATGTTCTTCCGGAGTTTAATAATTTTATAAATCCAGATGTTTAAAATGGAGGTCTATTTTTTTCAACATATTTAATGAATCTGTCATTGTGACTCTCCTGGCATTTCGTGAGATACACCTATAGTCAGATCTTACAGCCATTGGGAATATGGCCTGCTTGGCTTACATACTCAGTTTTGAAGCCTGTGGTATGAAGATAAAGCCTGACCCTGCTCCTAAGAGTCTGATCATCTATTCCTCTCCATGTGCTGCTGTTAGAGAATGCATGCACATGACTGTCTGGAGAACACTTTGTCATACGCAGCGTAAAAGAGGGTCCTTAGTTCCGGGCTTACGACTGGAGAGAAAAATGAAGGTGGCAATTAGGAAAACCACTAGATAGAATTAGGAGAAGCAGCCTAATGAGGAGAAGAGGAGGCTTGTGGGAAGAGAGAAAAGAGCATATTCGAAGAGATTTGGCTCTGGCCTGATCCCAGGACTCCTAACAGCAAATGATTTAAAAAAAAAATGTCAAAACTCATATTCTTAGCAGAGTGTGGTGGCATACACCATTAAGATAATCCTCTGGAGACTGAAGCAAGGGGATCTCTGTGTTTGAGGCCACCTTTGTCAGCATAGTGAGCTACAGACCAATGAGGGCTACATAGCAAGACCCTAGCTCAACCTTTCCCCAAATAAATAAAAAAAATTTATATTCTCACTATTCATAAACTGTGCTTGACAATCAACTCTCGGCACAATGCCAGTGATGAGCTTCAGACACAAGCCTCCCTAGAAATGTCAAAGATAAGGAAGAAGGACTTTCCCAATGTGAGCTCAGTACAGTTGCCCATCTTTAAGCCACTACAGTGGAAGACTACGTTATCTTAACCAATGAGCTTAACTAGAGTTGTGCCTGTTGAGAGAAATGAAGTCATTTTGATTAATTACCTTTCTCATAGAATTAATCAAAACCGAACCCTCTCGTGTACTAGAAACGAAATTTTTAACTTAGTTTTCTTATGAAATTCATTATTCTGGTGTTCTCTAAAGTACATAATTGTTTAGAACAGTGGTTTGCAACCTGTGTGTTGTGATCCCTCTGGAGGCCAAACAACCCTTCCACAGGGGCCACGTGTTATATGTCCTGAACATCGGCTATTTGTGATTCATAACAGTAACAGAATTAGTTATGAAATAGCTATGAAAATAATTTTGTGCATGGGGGGGGTCACCACAACATGAGGAATTGTATTAAAGGGTCACAGCATTAGGAAAGTTAAGAACTGCTGGTCTAGAACAATCTTTAACAAAGGGTCTGAAAAGGCAGCCTTTATTACACAAACAGTACTTCAGAACCTCTAGTAGGAGTACTGGGAGTTATAGAGTCTTGCTTTATAAACTCTCTAGGTGCCTGAGAATGGTTGCAAAATCATTTAAATATTGTGATGATTTGTATATGATTGCTGCTGTTGGAGTAGGTGTGGCCTTGTTCCAGTAGATGTACCACTGTGGGTATGGGCTATAAGACCTTCATACTAGCTGACTCGAAGTCAGTGTTCTGCTAGCAGCCTTCAGATGAAGATGTAGAAGTCTGAGCTCTGCCTGCACCATGCCTGCCTGGATGCTGCCATGCTACCATTTTGATGATAATGGACTAAACCTCTAAACCTATAAGCCACCCCTGATTAAATGTTTCTTTTATAAGACTTGTCTTGGTCATGGTATCTGCTCACAGCAGTAAAACCCTAATTAAAACTAAAACAATTCTGACCTTTAAGCTCTTTGTAAAATTTACTAGATTGGCTAACAAGAAAACTAATCATTTAAGTCACTGTTTAAGTATGTCATATGAACCAGACACTAAGGAGCATTTTCTCTATCCACATTCTCACACTGTCAGTTGCTATTATTCATATTTAACATCAGAACAAGTTTTTCTTAGCTTAACTGGCATCTTACTATTAGTTAAGGTTGAAGTCATCATAATTTCAGTATTTGGGATTCTCTCAGAGTCCAAGTCTTCTAATGGTATCCTGACTATATGCATTAGCTCTGGTTTGGGTATATTGAATAAAATTAGTTCATTTATTATTTCACTTTATTTCTAGAAAGTCCCACAGTTTTTAGGGTAGTGTTAGACATCCGTACTTTTCTAGTTAATGGTGAGACTTTGGAGTTGTGAGATGCTATAATATAGAAATTTTATATCTGATTGCCTCATATCCTTTAGCTGGCACGTTCTTTGAGAATTGCATCTTTCAATTATAGGAGTAAAATCTCTCTCTCTCCTCTTCTGAAGTCCCCAGAGTAACTACATATATGCTGAATATTTTACAGTCATTTCCTCGTCCTTTGAGGGGCTCTTACTGTTCAGTAAATACCTGCTCATTTTCTATTTCAGAAGTTGAAAAAAAATTCTGATAACTGTTGTATCATTGAAAAGGAAGTTCTTCTGGGCATGAGTTCATGGCTGAGCATTCCTCTTCATACAGATTGCATATATGTGTATATTTATTCATTATATATTTAATGTAACTATAACAGATGAATATGATCAAATATGCATGGAATAGTGGTGACAGGTCTATGACAGAGATGAACAACACTAGCATTTAGACTGAAGCTTCTCGGTGGGGTGTAGGCAGAACAGATTCCTTTTCTTTACCCTCTTGTCAACGTCCAGTTTAGCTGTGGAATGCCATTCCTGTTAACCAAATTCTTTTGTTATATACAGCTTCCACATATTGAAAAAACAGAAGACTCCCTCTTCCCCAGCCTTCTTCTGTGTCCTGACATAATCCGTGGCCACATTTCCTCTCGAAAGATCTGTGTTATCATTACAAAGCAAAACGGTTTTATCAAAATGCACAACTATCCAATAATAAAGTGCGGAAAGGTGAAACTTCTTAGCAGCACATGCAAATGTTTGCGTGTTCCCAGCTGAAATTAGCACAACCACTGTTTTTATTTTCTTCCTTAATGATCACATAGGGACGTAAGGATGTGTGACCATATTACAGTGCGAGTCAGAAGAAGATAGATGCTCTCACAATATTAGACCATAAATGCTCTGATAGTATTACTAGGTCATTTACTGGGTGGCCAAAGAAGATAAATATCTAATCTTACTGTGCACTGATTTCCTGCAGCAGGAAAGATAAGCTAGCCTAAAATTTTTCCACAAGATGCATTTTAACAGCTGGGCACAATATGGAAACTATCATTTTTAGTACATCATCACTGTGAGAAAGTAGGAAATAAAAGGAGGATCTTGAAACCAGAAAGATGGTCTGATGCTTGTGTGTGCACACGTGATAAGAATGAAGGTGTTGGGTCTGTGAGGGAGTTGAAAAGTGTGTCCCTGGATAAAGCCAGACCTCTCCAGATGCTGTATTATCAGCCAGGGAAATGGTAGATTACCAAAAACATGAACAAAGAAGAAGGAGAAGAAGGAGAAGGAGGAGGAGGAAATGGAGAAGGAGGGGGAGGAGGAGAAAGAAGAGAAGGAAGAGGAGGAGGAGAAGGAGGAGGAGGAAGAGGAGGAAGAGGAGAAGAAGAAGAGCAGTAACAATAACAACTAACAAAGATAGAAAAGCAAGAAACATTGATTCCATGTGTGGTCCATGGAAAAACTCCCCTCTAAAGCTTTATAACGACAGGCCCATCTCTTTGTAGGACAGTTTGGGAACTCACGATGACCTGATGTGGTGCTGAGTGGGGAGTTCCAAGAAATATCCCAGATGCTTAGTAGAAATAGAAATAAATCTAACTCATTCTTAGAGGCATGCACCTTGCTTGGGCCTTGCTAGACTCATGGAGATAATTTCCAGAAAGCTATGGCCTAGCAACACAAAACCAGAGAGATGTGGAGAAAGGGTTGTTCAATGAAGCAAAGTTGGATGTAAAGGCTTCAGATTCTGGACTTGCTATATCCAAAAAAATGTTTAAAATATTTAAGTCAATGATACAGGGATTTATTCTCATCTTCAAGAAAAATACTATAAGAAGATATGTCTATGTGTGCATATTTATACTTTGAATATATGTCAACACATATGAGTCAAATAATATAGGTATACATTAGAACCTTATATGGATTTGAAAAATTATTAAAAATGAATGTTCTATTGGGTAGAATTAAGAGATGTGATACAGAAGAAGAGAGAGTTAATAAAATGTAATGTAATTTTAAATATATGCTGGCTCGACGGTGCATGCTTTGCCTGCTCTTCGGGGGCCTGAGGCAGAAACATTGTATTGGTGAGTTCAGTCAGCCTGAGCAGCATAAAGTGCATTAGGAGAAGGATTTTATTATCCTCCTGGCTTTGGAGATAGGGGTAAGGGTCAACAGAATGCTGATTGTCTTTGGGAGCTGAAAAGGACAACTGAGAAATCAACTCAAAGCCTATGGAAGGAATTCACCTCTTTATATACCTTGATTTTACTGCAGTGAATTCTATGTAGACCATAAACTTGAGTTGACTAAGCCGACCCATTTGTTATAATTTGTTACAGCAGCAATAAAACAGCAGTGCAGACACCAAGAATGTAAAAGGAGGGACACACAAGGCTCTAAATCCTGATTGTTTTGGAAGGAAAGGAGACACCCTGAGTTATTCCCCCTCATTAAATAAGCACTCACGTGAAATCGCACGGGCAGATGCAGGGCTCCCGAAATACTGAAGACAAAAACTAAACAACAAAATAAAAATGTTAAGCACTTTAAGAAACGAAAAGACGAAGATAGCAAGTAACAACAAAAATAAGATCAAAACTTATACAAGATGGTATAAATGATTCCATGTATATTAGCAATAATAATATACTATAAATATATTAAACTTGTGACTTAAGGGATGGAGACTGCAAATAGGATCAAAATTTAAGTCTGTCCATTGCTACTTATGACAACCGTGAAGCCAAAGAGCATGGAAAAGTTAGAAGATTAGAGAATAATTAACCTTGGAAATGATAATAAATCATGTGGCCAGTAGAGCGATGTTAAAATTCAATCAAGCTCTTGAAGCGTTAGTGGTCAAAGATGACCACTACATAATAATAACCAGTACAACCTAGGATGGTAGCTCTCAACCTGTGGGTCATGACCCCTTTGGGGGTTCACATATCAGATATCCGCATATCAGATAAGTTTACATTACAATTCATAACAGTAGCAAAATTACAGTTATGAAATTGCAACAAAATAAACTTCCGGTTGGGGAATCACCACAATATGAGGAACTATATTAAAGGGCCGTAACATTAAGAAGGTTGAGAGCTACTGTCCTAAGCTATACGTGATCATTTCAGACTATCATGCATCTAAAAACATTCCCAAAACTCTCCAGACAATTCCTGACACACATCCAAGGAGAATTCCTAAGGTCAATGCCAAAGTGGGAAGTTTTAGTTCCTTTGAGTGATAAATAACACTGAACAGCATACTTACCAAGCTTGCTACAGAAGATGTATATAAAGCCAAGAACCCTAAAACAGAAGAATTCTTAAATTCTTTTTTTTCATTTTTATTGGATATATTTTTTATTTACATTTCATTTCCCCTTTTCTGGTTCCCTGCCCTCCAAAGGTCCCACATGCCCTTTTCCCTCCCTGTGTTCCCCCATCCGCCCTTTCCCACTTCCCTACAGGATCCACTCCTTCCTTTTTCTCGGACATCATTTGGTGTGTGGATTGTATCTTTGGTGTCCCAAGATTCTAGGCTAATACCCACTTATCAGTGAGTGCATACCATGGGTATTCTTTTGAGACTGGGCTACCTCAGTTAGTATGATGTTCTCCAGCTCCATCCATTTGTCTAAGAATTTCATGAATTCATGGTTTCTAATGGCTGAATAGTACACCATTGTGTACATATACCACATTTTTTGTATCCATTCCTCCATTGAGGGACATCTGGGTTCTTTCCAGCTTCTGGCTATTATAAATAAGGCTGCTATGAACATAGTGGAGCATATATCCTTATTGCATGCTGGGGAATCTTCTGGGTATATGCCCAGGAGTGGTATGGCTGGGTCCTCCGGAAGAATTCTTAAATTCTTAATCACGCATTAAAAACTCGTAGTGTTATCATTTACACTATAAACACATCACAATAAAAATGAGAGCATGTAGACTTGATTATGTGATTAATTCAAGTTGGTAACCAATAATAAGAAAGTAAATCCATCCATTTGAACATCAAAACTTTGAAATTTGTAATTAGTGAGTTAGGCCGTGATAATGGAGCTTGAGAACTACTCAGCATGCTTTCGTGACTTGAGTTTTAAGTGTAGCAACATGAAGCACTGTGATAATCTCTCAAGTTAGGCAAGAGAAAGATGTGAATATTAAGGAGACAAATTACAGGAAGTACTAAAACAACTTGAGGGAAGTTGAAGGTCCTCCAAAAGGAAACCAATTTATTGTGTTATAAAGGAAGAGAAAAAGGAAGTCCAAGCTGATTTTATAGAGAATGGAGATAAAAATGGGTGAAGCTGTCATTTGAACAACAACAACAACAAAGGCAAAAATAAATAACATTAAAAGTGCGATATAAATATTTATTTTTCCCTTTTACCATGTAATGTAACACAAATGTACCCTTTAGTAAGCTCATAACAAAAATGACTGTGTAGAACCATATTTTATTTAATTGGGGGTAAAATTTCCTAGAAAGTGATGTCTTTTAAAGAGTCTCTATGAGAAATAAAAGACCTGAGTGGACGAATCTGAAGTACAGAAGCCGAAAGTGTCACAAGAGACTGGCTAGATGTTGGCCAATGGCCCTTCAACTTCAAGGAACTGTGCCCATCCCACCATTAGCCTGAAGCTACACAGTATGGCGGCAGGTGGCAGGATGACGGACTGCAGATAAGGCACCCCAACGAGCTCTCTGCACCATAAGATTGCTTTCGTTTGTTTAGGAAGAAGAAGATCTACATATTTCCACACGTCTTCCCTAGAGAAAAAAAAATCTCATCTTGAAAGCTGCTTCACCCCTGAATCGAAACAAACTCAATGTATACGCTCCCACATTCGGTTTAAAATTTTCCTTGGACTTCTGCCTGGCTATCCTGGATTTTTGTCTCTGTGTACATTTGAAATAAAATGAAAATATCCATGGGGAAAAAAAGTAACTTGCTGCTTTAATAGGATGATATCTTACTAACAAATGAGTCCTAACTCAAAAAAAAAAATTCATCTTTCATGTCTAAGGTAAATACCTCCCTTACTTATTTCCATTATAAATCCTTTTTTTTTAAATAGATTAAAAATATTGCCTGTTGTGGAAGAATTCAACTTTACTCCCTTTGAGTTCTTATTTGTATGATTGTATAACATTGACTCCTTATCCTTTCAAATGGACTATTGCCAAAAGCAATAAAATCCTAAGCTGGCCATTAGAAATGTATTCATAGTTTCCTCCTGCGGGTAAAGATAGAGAGCTGCTATGCTGCCCCGTGCTTCTCCGACCACCAGGGCTGCAGCCTTTGGGGGTGGGGCAACACCAACACCATCCGTATGTTTGAAACCCTGGAGGACGTTGGTTTGTTTTTTTATTCAAAAATTAACTCAAATGAAACTTTATTTCGCTTCATCTTTATCTTCCTATTTGGCTGATCATGCGCACAGACACACTGACTTCTTTCATTCGCCTGTGGGAGAATTATACTCTGGCTACATTGACGACACCATGAGTACTTACTAAGCCATAAGTAGAAAGAAATGGATTCATTTTAAATTTATTATTCAATAAAATATTATCCCCCATTTGGGACAGATACAGAATTTGTGGCTCATTTGAAATCCCAGCCTGTAACCTCGTTTTTCTCCAGAGAACAGTACAACCTTTTGAGCTTGACCCTATAAAGCATTTTATTTATTTGCTTCTTAATTCCAGGGTTGATCTTGGTCTCCGTACACCTTGGCTGGTTCAGGGTGAGCTTTGGCAGCTCGCCTCCATAGTCTTTTGGGGGAGGATGACAAGAAGAGGTTCTCACTTTGAAAAAAGATCTTTACAGTCCACAGCAGCCCGCGCAGATTTTTGAAAAGTTTTGCCTGGAACTTTGACAGCTGGTAGGCTTTGCTCTAGTCACCCATTCACTGACCTGAGGGGTCCTGTTTTCCTTTCTGCTCGGTGACTGACAGAAGCTGGTTCCACACACACGCTATTGACATTTTCATCGTAAATCTTATAATGCTTAAAAATAGAAACACTTGTTCTAAGTGACGTCTTTCTAAGGAGTAGGAAGGTAAGAGCAGTGTTAACCTCCTCCGGGTCTATAATAAGGATCCTGAGCACAGCATGCTGATGATGTCACTTACACAGGAATAGAACGGCAGAAACCATGGAGCTGATGGCGTCAGGATGGAAGGTTTGTTGAAAGTAAGAAATGACTTAGGACTACAAATGGCTCCACTTCATGAATCTACTGAAAATCCCAGACACGTGTGTTAGATACAATGCACAGGGGAGGTGGCAGAGGCATGCTCAGTATTTTGTATTATGTATTAAATCGGCTCCCTAACACTGATGCTTAACAAATGGAAAATTAGTAAAGAATAAACAATGAACACTGCGGAACTTTTCCAAACTCTTCAGGTTGAAGGCTTTCATCTGTTTCCTAGAGGCTCACAGACAGTGCAGACAACCTCCTCACACTCCTCATCAACACCACGGAACATTCCAGACTTCTCCAAGTGAGCTCCACCTAGCAAGAGAATATGTGTCTTTCCTTGTCATCATATGCTAATATTTAGGGATCACCCAGCCTTGCTCCATTGCTTCAGGAATGAAGCACACCCATGCTCCCGGCTCCTTGCCAACACCGTGACTTTATCACCGCTCTCAGTTTGTCTTTCAGCTCCCTAACCTTACCCAATTATTTTTACAAAGCCATGTTTTCCCATCTCCAGTCCAATTTAGCTGCCACAATTACAATCTTCTAAAGAAATCTAACAGTTTCTTTATTCCTCCCAGCAAATTCTCTTCCTGTCTGACTCATTCTCGTCACTTTAATCCTTAATTTGTTTTTTCTTTTCTATTGTTTCGGGTCCTTAACAGACCTCTAGTCTTCTACTCTGACAAATCACTTGTGGAAACATAGGTTGTGAGCCTGACCCTCCAAATCTCCAGTAAGACTGTCTGAACCAGAGCCTGCGAATTTATATTTCTAAAAAGTTCCAGGAAATCCTAATGCTGATAGGTGAGAAACCACCCTTTGCAGAACAATGACCTTATTCTATACAATGCTTATTCCATGAGACAAATACATACTGAAGAATAAGGATTTTGGAACTAGAGACCTGTCTTAGTAAGTTCCCTGTTGCTGTGATAAAAGACCATGACAAAATCAACTTGAAAGAAAAGTATGCTTTGGTTCACACAGGACCACCATGGTGGGGAAATCCTGGAGGCAGGAGAGACTGAAGAAGCAGCCGATCACATTACAACTCCCAGTCAGAATGTAGAGGGAGATGAGTTCACCTTGGTCTCTTTCTTCTCTTCTATAGTTCATGATCCAACATAGGAAATGGTGCCGCCCACAGTGGACAGATCCTCCCACTAAATGCACAATCAAGCTACCAATCCATAAACATGCCCAGAAGCCAGTGTTTTAGAGGATTCTAGATTGTCAAGTTGACAATCAATACCAACTTTCACAAGACCTAGTCTCAAAGTCTATGTTATATCTTTTTCATAAATTTTTCAAATTTTGGAGTAAATTGTTGAGTTAAAAATAATATCTAACTGTTTTTGATGCATACCTTTTAACCTGTCAATACTAGTATGACAGTTTTTAAAATATTTATGAGTTTTCTCATTTGTATAAATTGACTATTAGTCTCATTTTAATTGTTCTGTTCTCAGTCATTTATGAGAATTTTATATATTATATAAGTTGTTTCATTTGTTTTTATATATTACAAATTTAATTAACTACGCACCCTTGTTTTGCCAGAATGTATAGTGCTGTTTCTACACATTTTAATAAAAGCAAGGTTATATATTTTTTTTAAATTAAATTGCCATTTATTTTACCACTAAGAGAAAAACCTCAGACTGTGATACAGTTTCTTTCTTAACACATTGAATTTAAGTTTTGATCTTCCCTAATAGAATACCTGAATTGTACATAGATTCAATCAACAACAGTCCTGATATCTGTGACAGAGTTGTGTACCCCACCCACCCACACGCAATAACAAAATATGTTTTGACTGCAACCTAGCTGATTGTAAGTTGGCATTGATGATGAAGGTCATCCCAGATCGAAGATTTTGAAGTACTGGAGAGGAAAATGCCACAGGCTCTATGAAGTAAGTGTGACACACAGTAATAGACTTGCAAGCATCATGACGACCTATAACTGATTCTTTGAACAAGTATTATTTGAATAACTATATGTGTATATATCCTCCTGGTTAGTTTTTGTCAACTTGATGCAAACTACAGCCACGTGGGAAGAAAGAAGCTCAATTGAAGAATTGTCTTTATAAGATTGGCCAGTGAGTATGCCTGACGGGCATTTCGTTGTTAACAATTGATGTGGAGGCCCCGCCCACCATCAGTGGTGACTTGTTTTGAGCAGGTCGGATAAAGAAACACGTGGAGCAAACCATGGGGGGCAAGCCAGTAAGAAGCATTCCTCTGTGGCCTTTGCTTCGGTTCCCACCCCCAGGCTCCCGCCTTGAGCTCCTGCCTTGGGCTCCCTCAGTGATAGACCATAACATGAAAATATAAACTAAAATAAACCTTTCTCCTCTATCTTGGTCACATTGGTCTATCTTTCTCCTGTTCCTTCTGTGTATTCCAATCTGGTCATTAATCCATGGTCCTTCTGCCTTAGCCTGCTGAGCAGTACTAGGGCTATGTATGTGTGCTACCGATTGTGATTTGCAAGAATATCTGGTTTTTCTTTCCTTTGTGGGCGTTTGTTTCATTTTGTTTGTTTGTTTTTATGAAACACGTGCTCAGTCATATAACATTTTCTCCATTCTGCCTCTGGGTCCACTCACCTGAGTCTTTTACCACGCTTCTCCTCTGTCTTTCCTATGAGCTGGGGCATGGGACGAGAGCCTTAATTAGATTGAACTTTGACGTTTAGATCTCTTTTTTTCACAATTTCATACATAGCATACTTTGATCAGAGTTGTCTCTGCATTATTTTTCCTTAGACCCCTCTCTCCAAACTCCTTCTTGCAATAAGATCTCTCTTATTCGTGTGTGTGTGTGTGTGTGTGTGTGTGTGTGTGTGTGTGTTGGCCTAGTGTATTTAATAGGGTTCCTTACATTACCATGAGACCACTTAAATAAGGGAAAGTTACCATTGGTAACATCGCTGAGAAATCCGATTTCTCTCCCCCAGCACCATTAACCATTTATAGCTCCTTTGCTGGTAGAGGGACAAACTGGGGGACTCCCCCTCCAGTACATAATGGAATGCTGAAGGGCTCAGTCTTGGGCGGGTCTGTGGCTCTGCCCACATTGTAGTTAGAAAACAGCCTTTCACAGTACTTCTTCCCAGCCTTCGGCTCTTACATCCTTTCTGTTTCTTCCTCCAAGGTGTTCCCCCGAGTCCCAGAAGGAGTGACGCAGATGTCTTATTTAGGGCTGAGCACTGAACAGTCATTTGTTCTGAGCTCTGTGATAGTTATGAATCTCTTCATTGACAGCCGCCTACGACAAGAGGAGGCTTCTCTGCTGCAGGCTGAGAGCAGCACTAATTGGTCTGAGCCTTGGCTGTCCACTGGACTATCTCAGGTTCCTCCCCTGCCCCTGGGCGGCCATCTGTAATGGGTGGTTCCATTTACCCCTTTGAATCTTTCTTAGGGTGATTAGACTACAGGATTACTGATATCCTGGCCTGAGGGTAGTCGTTCACTGGCTTAGTCTCAGATCTCCATCTGTTTTTAATATATTTTATTTATGCTTTGATAATTTCATACATGCATGCAATATATTTTGATCATATTTACCCCTGCTAGTTCCTCCTGGATTTTCCCCATTCTTTTCCCAACCTCTTAACCTCACATCCTGTCCATGCCCTCCTTTTCTATCTCCCTGTCCCCCTTTTTCCTCAAAACCAAGGGTAATTTTTGACTCATATCCTAATTAACAAGGCCTTCTTAACTCAGAGGTCATGAATATACTTTTTATCACATAGAGTGGAGAATGCTAGAGATTTCTGTGTTTCCATCAGAGACCTGAGTACTTAACATAAGGCAGGAAGCAAATAAAAGATTTTTTAAAAGAAAATGAAAGATTCTAATCATGGCTTCCACATTCTTTTATTTTTTAAGTTTTTATATTCTCTGTTTACATTCCAAATGATTTCCCCTTTCCAGGTTCCTCCCTCCCCATAAGTCCCATAAGCCCTCTTCCCTCTGCCCATTCCCCAATCAACCCCCTCCCATTTCTCCGTCCTGGCAATCCCCTACATTGCTGTATCAAGCCTTTCCAGGACCAGGTCCCTCTTCTTCCTTCTTCTTGGGAATCATTTGATATGTGAGTTGTGTCTTGGGTATTCTGAGCTTCTGGGCTAATATCCACTTATGAGTGACTGCATCCCCTGTGTGTTCTTTTGTGATTGGGTTACCTCTCTTAGGATGATATTTTCCAGTTCCAACCATTTGCCTAAGAATTTCATGAATTCATTGTTTTTAATTGCTGAGTAGTATTCCATTGTGTAAATGTACCACATGGCTGTCGTGTGTTGTTCGGATTCACATCCTGCCCCTTTTATGGGACACAACAGTCCCACGATACTTTTGGTTTTGCCTTTTTTCCCATACTCCAGCCAGGGCAGCATTTTCCTGTACTCCAATGTTCTATGTCAGGGAACCTTTCTGTTTCTATCTTGTTGAAAATCTGCCCAATACGAAGAACCATATTCTCCCTCTCTCTCTCTCTCTCTCTCTCTCTCTCTCTCTCTCTCTCTCTCTCTCTCTCTTTCCTGGAACATTAACACTATCCTTGATTTGCTGCTATTCTCTTGTTCTCTTTTCAATACTCATTGATTCTTCTAGTCACTACCACCTCCATCATATGTGTGTGTGTGTGTGTGTGTGTGTGTGTGTGTGTGTGTGTATAGTAAAATGTACCTTCTTAACCTGGATGAGATTATATAAAATTTTTCTAATCTTGGTAAGGACAAGGAGAAAAGAGGGTCGAACATTACTGACAATAATATATGGAGGAGAATTTGGCAATATTGATCAAAGCCCTACACAGGCAAATAGTCTTTGGCACATCAGTTTCCATTTTTATGAATATTTCTTAAGGTTATCTTAGAGATGTGTGCAATATTGCTCATAGAATTTTGTGAATGTGCAAACGTGTGAAGGGATGGGTTCAGAAATGTCCACCACTTTTAGAAATTTTTGCTACACCTTCTAAAAAGAGGAAAATAATTATTATTTATATGGGAAAATAACTATAATATAAAAAGGCTGGACTCAAAGCTAATTTTCTGAGCAAAATATTATTTTAGAGGAAAATAAAAATAACTAGAAAAACATCAAAATGATAAATGGCAAAATGCTTACAAGGATTTTGTGACATCATTGTCCGTATAAAATTTTGAAATGTTATCCTTTTATATTGTCCAAGTTCTTAGATGCATGCATTATATTCGGGATTTTTTTTACTCAGGGCCAAGACAATGAATTTTAATGTTTCAAGTGGCTTGTGTGGTTCACCACCTGGCTTCCTTTCCAGCCCTCCCCTTTAGAAGACCGTAGTTTACATCTCCCCATGGCTAGAGGCTGATGGTCTCAGCATAGGCCTTTCCCCCAAACCCTAGTCCTTGATCTTCCTTGGGCTAACCTAGCCTCCCATAGAGTCCTACCCTGCTGCTATGGAGACTCTACATTCCAAGACTGTCCATGGACGTTCCAACAGTGTAAGTCAAGAGCCTGCCACGGGGCTGCCCAACTCTCGAGTTCTCTAGGCAATCACTTGAGGTTTATGTGGAGACTTATTCCCAGCCTCCAGCAGCTCGTGTTTCCTTCTCCGGTCCTTATGTCGATCAGCTTGCTAATGGAAATCTCTGTTTAGACTTGGCTCTCCAGGAAGGCCGGCCCAGAGCATTCGCAAGTTGGTGGGTGCTTTATGTCTAGCAAGGCCAGTAAGACTAATGACAGGAGTCTGAAACATTTGTGGCTATCTCTGCTTCGCAGAAGAAGTAAACCATGTGTTAAATTTTTGCACAAAAGTACACCAATAGTAAATGTCAGGGGCAATTTTGAAAGCAAGTGTGATTGCATAAAAAAAAAAAAGCAACACGTTTTTTTTCTTTAGGCCAAACAGCTGTGCAGGCCCTGTGTTTTATTATTGTTGTGATTTTTGTAACTCTTCCTGGCAGGTAGTAAACAATTCTGCAATAGAGATTTTGTCTGGCATATCATTAAATCCCCTGCAGGCTTCTGTGAGATACTTGCACAGAGTAAGTGTTGTGTGTTCACAGAATTGACGTGCGCTAGTCAAAGCTTGAAATGTGGCTCTTGGCCACAAGATGTAGACTCCTGAAGATGTTGTAGCTGTAATATACTTATGCTTTGTGGAGTCACTTATCGCCACCACTCCCCAAAAATAGTTTCAGAATTATCGACATTTAATTGCGAGTGAAGTGAGCATATCGATAATGAGTGGTTCTGTTCAGGGTATATTCAAATTCAGTTTAGGTTTAGGGAAGCAGGTACCTCAAAAGACGGGTCAGTACATACTGATGCAATCTAAATGCAGCTGCCTTGTCTATTTAACTGTTCTAATTTAACCCTGTTGTGTGGTCATGTCTAGAGGCAAGACCCTTGGTAGTTGACTGTAATGAGGGTAGAGCTACCATGTCTTTTTGGCCATGTGACCAGCCTCAGCACCTCCACCTATAAACACTGAACACGGAGCCCTTGCCAGACATGGGATTTATAGCATCTTGATCTTTGTCTTCTTTCTTCCAGAATTTTGAGAAGTAACTTTCTGTTGTTTATAAACAATCCAGAGTCAACTATTTGCTTCTGCTGCCTGAACATACTAAGATAAGCACACAGGAAGGCCAAGATCCCTATTGCCTGAGCTTTAATGGCCGAGAGCCAGAGTGAAGAGCTATTCCTAACACCAGATTGCAGCCAGTACTCAGGCTCAGGCTAACGGCAAAAAAGGGTGTATAGAGTATGTTAGTGGTCCACATTATATTATAAAAGCAATCAATAGTATAGCCTGGATGTTCTGTTGGCTAAATTATGCTGTAAGACACCAGGAACTGGCACTCTCACGAGTGGGTCAAACCTCACACCTCTCCAAATGTATTCCGTATCTCCAGTTTACTGTTTCCACTCTTAAAAAATATATATAGACCTAAGAAATCAACACTTGTTAGTTCCTTCCTGTGAACATGCCTGTAATTGGAAAAAATGCACACAGAAATACAGTCCAGGAGTCAAAAAACATAGTTTTAAAATGAGAGTAGAATAGACCATAGCTATAAATGAATATGATCAATGGAGAACCCTTGAATCTAGATTATTAAATTAACCTATACTGAGCTATCTCATTGTATTATTCTTTTTAATTTATTTTTTATTTAATTGGGTTATAATTATATTACTTTCCCTATCCTTTTCTCCTCCCAGCCCTTTCTATGTGCCCCCATTCCCTTTCAAATTAATGGCCTCTTATTATTATTACATATATTGTATGTAAATAAACACATAAAAACAGCCTGTTGATTGTTGCTTGTTTTTCTGGGGGCGGCTAAACACCTAGGATGCTCACCTCTTGGGAAATACTAATATTTCCCTTTTCAGTAGCTTTGAAATGCTTGTGGTTTGTTTTTTTTTATCTAGGAGTGGGACCCTGTGTGACTTCCTCTGTCTATACTGGCCTGTCAGCTTGTGTTGACATGGCTGTTCAGGCCGTGTCTAAGCAGCCATATTTTTGAGATTTCATGGGTGTAGCTTTCCTATAATGTCTAGAAGATACAACCTTTCAGCACACTTCCTGGTACTCTTAAAATCTTTCCATGATGTTCCTTGAGTGTTTTGTATAAGAGTTATGTTGTAGATATACCAATTGGGATGAAAACTCTGCAGTCAAATGCTCCCTGCCTTTTGATTAGTTATGGCCTTCTGTGATGGTCTTCATCTGCTGTAGGGGGGAAAAATCCTCTTTGATGAGGAGTGAGGGCTACAGTTGTATACGGGGTATGAGGACAGAGTTAGAAATTATACTGGTTTAGCCATAGACTATTCAACCAAAACCCTAGTACCAGGCATGAGAAACCTCTTTTCAAGTTATTGGTCAGTCAGGGAAGTCCAAGAGACTCCAAAACTGTATGGACTGTTGTTATTACTCATAGTTGCCATCAAGAAGAATAATCATCTCCAGTGGCATAGTTTTTATTTAAAATTGTATGGATAATTATATATAATATGTAAATCTTGTAATATAGGTTAAGTATGAAGCAATATGATTCCTCATAGCTTATTCAAGCATCCTTTGCTGAGGTTTGACCCTCTTCCCCTTCTGTACTGACGTCATATTCCCATTTCCCTCTCCCCTCCATCTACTTCTCTTAATATCCAGTCTTGTGCTAGATGGTCTCTAAACATGCTCCTGTAAAACATAAGCAAACATCTTTCAGACCTCAAGATCAGCTACATTGACCTTGACTCCCCCTTGACTCCCCTTGACTCCCCATGGACTCCAGCTTTGCATTTTAACTAGAATCATATCACTGAGAAACCCTGTAACCGTTGGTTCCTCCCCCTCCATCATAAATTGTCTTACAACCAAGGGTTTCCTTTAAAGAGTTGGCCTTATAGAGGATACTGACCACATAGAGGATATTGGTTACCATACCCTGGGACAGGATTGGAAGGGAGAGGAAGGGAAGGCTATGAAAGGAGTTTGATGGGTTAGGTGATGCCTTGGACAAAAGAAAGGACATCACAATGGGGGATGCCAGTGATTGACAACAATTAAGTGCATATTTAAAATAGCTAGCAGAAATTAGTTTGAATATAGATGTGAAGAAATAATATGTTTAAAGAAGTATATATTCTTCTTGATCAGGTCATTATGCTTTGTGGGCATAGACCAAAAACATCATTTCATAACTCATTATATTTCCTTTATAATCCAGACACCCTGAGCCTCCCTAAATTGTCAACTTGACACAGGTCTGTGTTATCTGATGGGCCCTCTATTGAGGAGATGACCTCAATCAGATTGTTCTGTGGGCATTTTTGTGGGGCACTTTCTTTATCGCTGATTGCCATCGGAAGGCCTAGTCTACTGAGGGTGGTGTCATCCCTTAGCAGAAAGTCCTGGGCTGTGTAAGAAAGGTAGTCATAGAAGTCAGGAGGAGAGCAACAGCCCTTGAGGGTTCTTCTTTGTGATTCCCCTTCAGTTCTCTCAGGAGCTCCTGCCCTGACTTCCCTCAACGGTGACATGGGAAGTTTGTCCTTCCCTTTCCTCTTCTAAGCCATTTTTTTTGTCCTGATTTTGGTCACAGTAAGAAAAGCAAACTAGGCCATCAGAATAGCCTGTTTCAGCGACAGAAAATAGACTAAAACACATAACATTGTTCAAAGTGGCACCAGAGTATATAGATAAAGAACGGTGAAGCGTCAGATCATGGGTTTCAGTTAAGACGAAAAGGGACACTTTTTCTTCTCTACTTTGTTTCTCCCCCTTTCTTATTTTCACCTAGAATAATTTTTTCTGCCAAAAGAGGGGTTGAATTAAGACGATTTTTCTTTTTATACAATAATTTTATAATAAAATTTATTTAATTTTTTACTAGATATTTTCTTTATTTACATTTCAAATATTATCCCCTTTCCCGGTTCCCCCATCCCCACCCCACAAAACTCCCTATCCCATACCCCTCCCACTGCTTCTATGAGCATGCTCCCCAACCCACCCACCCACCCACTCCTGCCTCCTTGCCCTGGCATTCCCCTACACTGGGGCATCGAGCCTTCACAGGACCAAGGACCTCTCTTCCCATTGATGCCCGACAAGGCCATCCTCTGCTACAGATGTGGTTGGAGCCATGGGTTGCTCGTGTGTATGTACTCTTTGGTTGGTGGGTTAGTTCCTGGGAGCTCTGGGAAGGGGGGGTTCTGGTTGGTTCATCTTGTTCTTCCTATGGGGTTGCAAACCCCTTCAGCTCCCTCTTCTTGAACTGCTTCATGGCTTAATTAATTCTTGCAGTCTAGCTTGGCATTTATGGTGCCCACGTTTGAGAAAAGGCGCCTTGGCAAGCCTAAACAACAGTAATCACATTGGAACCCCGTCACACCAAATTGATTCTTTTAAACAGGCACACAGCTACAGACACCCTATCAAAGCGGTCAGCTGCCTGTCTGATGACTGTAAATACCCATTTCTACGGAGCAAGCCGGAGTGAGTGGTGAGTTCACTCATTTCTCAGACAGAGCATCTCATATGGCAAGGCGGGTCCCCTAAAGAGAGGTGCGTGGGCTGCTAACTGTCGCACGTGTAAAATCTTAAGCTATGGAAATATTTTTTCAATTTACACTTGTAAGTATTCTTTATAGAGCTGTTATTTTTGTGAATGTATTTGAGGATTAAAAGCATAAGATACCCAGCTGGATGATAAAATGAAAATACTCACTGTTCAACACACTCAAGAAAGTCCGCTGAGAATATTCTTTGAGCTCTTGAGCATGTGGTGCCTTCCTTGAGTCTCTGGATGCTTCTAGACTCTTCTCACGAGAGCCCCTTCCTCGTCCCTTTCGGAGGCTCTCTCCTGTGATAGCTCAGCAGTCTTTCCTCATGCCTGTGTCTCTCTAGTATGTGTGTGCATAAGAATGGTAGATCACATTAACTTTATTAGCTGTGCACCGGATAAAGCCAGTGGCCTTACCCACTGTGGGATAACTTCAGGGTCATGTTAGTTACCTTGTTTTTTTTTTTGGTCTTTTTGTTATTTTTTCTTTTTTTTTTCTTTTTTTTTTTTTTTTTTTTTTAGCAGAGCTGAGGACCGAACCCAGGGCCTTGCACTTGCTAGGCAAGCGCTCTACCACTGAGCTAAATCCCCAACCCCCAGGGTCATGTTTTGAGACAAAGTTTATGGTTGGTGAAGAGAGGGTTAGAATCCTCTAACAAACAAACACTCCCCTAGAGATGTGGGCAAGGAAAGTAAGACCAAGAAAAGAAAGGAACAAGATCACACAGGTGTGGCTTTACAAAAGAGTTGAAGACGTCAGAATGAAGCCTGGAGTCCCGTCTTTTCCTAAGTTCTCCACCCTCAGCTCTAAGCTTCTTACTGCTCGTGTTGTCTCTATAATTTTACACTTCATACTAAATAAAAACAAGTTGAAAGACAGCTGTCTTTCTAGGAAGTTCATCCTCCAATTTCAGAATTCACTTTCTTGAGGAGATTTGGTTTTCTTTGATTAAAGAATTGACCAGGATCCTGAAGGCAGTGCCTTCTTGGTGGGAGATTTGCAGTAGTGCTTAATTTGGGAATTATTTGGAAGAGTGATTATTTTAATTTCCATTTTAGTGCTTTGGGGAATGTATTTAACACATACCTTAAAGACAACAAGACAAACGCAGAAGCAAATTTGCTGAGTAATTATAAAAATATCTATATAGGAAAATATAAAGAAAGGAAATATAAAACCTTTGGATCCTATGTAGCAGTAATTTATTTCTAAATAAAATTATAGTTTAGGATAAGAAATCATGTTGCAAAGACCAAAAAGGAACAATAATGCTACTACTTATATTTTAAACATTTTTATTTAAGCAAGTATTTTATTTTTTCTTTATTATAAAATATAATGTTTATACAATGAAACAATGTACCTAGAATCATACATTACATAATAAAGCATAGCCGGGCGGTGGTGGTGCACGCCTGTAATCCCAGCACTCTGGGAGGCAGAGGCAGGCAGATTTCTGAGTTCGAGGCCAGCCTGGTCTACAGAGTGAGTTCTAGGACAGCCAGGGTTATACAGAGAAACCCTGTCTCGAAAAAAACCAAATCCAAACAACATAATAAAGCATAAAATGTATGTGCTAATAAAAAAGATTAGTTCATTATCATATAATGGATAGAAGTTATATAATAATTATGAGATAAAACACTAATACCATTATTTTTTTAAAGATTTATTTATTTATTATATGTGAGTATACTGTAGCTGTCTTCAGTCACCAGAAGAAGGTGTCAGATCTCTTTACAGATGGTTGTGAGTCACCATGTGGGTGCTGGGATTTGAACTCATGACCTTCGGAAGAGCAGTCAGTGCTCTTACCCCCTGAGCCATCTCCCCAGCCCCCACTATTACCATTAAATACACAGAATACTTTATAGCAAAGAAAATAATCTTTGACTTTTACAAATGGTCCTGGGGTTTAGAAACTTGTTGAGGTAAAATTGGAAAAAAAAAAAAAACACTGCATGTTGGAAATTTTCTGTAATTTAAAATGTAAAATAAGAACGATCATTTTAAGTATCATGGGTTAAACTTTCATTAATGGACTTTCCATATGAATATGTTGCAGACAACCACATCCATATAACAAAAGCATATGATGCAAACTGTAAAACACCTTCTGCCGTTAGCTCTTTCAGTCACTGCCCCTAGTTATATAATCATAGATCTTTTCATCATGATTCATTAAAAAGGAAAACCCATAAACAACGTGTTAGTTCATGAATTCAGTAGAGACCCTTAAAATGCATTACAGCAGCAGTCTTTCAAATGGGACATGGTTAAGATCATAGAAAGACTACTAGCTATTCGTGAAAAAAATGACTTCCTTTCCTTTATGAGAATACACTATACACCCCAGACTTGCAATTCGATCCAACAATGTGACTAGTTTGCAGACAATGGGCCATAAGGGGGAGAACTGTCATTTCTATGTATGTTTCATAAAACCTACCCCACATGTCTGCTCTCATACCTTCTTAACTTTCAATTAATTGCAACATAGACAAATATTTAAACAATGAACACTCTGTATTGAAAATGCCAGGGAAGCCATGATACAAATATTTTTCCATCAAAACATGTCATGTACTTTATATTGAATTTTGATAGAGGCTTAGCCTACAGTTAGTAAAACTACCTCAAGACAAATACCAAAATAAAGTTGATGTTGAGTTTCATAACAATTTTAAGGGACACATGAACGTCATAACCAAATGGAACCCTCAGCAACAATTATCCCTCACTGGACGTGGTATAGCATAGCGCTTTCTCGTACTAACAAAGCCAGCCATCCGAGAGCTATGTTCCAGCATATCTTGCTGTTAGAGCATTCTGTGTCTTCAGCAATAATTCTAGTTTTGCCATATAACCAATATCTTGTATTGTTGGTGATGCTCAAGAACTTCTTTGGCTAATATCTCAAAGAGAGGCAGGGCAGTCAGCCCTGGTCCTGGTTTTTGTTATTGTTGTTGTTTGTTTGTTTGTTTGTTTTGACTCAAACTTGTGGCTTTCTAAGAATGTCTTTTTTCTACAAGTGCAGGCTGATTTCTACATTCAGATTCCTTCAGCTGCCGCCTTAACAGCGTGCTTTTCATCCCCTGTAATGTGGTAAGGCAGGTGGAAATGCCATTGGAACCGATTGTCATTAAACTAGTTCTCCACTTCAGGGGTTGTGACTTGTGTCTCTAGAGTGTCTCTATCCCTGGGCACACATACGTAACACTGAGTTGGACACACACTTGACGGTGGCTTTATTCATTGTTTACATGCATGGAGATCCTTTTGACAGGCCTGTAGTTTATTTTTCATACCAAACTCACAGGCTTGGATTCTATAGTATCCCTTCCAATCCCAAATGGAACAGGTAGACTTATGTACTTCCCCCTTAATAACGATCTATTGAGGCCATAATCAGGACCAGGCATGTAGAATATCAGAATGTTTTACAGGAATGTGGCAGCTTTAGCTATTTTCCAGGCTATTTTGGCTCCCCTGTGACCAGACTCTATATGATTGAAATGGGCAGGCCTCTGCTCGACCTGGGGGCCGAGGGCTGATATTTGGGTGAGGATATCTGCCTCCTGACTTATGGAAGGACTAAATGGGCTATGAAGAGCTACGTGGGCTCTGATTTCTGCTGGACTCTATTATATATCCCTCAAATGCACACAAACCCAGATTTTGCTTCCCATTATTTTTCCCCCTTGGGAACTCAGACACAGCACAGTCTTGTCACATTTGCTTTGAGTAATTCGAAGAAAACAGGTCCCATTAGCTGTTTTTCCTTCTTTCCATTCTCTTCTGGACACGTGGCACCCTAGACTGTCATTTCTATATTGTTCTAAATCATCTGGAGTCACCAGAGCTTTTCCCACATCATTAAAATTATGCCCTATCACGGGGATTGGCCCAATCTCTGACGTCACTGGTTCCTGTGACTCTTTCTTAACTCTTCCTGAATGCTCTATCAGGCTCCTCGGTGAACTGGGCATCAGATTCTGCCTTACACACACACACACACACACACACACACACACACACCACACCACACATACACACACACACACACACACACCACACCACACACACACACACACACACACACACACACACACACACACACAGTTCTCTTAGCAATGCCTCTCATACCTCCACTGTCTTCCAGTCCTCACTCAACATCAGCTGACAATGACCAAGTGTCCCTCAAGTCTCAATGGCTCCTATGCCCAGGTCATCTGGGACCGATTTCCCACTCCTCGACTCAAAGATGGGCAACCTTTGTCTCAAAGCCAAGTTCTCATGCCCTCAAATTATGTAACAGCCATTCCAAGAAGGGTCAACAAGCTATCTTATTACTCAGCTTCTCTGCCTCCACAGAGCTGAGACTGATTCATTCACTTCCTGTAGCCTCATGAGTCAGGCCAGGAGAGGCCCTTTCCTCTTGTGTTTCCGACTTCCCCAGTGCAGCAGTACGGATGCGGATGCAGATAATCATTGATTAGCATGGTTTCCTGTATTGGGCCATCACTAAGGCCTTCATTTCCTTGCTGATCATGGACATTCTCTGTTTCTGTCTTAAAGGTCAGACGTAAGGGCTATCATCTAGGACTTGGACCTCGTCCTTATCCTTGGACCTTCTTGCTATCTAATAATTTCCACAGAACATTTATATAGCAGAAAGGGCTCTCTAGCACAGATTTAATTTGTTCTCTCCTTTATACCCAGCCAGCTGTAAGAGATGGAAGGACAAACTTCCACATCCTCCTCACTTTTCTCAACTTTCCCAGCAAATCCAAGACTAATGCAGAGCGTAGCATCTGCAGGTTCCTTTCTTATTACCCCGCCCCCTTCTGTGGCCAAGTTGATTCTAAGCAGACAGGTGAGCCTCATTTGCATATCTTATCACTTACAATAAAGCACACTTAATTGCTGCCGTAGCCTGCTTAGGATCAGGAACGATTAACGTATAAGGCCCTCACAGACGTGACATCTACGACAGTTGTACGGGTTTCTACTCGATGTTCCTGGGAAAGTAACTATGTTATTACCCCAGGAGTGGGACGTCAGATACCCATTCTTTCAAACTTGAAGTGTTCCTCAGGGTTGGGCAAGCCTAGATTTTGACTGTAGCTGCGTGCCAGTTTTCTCGGCTCATTGGGAATGTGGCGGAGTGGCAGACACCCCATTAATGTATGTGACGGCCTGGGCATGATCTGCTACTGATATTTTTGTTCTAGCTCGTGGGGAAACAAATAAGTAACGAGAAAACAAGATTGGCTGGTCCAATCTACAATCTTCCCTCCCTACTCCCTCCCTCCATTTCACATTTACACGGTTCTAGTTGCAGGAAATTCACCTCGCACTGATTGAAACCCACTCAAAGGCATTCAGACTTCCCCTTTCCTGCACCTCGGATGCTCACGGGCTTCAGCCTTTTGCTGACTGCATCTGCTGCACCTTCTGCAGTCTGAAGGCCCATCTCCTTGAGAGATGATAAAAGAGAAAGAAACCCCACATTCAGGAGCTCTGCTTCCTCTGTGTCCTTGGATTTGCCTACTTACACAGGACAGGTTCTTATTTCCTACTGCCCTTATCTGAGCATATAATTCTTAAAGGGCACTGGCTTTGTTCCCTTGAGTGGGCGGTGATGTCTCCTAATACTCACCCCAGGCATAGTAGGGCCACTATTGTGACATTTTAGGAAGAACAAATGACTTCAACTGATGGAGTTCGTCTTTCAATTGCAGTGTCAAGCAACACAGAGAGGCTTTTTATTTATTTCTGTTTTGTTTTGTCTTGTTTATGTGATGATGATGGTTGTGGTTTTGTTTGCTTGTTTTAAAAAACACTAAACTTTAATATGACTTATAATGCCTTTGGTGACGTTGGATAGATATCACATGTATGCATGCTTGTATTTCTGGTCCTACTTGTACTGATTGAGATTTAAGTGAGAGAGAGAGAGAGAGAGAGAGAGAGAGAGAGAGAGAGAGAGAGAGAGAGAGAGAGAATTTCTCCGGGCGGTGGTGGTGCACACCTTTAATCCCAGCACTTGGGAGGCAGAGGCAGGTGGATCTCTGAGTTCAAGGCCAGCCTGGTCTACAGAGTGAGTTCCAGGACAGCCAGAGCTACACAGAGAAACCCTGTCTCAAAAAACAGAGAGAGAGAGAGAGAGAGAGAGAGAGAGAGAGAGAGAGAGAGATTTAAGTGATCTAATTCAGATCCAACCTTGGTGCTGCATAAAATCTTAACTTCGACTTTCTTATTTATGTCTCTTTGGGGTGACAATTACTGGGTAGGTGGATATTTTTTGACTCACTGGAATGATTACTAAAACTAAAACGTTTTCTAAAAATCTGTTGAGAGATTATGTAAAATTATACAACTTTCTTTCAGATTGAGTGGGACTCAAAGCACATCTGCTTTACTAGGAAGTCATTTGCTGTCATGGGGTGGCGGGGGCAGCTTAACCTATAATCCCAACCTGGAAAGATTAAGGCAGGAGGGCAGAGAACTTGAGGACAGCATGCATTACACATGTACCATAAGGCTAGCCTGGACTGCACAAGGCTAGCCTGGACTCTCTCTCTGGGAAAGAAACAGCAAAACTTCTTTAATTTGTCACAATAAAAGGCCTGGTGCCAGTTGTGTTAAACATCTACTTAGAAATGTCTGACTTAATTTTCAGCTCAATTAACTTCACTACTTTATGAAAATCTTAAGGAGGCATGTGGGGGCTGAAGTACTCTACTTACTTAGATCATGATTTCAGTGCAGATCTCTGCTTCCTCTTAGTTAGCCAAAGCCGCTTTGTTTTCTATTTAATTTAGGAGAAACAATGAAAACTTGTATCTGTCATTTAATTCACGAAGTCTACTTTCATTTATTATAACCTTCCCCAAACCCTGTGGGATGAATATGGTGGCCATTGGTGACCTCTGCTTATAAAAAGAAACTAAGGTTTTAGCAAAGTAAATAAAGGATGTCTGCCCGTCAATCTTACTGAAACAGTTTCCATGAGTTTATTAGCAATTAGCATGTATATGTATGTATATGTATGAATATGTATGAATATGTATGTAAATATGTATGTATATGTATATATGTGTATATGTGTACATGTATGTATATTATGTATGTGTGTATATGTATGCATATATGTGTGTATGCATGTATATATGTGTATATGTATATATGTATATGTGTATATATGTATATATGTGTATGTGTATATGTGTGTATGTGTGTATGTGTGTATATGTGTATGTGTGTATATATGTATATATATGTGTGTGTATGTATATATGTATATATATATGTGGGTATGTATATATTCACCCTGATAAATATTCACTGAGACTAAGCACCATGTTTGAAGAGATAAACAATGACATCTAATGCAAATAAGCCTAGTGTTCAAATATTAAAAAAACTTTAAACTTTTTTTTCGGCTGATATTAGTTGACCAAGAATTTAAAAAATAAATAAATAAAAAGAAAGAAAAGAAAAGAAAAGAAATTCCAGTCAACTTTTGAAAACCACTTTAAAAAGCTGATTGGAAACAGTTTATAGTCTGCTAGGCAAGAACAGAAATGGTGGTGGGCACGCCCCGTGCCTTCATCAGGTGCGATCAGTGGATGGAGACCTGTGGGAGACCAGAGAGATGTCCTGGTGTAGGTGGAAGGCAGGATTTAGGAACAGATAAATTTAGAATAAACAGCCTCAAGCAAGAGAGCTGGAGAGCCTTGCAAACAAACCCGGGAAGATTTAGATTCATTCTGGAAGGGTGCAAATGGAGCTAATGAGGATTCTGAGGAGACGACTTATGTAATCGGACATGTGAACCTTAGAACGACGTCGCTGAAGGTGGGGGTGGGCTGCTGGGGGAGGGGACACCCGTTAGGAAATAGACGTAATTGTCTAGGCAAGAAAAATAACAGTGAGTGGGAGCTGAGCAGGGGGGAATCTGTTGCTGAAGATCAGCTAGCTCGGAAATAGGATGTGACACACGACATCTTATGGAAACAGAGAGAGTGAGACGGGAGGCAGCTTCGCAGTTTACAGCCCGGGCGAGGAGAAGGTGTCTGGTAGCAGCGAGAGGTCGTGGGAAGGGAGGAGCTTATAGTGAAGCAACATGGAGGTTCTGTGAGCCAGACTGTCAGAGTCTTAACTGTTTCTGAATAATCAGATCGGCAGTTCTGCTTGCCGCTTGTATGGCGAGATGTTCGTGGAGTGTATGTGTATTTCCCAGGTAACACTACGCAGGTCCACTTTGCTTTTGGCGGGATTCATTAACGTTCGCATGCGTTGACACTGTTTTTCTGTCATCGCAATAGAAATCTCCAACTGTCACAATTATCGTTATTCATGAATAACAAAGTTTCCTGGTGGCGTTTTCAGACATAGATGGCTTTAAACTTTTGCTCTCTTCCTCGCCTACCCCATCTCCCGCAACCCCTGCATCCATCTATGTTGTTTGAGTGCAAGGGCAAATCTCAGCAGTCTCAAATATTAAAAAGGTTGCTATCAATTTTAAAGCTACTGGTAAACAGGCTCAATAGTCAGATGATTTTGATGCATGGTATCCATCTTACAGTTTTAGATGGAAAAGTCGAGGCTTTTATTTGGCATTATTTTTATGGACAGCTTTACTATTTTTCTCTGTATTTCGCAGTAGTAGCGGTTTCAAGAATTAGTTCTTTCAATAACTCAGTAGATAATATTTCTACATATGATTTGTACCTAACACATTTAATACAGTTTACCAGCATCTTGTCAGTCTTTCTGATGTCTTCTAAGTAGGTGACCATACATATTGTGTTTTATAAAGACATGCATACCTATGCGCACACACACACACACACACACACACACACACACACACACACTGTTGTCAATGCAAAAAAACACAGTTCCCAACTTAAAAGGAGCAGATGATAGTTTATTCTGGAGTCATCACCAGTGACTATGGCCCAGAAACACAGATTTATGTTACCCCGAATTCCACAATCCAGTGTGGCAGAAGTTTCATGAAGTTTTATAGTTTTACAGAACAAAAAATGTCATCGATCAAGGCAAGTTTAGAATACACTGATGGCTGCATCATTCAGAGTGGCAGGAGGATGGGGGAAGCTTTCTATAACCTATGCTATCTTAAGCTTTTGGGTCGGTGGAAGCCAGTTATCTGGTACGTTAATAGGGTCTAAAGGTCTTTATCTATTAGTCATAAGATATTAGTTTAGAGGCAGAGGTTAGCAGGAACGGCTGTTCTGGAGGCCTACACCTGCTTAAGATAAGGTCAATGTCCTCTGGATCTGCAGAATTCCAGCCTTTCCAAGGAATCGTACTTCTAATCAGTCAGTCTGTCTCTGCAGACAGAGCTCCTTTCCAAAGTTCACACTGTTAGGCGCAATGTCCGTTACAGAGGATGAGCCGATGTCCTGTTGTTTCATGTCTGTCTGTCTATTTCTATGCCTATATATTAACCTAAGGGGGGAAAAAACCCAAGTGCCCCCAAATTGCCAATTCCTAAAAGATTCTATGGCACCGATATTTTATATTGAGGATTGATTTTATTTTTAAGTACGTGTGTTTGGGTGTAGGCATGTGAGGAGCTGAATCCTCAGGCAGCAGGGGGCTGCCCAGCGCGGTTTGGGGGAACATCTGAGCCATCTTCGCAACTCCCCTAATCTTTTCCTTACATTAATATTTCTAGAAGGCAATTTGTCGACGGCCGTTAAAGATGGAAACATGTTCCTCTCCTGATCTAGTAATTCAACGTTAAGAGCGTAGAGGGAGATTTTAAATGCATAAATATGTGCCTACTGTTCGCTATGGTCCATCATCCGCAGAAAATAAAAAAAAAATGGAAATGTAGCGGCGCTGATTTTAAAAGGTTCTAGTTTGTCTCGTTGAAAGCAGAGGGCGAAACTGGCGTGTAGTGGCATAAAAGCTTGCCCACGAGGCCTTGGGGGATGGTCAGTGGCTAAGCTCTTGCTGTGCAAAAGTAAGGATTTCAGCTGCTTGTTGTAATCTCAGCACTGGGGCAGCAGAGCGGGTACAGCCCAGGACAAGCAGGCTAGCTGGATTATCTGGAACTGGCATGCTCGAGGGTCAGTGAGGGGGTCTGTCTTAATAAGTAAATGGAGAGAGATCAAGGAAGATATCTAATGTCAGCTATGGCCCTGCATGTGCACCTGAACTCACATACATGATGCCCCCCACCACTCCATGCGGACACACATATGGGTAGACAGATACACAGACAGACGTAGGTCCCACACAGATGCACACATACAAACACACACACACACACACACACACACACACACACACACTATACTCATATAAATTCAAGAAAAGAAAAGCTCTAGCCTCAGCCTCACTGCAGGAAGTTTTAGTCTTGATTTTTAAGTTGAAAATCGAAGGCTGAAATCCAATACTTCTTAGGGGGGGAAATCAAGATGTACAATTTGAAGAATCCTTACTAAACAGCTGATTGTTCGGTTCTTTTCCTATGACAGGAAAATGTCTGTTTACAGGTAAGGTACTCTCTCATGGGAGCCAGCTTTTGGAAATGCTGCCAGATGATAGAAATATGTAAGCCTGGAATCTTTCCTGCTTGAGGGGGAGGTGTGAACAGAGTGATTCTGACCACAGTCTTGGTCCCATCCTTGGTACGCGCTGCTGCGTTTCCTGTTTCTCCATTAATACCTGTGAAGGGGATGCCTTCCCTCTTTCCAGATTGACACAAAGTATCCGAAGCATACATACAACCCACTGTGCTTTTTCTTCTTCTTTTTTTAATTTTCTATATTCTTTGTTTACATTCCAAATGATTTCCCCTTTCCCGGTTTCCCCCCTCCCCATAAGTCCCATAAACCCTCTTCCCTCCACCTGTTCCCCTATCAACCCCCTTCCACTTCTCTGTCCTGGTATTCCCCTACATTGCTGCATCAAGCCTTTCCAGGACCAGGGCCTTCTCCTTCCTTATTCTTAGGAATGATTTTATATGTGAGTTGTGTCTTGGGTATTCAGAGCTTCTGGGCTAATATCCACTTATCAGTGACTGCATTCCATCTGTGTTCTTTTGTGATTGGGTTACCTCACTTAGGATGATATTTTCCACTTCCAACCATTTGCCTAAGCACTTCATGAATTCATTGTTTTTAATTGATGAGTAGTATTCCATTGTGTAAATATACCACATTTTCTGTATCCATTCTTCCATTGAGGGACATCTGGGTTCTTTCTAGCAACAGAAATTGGGAGCTATCTCTCTATAGCGGCTGCAGCCCTCACTACCCCTCAAACAGTCACCCCACATCCGATGTCCAGCTTTTGAGGCGTGTATGGTTAGTAGGGCGAACCCACCACTGCTTCCTCCGTCCATTGCTACCAGTAGACCTACTTGGCCTTCCTTGGTTTTTTTGTCTTTACCATGTGACACTTTCATCCTTCATCCATAGTGGGTACTTAATTTATTGGCCGTCAGGGGATTGTTTTCTGCCTCTTCCCACTGTCCTGCCAGCGTTAAGCACCGCAGGTACAGATGTTAGCCTGGTTTTTCTTCACTAGCATACCTCAAACACACGAAAGAGTGCCTGGAAAATAGTTCACACCCAATCAGCACCGGTTGGAGAATGAATATGTTGTGCTACCTATTTTACATGCAAAGAAACTTGGATTAAAAGGTAGGTGTGTGTGTGTGTGTGTGTGTGTGTGTGTGTGTGTGTGTGAGAGAGAGAGAGAGAGAGAGAGAGAGAGAGAGAGAGAGAGAGAGAGTGGGGGGGGCTTAACTTTAGTAGGACAAATGGTGGAAAGACTGAGGAAGAAAAAAGAACTGGGACACCAAAAGCAGCCTCTTTTATCTTCCCAGAAGATGCTGTTTCCAGTGTATGAGGCCAACAAAATGAGTTGTATGTACATGATGAGGCCCTGGACATCGTGACAACGTGACGATGTTTGTGAATCTGCGTTTGAATTTATGGTTTTATAATCCCGTTGGTGTGTGCTTTGAAATTTTTAAATGAATGACTGAAAACATCAGGCGATATTTTCCCAAAAATAACTATTGCAATATAGTCTTATCTGACTACTTGTTTTAAATGTAGATCGGACAGTAAGATTAAATTTCAAACGCTTTGATAATCAGAAACCCTTGGGTAAAATATTCGATATGATTTGAGTTATTTAGTTTTTGAAGTTAATAAGCACATATATTACGTATTGTAACTGAAATGATACTTGGAGTGGAGGCAGAGGAAATACAGGTTTTTTTTTTATTTTTAAAAACATGCTTTGCTAGAGGCCTTTCTAAACCCAAACCTTTTATGTGGCTCATTTTCTTTGGAATCCTATAAAAATAAAAAAACGTACTTCAAATTTCCTCAAAGCTTGCAGCTAAACATCTTTCTTGGGATAAATCTTCAAAAGAAAAGAAAGAAATATTTCTTTTCTTTTGAAGATACTGAGAATCTGGCTACCTGGAAGGTTTTTTAAAGTGTCTTAAGTATACACTATGGTAGGAACTAGTATTGGCTGCGTTAATACTATCCATCTTAAAAAGCAGCAATCTCCTGATCTGGGTTTGACCACAGTGCTTACCCAAATCTTCAAGTGTACATATTACACATCAGTATTTGGCTTGGTGTATAGTTCAATTGTAGAGGACTTGTTCCTCATGTGTAAGGCACTGAGTTTGATACCCAACATTGAAAAAAAAATGTGTTTCCACTTAAATATTTGCTATTATGTTTTTGAGAGATCTCTGCTCCACAAAGAATATAAAGGCAGTTTAGTCCCTGGGAGCTCTGAGGGTACTGATTGGTTCATATTGTTGTTCCTCCTATGGGGCTGCAAGCCCCTTCAGCTCCTCGGTCCTTTCTCTAGCTCCTCCATTGGAGACCCTGTGCTCAGTCCAATGTTTGGCTGAGAGCACCCACCTCTGTGTTTGTCAGGTACCAGGACAGGGAAGCGGGAGTGGGTGGGTTGGTGAGCAGGGGGAGGGGGAAAAGGGATAGGGTGTTTTTGGAGGGGAAACTAAGAGAGGGGATAACATCTGAAATGTAAATAAAGACAATATCTATTAAAAAGAGTTTTAAAAAAATAATACAAGGGCAATCTGTTGTCTCCATGCCTGCTTCTTTAGAGATAAGTGTCACTATACTTGTGCTATCCTCTAGGCAATCTAAATTGGGGTTAATGCCATTGAAGATAAAGATAAAGGAACCAAAGGTCGAGGCTTTGAGGTTTAGAAAGGCAGAGGAGGGATACATAATCTGTGAGACAAGGTACTGCTGTGGGATGCACATCTCTGACCAGTATTGCTCACGCTACAATAGAACATTAGAATCAGAGAACATGTTCTTTTCCTCTATGAAAAGAATGTTTCCCACCCCCCCAGAATCCCATTCAGTCTTCATATTTCTTGAGGAGCGTAAACTCCATCCCGCCCTAAGGGGTGACTACTAAATCTTGACAGTCAAGACAGAAGCTCCACATTTATCTTCCAATCCCACCAGTCATTCTTTTTACACAGGCAGAGCTGGGGTGTGAACGTCTCCCGTCTTAAAAAAAAAAAAAAAAAAAACACGAAGACACTGGAGATAGTGGACACCAGACACGATGCAGTTTTACTTTTTCATACTTGGAAGCTGGAAATCAAAATTAAGGTGTCTTCAGATTTGATTTCTCCTAAGCCTTCTCTCCTTGATGTATACATGGCTGTTACTGCATGTGTTCACACATGGTCTTTCCCGGAGTTCATAGAGGTACCTAAATTGTATATTTTTCATGTCTTAACTTTTTCCTTTTATAAGAATATCAATGATAGACTCATGACTCTTATTTTAACTTAATGATTTAAAGGTCCCTCATCTCTAAATACTGTCACACTGTGAAGAACTTCAACCAATAATTCTGATACAATTCATATACAACTGAGTCTACCTCACAACCCTAAGAGCAGCTGAAGGCTGAAAGCAGCAGAAAGGCGTTTGTGGAAAGAATCTGAGTTACGAATATAAGCGGGTAAAGATCCATCCCACAGTGTGTCAGCAAGTTGAACTGTCCCCTACTCTAAGTTGAAGTGGAAGGCATCTACCTTTAACCTAAGAACAGCGGAACGGATGAGAAAACCGTTTAGACCATCTCTATTTTTAGACTGGAAAGCTCCACTAGCTGCTCTGTAACATGAGGTTACAGGAATGCTTCTCATTTCTGGGGAGGCAAAGAAGCATCCTCTTACACCTTTCATTCCTCACAAGGTTCATGATAAGTAGAGACAGAGGCAAAATGGGCCAAAGTAGGAACCTTGTGCTTGAAAACTAGTTTTTTGACCCCTTCTATATTATTGCTTTCTCTCGTGGAAATTATGAAATACAAGTATTTCTGTTTGGGCGGGTCCTTATGTTTGGAAAGCTAGCAAGCAAGCAAGCTCAGACGGATTTAAGTTAAGGGAAGTTCTATAGAATGTTAATTTTTACTTGCCTTAATAAAAAAAATAACTTATGCATTTGATGCACAATTTAGATGCACAAACTCTTTTATTCACATAAGTCAGTTCACTGAGTACTATAGTTTGCTTCAAGAAGACTAAGCTGAATGTTCTTTGATGGAATAAATAATGAGAACTGAATCCAAAGTGTGGTTTCTAGTTGCCAGAGACAGATGCATAGAGTTGCAGTTTTCGAAAGAAGCATGTAAGCAAACACAACAATCATACAGGGTCATGAGCACATTCTCTGCGATTCATTCATCAAGTGGTGGTTATTTCGGCCAGGGAGTAACAAAAAAATGAAAGTGGGCAAATTTCATTCATCTATAAAAGGAGAAACCAAAGACATAAATGGAAAATACCACGAAATTTCTAGAGTTTAAAAACACAAAGTGGGTCTTTGGAATGGGCTATCTCAAAACACATTACTCAAATCCTTTTTTTAAGCCAGCAGAGGATAAGGATTTGTCTTCAAAACAAAAAAAAAAAAAAAAAAAAAAAAAAAAAAAAGAGAACAAACTCTGGCAACAAGCTCGCTCTGCTGGCCAGGGAATCAGGTGGGTGGTCTTCACTCTCTTTCCTGTCCTCCAATTGGAATTCTCTAGTCTCATCCCCAGCTTTATAGCAGACCATCTGCTAAGGCCTCTGCTTCCTCTCTGCCCCAATTCCCAGGGGACTGTTCAGGCCTTTTCCTACAGTCTTTCACCCTCACTCTGCCCCTTTGTCTCAGCCTCCAACACCTGGACTCACTCTCTCTGGAAACCCACTGCCTGGGAATCAGACAATTTTCACTGTGCTTCTTGTCCGCCATTTTCAATTTCTCAGCCTCAGCCTCAGCCCTAGCTCTGTAGCAGTCTACCTGCAGGCACCCGTCTTCACATTCTCCCTCCAGTGCCTGAGGACTCCACAGATCATTGTGGCCGACCCAGCCTTCCTACTTTCCATTTGCCCTCTCGGCTCCCAGCCCTTCTAGCCCATGTCAATTCCTTGCTGTTAGCTTCCGACACCTAGAAACACTGCCCGCCCTGGCCACACAGTGGCCATACCTGGTGGAGACTCAGAAGCTCTCCTTACTAGGTGACCCACAATGAACACGGGGTCTCCTAAGATCCAGAGAGGACAACAGAAACCAAGAAACAGAAAAGCCACCCAACAAAGATAAGACACCAACAACTAGAATTATAATCATCCCAAACCCCAAAGCCTAGATGCTAGTGTACAAACACAATTAAAATAGCCAGGACAATATATCTCCACTAGAGCCCAGCAAACCTACTATAGCAAACCACGAGAAACACAATGCAGTTGAAATACAAGACAAGGACTTCAAAATAGCCATTATGAATGTGCACAAGGACCTTAAGGATGATATGAATATATTCATTAATGAAATCTAAGAAGACACAAACAAATAATGGATGAAAATAGAAATAAAATCACTAAGAAAAACCCAAGCTGAGTGAAAACTGGAAGTAAAAAATTTAGAAATAGGAATGGCAACCTCAGAGGTAAGATTCACTAACAGAATACAAGAGATGGAAGAGAGAATCTCAGAAACCTCAGAGGCAAGACTCACTAACAAGAAATGGAAGAAAGAATCTGAATCACTGAAGACTAAAGAAATAGATACCTCAGTCAAAGAAAATATTAAATTAAAAAATTCCAAGCCCAGAAGAACATTCAGGAAATCTGGGACACTATGAAAAAGACCAAAACTATGCAGTAGGAATAGAGGAAGAAAAAGAAACCCAGGTCAAAAGCACGGAAAACATTTTCAACAGCATTGTAGATTGAAACTTTTCCCAACCTAAAGAAGAAGCTACTTACCAAGATACAAGAAACATACAGAACACTGGAGTAGACCAGAAAAGAAATTCTGCTTGGCACAATAATCAAAACACTAAACATACAGAAATAAGAATATTAAAAAGCACAAGAGGGGAACAAATAAAATAAGGACAGATGTATTCGAATAGCACCTGACTTCTCAACTAAACTAAAATCCAGAAGGGCCCAGACAGATGTTCTATAGATTCTAAGAGACCACAGATGCTAGCCTAGACTACAATATTCAGAAAAACTTTAACTCATAATAGAAAGAGAAAAGCATTCCACAATCAAACTATATTTAAGCAGTACCTGTATCTACAAATCCTGCCCTCCAGAAGGTACTGGGGAAAATTCAGCCAAGTTTAAAATACAGGGAATAAATACTCCCAGACCAGAAAAAAATCAAAGATTTGGGGAGGGGAGGGGCATCTACACACAGCACCAAAATAAAATAATAGGAACCAACAATCACTGCTCACTGATAACTCTTAACATCAGTGGTCTCAGTTCTAAGCATCTATGTAGCAAACAAAAGGGCACTCAAGTTCATGAAGGAAACACTACTACAGGTAAAAAGCACATATTGACACTCATACAGTGATAATGGGTGAATTCAATACTCCACTCACACAAATGGACATGTTATTCAGACAAAAACTAAACAGACATGATAGAGCTGAATTTGCAGAACATTTCACTCATACACAAATGAACATAACTTCTTTTTTTTGTACATCATGGGTCTTTTTCCCCAAAATTGACCCTATACTTGGACACAAAGCAAGTCTTAAAAGATACAAGAAAAAATTAAAATAATACCTTTCATCCTATCTGACCACCGAGGATTAAAGCTGGGTATCAACAAGAATGGAAAAAACAAGAAAGAATACAAACTGTACATGGAAACTGAACAACTCACTACTGAACGAAAAATGAGTCAAATCAGATATTAAGAAAGAAATTAAAAACTTTTTAGCATTGAGTGACACTGAAAGTACAACATACACAAAACTTATAGGACACAATGAAGGTGGTTCTAAGAAGCGAGTTTATTGTACTAAGTGCCTACATTTTTAAAAAAGTTAGGAAGATCTTATATTAGTAACTTAAAAGCATACATTGAAAGCTCTAGACCAAAAAGAAGAAATTACACCTAAAAAGAGTATATGGCAAAAAGTAACCAAACTCAGAGATAAAAGCAATAAAATAGAAAAAATAATTTTAAAAAAAAATCAATGAAACAAAGAGATGGTTCTTTGAGAAAATCAGTAAGATTGACAAAGCCTTATCTAAGCTAACTAAAAGGCAGGGGGAGACTATCCAAATTAGCAAAACTAAAAGTGAAAAGGCAGAAATGACAACAGACACCAGGGACATCCAGAGAACTGTAAGGACAGACTTTAAAAACCTCCACTCCACCAATTTGAAAAATCTAAAAGAAATGGGTAATGTTTTCAATATATACCAGCTACCAAAGTCAAGATTAAACAATTTAAACAAACCTTAGTAATCCCAGAAAAATTAAAAGAATACTTAAAAGTATCCCATTCAAAAAAAGCCCAAGGTCAAATGGTTTTTAGCAAGGAATCCTACTAGTCTTTCAAAGAAGGGTTATTTCTAGGACTCCTCAAATTATTGCACAAAGTAGAGCCAGAAGACTATTACCCAATTCTTTTTGACAAGGCCCCATTTACCCTGATGCCCAAACTGCATAGAGACCCAACAAAGAAAGAGAATTACAGAACAATTTCCCCTAAGAACATAAATACAAATGGTCTCAATAAAGTACTTGCAAAATGAATCAAAGAACACATTAAAAAATACACTATGATAAAGTAGGCTTCATCCTAGAGATGCAAAGATGGTTCAACATGCTTAAATCAATAACTGCAATCTACCATATAAACATATTGAAATATGAAAACCACGTTATCATCTCATTAGATGTTGAAAAGGCTTTCAACTTTTTTCTGGTGAAAATTCCTTGTTTAGCTCTGTACCCCATTTTTTTTGTGTGTGTGGCTTTTCGAGACAGGGTTTCTCTATATAGCCCTGGCTGTCCTAGAACTCACTCTGTAGACCAGGCTGGCTTTGAACTCAGAAATCCGCCTGCCTCTGCCTCCCAAGTGCTGGGATTACAGGCATGCGCCACCACTGCCCGGCTCTGTACCCCATTTATTAATAAGGTTATTTGGTTCTTTGGGGTCTAACTTCTTGAGTTCTTTGTATATATTGGATATTAGCCCTTTGTCGGATGTGGGGTTGGTGAAGATATTTTCCCAATTTGTTGGTTGTTGTTTTGTCTTTCTGACAGTGTCTTTTGCCTTACAGAAACTTTGTAATTTTAAGAGGTCCCATTTGTCAATTCTTGATCTTAGAGCATAAGCTATTGGTGTTCTGTTCAGGAACTTTCCCCCTGTGCCCATGTCCTCCAGGGTCTTCCCCAGTTTCTTTTCTATTAGTTTCAGTGTGGATGTTCAACATCATTAGTCATCAGGGAAATGCAAATCAAAACAACCCTGAGATTCCACCTCACACCAATCAGAATGGCTAAGATTAAAAACTCAAGAGACAATAGGTACTGGCGAGGATGTGGAGAAAGAGGATCACTCCTCCATTGTTGGTGAGATTGCAAGATGGTACAACCGCTCTGGAAATCAGTCTGGCGGTTCCTCAGAAAATTGGGCATGACACTTCCAGAGGACCCTGTCATACCACTCCTGGGCATATATCCAGAGGATTCCCCTGCATGCAATAAAGACACATGCTTCACTATGTTCATAGCAGCCTTATTTATAATAGCCAGAAGCTGGAAAGAACCCAGATGTCCCTCAACAGAGGAATGGGTATAGAAAATGTGGTATATTTACACAATGGAATACTACTCAGCAATTAAAAATAATGAATTCATGCAATTTGTAGGCAAATGGTTGGATCTGGAAAATATCATCCTAAGTGAGTCAACCCAATCACAAAAGAATACACATGAATTGCAATCACTGATAAGTGGATATTAATGAGCCCAGAAGCTCTGAATACTCAAGACACAATTAGCTAAGCAAAAGATTCCCAAGAAAGGGGATGGAGAGGACCCTGGTCCGGAAAGGACTAAATCCGGTTTTGTAGGAGAGTACCAGAACAGAGAAATGGTGGGGAGGGGGCGGTGAATGGGGAATGGGGGGAAGAGGACTTATGGGACATATGGTGGGGGGGGGGAACTGGAAAGGGGAAAGCCTTTGGAATGTAAACAAAGAATATAGAAAATAATTTAAAAAATAAAAAAATAAAAAAACAAAAGTGAAAAAAAAAGAAACAAAAAAGAAAAGGCTTTCAACAAAATCTAACACCCCTTCGTGCTAAAAGTCCTGGAGAAACTAGAGATACAAGGATCATAACTCAACAAAATAAAGGTAGTTTACATAAAGCCCAAAGCCAACATCAACCAAAATGGAGAGAGACTCAAAGTATTTCTATCAAAATCGGGAACAAGACAAGACTTTCCACTCTTCCCAGGCCTCTTCAATGTAACACTTGAAGTCTTGGCTACAGCAATAGGACAAGTGACAGAGTTTAAGAGGAAACAAACAGAAAAGGAAGAAGTCGATGCATCTCCGTGTGTAGATACCAGGACTCTATACACACATGATTCTAAAATCTCCACCAGGAAACTTGTACAGCCAATAAACACTTTCAACAGGGTACTGGGATCCAAACAGAACACTCAGAAATCAGTATCCTTCCTTTACATAAGTGACAGAGGAACTGAGAAAGAAATCAGGGAAACATACCTTTCACAATAGCCTCAAAGTTTTTATTGAAATATCTTGAGGTAACTCTAACCAAGCAGGTGAAATCTTGCATGATAAAAATATAAGACATTGAAGAAGACATCGGAGGATGGGAAAATCTCCCCTTGCCCCTGTGCTCTTGGTTTGATAGGATGGATGAATGTGGTAAAAAAAAAAATCCTGTCTACCAAAATCAACCTGTAAAGTCAATTCAATGCCCATCAAAATTCCCCTACAATTCTTCACAGAACTTGAAAGGGCAATTTTCAGCTTCATATGGAAACACAATCTTGAATAACAAAAGAACTGCTAGATATATAATCAACCCCCAATCTCAAGTTGTACTACAAGGCCATAGTAATAAATACAGCATGGTATTGGCCTTTAAAAAGACATATTCGTTAATGGAATTGAATTAATGGCATTAACATAAGTCCATACACCTATAGACATCTGTTCTTCATTTTTTTAAATAAAGAAACCAGAAATATACATTGGGGAAAAAGGCAGCATCTTTAATATAATGCTGGTCAAACTGGATGGCTGCATATGGAAGAATGCAAATAGATCCATATTATCACCATGCATAAAACTTAACCAGACAGATCAAATACCGCACTGTAAGTCTAGCTACATTAAACCTGATAGAAGGGAATGTGGGAGCAGTCTTGAACTCATTGACACAGGAAACAACAGCTCTCTGAACAGAACACCAATAGCACAGACACTAAGATCACCAAGAAATGGAACCTTGTGAAAGTTAAAAGCTTCTGTCTGGCAACAGACACCATCATTTAGATAAAGCATCAGGCTACAGAGTGGGAAAATATATTTACCAACTACATACCCGATAGAGGTCTAATATCTAGCATATCTAAAGAATTCCACAAATCAGACATCAAGAAAACAAATAACTCAATTAAAACATGGGCTGTGTCTAAACAGAGAATTCATGGTTGATGACAGTAAAACAGGACACTCATGAGAACCTCTTTGTACTGTCAGATGCATAATCATGTATACCTGTGACCCAAGCCTTATCCAAACTATGACTAAAGAAAAAATATAGTTAGTAGACAGTCAATCTTAAAGGATCCCTTCACTTCCAAGATCCTTTGACTACATACATGAATTTGTGACCAAAGTGAGAAGATAAAAATCAGAAAAATATAAACAAAGATAGTGAATGAAGACACCACAGTGGAATGCATTGTGCTGTTATATATGTGGGTCTAAAACAAACAAATGCATTACGGTAGAGAATGCAAACACTTGCTAACTTCACACGTGGTGCAGATTCACTTAGGAAGTTGATTGCATAGCTATACAAATTATATTTCCACACAAACACACATATTTATAGCTAACATTTGAAGGCGATTCATGACATCAGAACCATCTCCATTTTGTTTCTGGATCTGATGAAGAAAACAAAGATATACTGGTTACGTTTGGGGCTCAAGTGTCCATGGAGTTAGGCTATAATATTTTCTATTAATACCTTTAAATTTTGTAAGATTTTAAAAATTTATATTACTTTTTTTCTTATTTGGGGGTATAATTCTTATGTCGACTGAGTAAAAATGACTTTTTTTTGTGATATCAAGGGGGAAAAGTAAGTCACTCTCATTTGTGCTCATTTAATGGATGCATTTAAATATTTTGCCTTTCACTACATACATCTGTTTTTAATGTTTCTATGAAATTGATATTAAATCCACAAAATTAAGGTTTTTATGAGTAGCTCAGAGACAATCCAAATGTAATATAAACACCGGAACATGATTCTTCTCACAGCTGCTGATGGGGTGGAGTCATTGTTCATTCTGCCCAAGAGGGCCCCAGTCAGAGACAAGTCCTCAGCCACATTTAACATCCTTAACTAGCTAAATGCTTCCAAATGTACCAATCCACTCAAAGATACTTCAGTTTTAGTCTATCCCTGTAACTTAGAACAGATATTTCCAAAAGCAAGGTAATAATTTCTTATAAGAGTTGCTCATCATTGTTGTAAATATCATGTCAAAAAATATTTAAAATACATGTGTACTTGAGGAACATGAGATTATAAGGACAAACCTAGTGGACAAACAATGAAAAATGTTCCACAATGAGAAAACACATTTCACTTTCTTTGCAATCATGATCGCATCATAAAAATTCTATCAGGAAATAGTAAAAGAAGAAACTTAGAGCAAGAGAATTAGATACATGTCAAAAATTAAGAGGGACTGATTTGTGCTCCGATAGCAAACCATCATTTCTGGTTTTTTTCCTATTATTGTGATTCCCTAGCACATATGAATTATACATATTAATGTGTTTCACTGTGATACTTACACAATGCACATACATGCACATGCCTGCACATACATGCATATACTGGGCTTGGTTCCTAGCCAACCTTTCTATTTCTTTCTTTTAGTGTATGTGGGGGCATGGGAAGGAGAGTTAGGAAGGAAGCAAAGGCAGAGAAAGAGAGAGAGAGAGAGAGAGAGAGAGAAGAAGAAGAAGAAGAGGAGGAGGAGGAGGAGGAGGAGGAGGAGGAGGAGGAGGAGGAGGAGGAGCCTGCCAGGAACACATGAGTAGGAGGGAAAGGGAAAAGGAGAGAGGGAGAAAGGGGTCAGGGAGAGAAGAGTAAAAGGGCAGAGCCCAGCCAGCCTTTCTTAGTCCTCCCAGTCTCTTTACTCGTTGGAAGCTCTTTCTCTATCACTTTCCGGTTATATTGTTAATTTTAGAAGATTTTCCACCTTCCACGTATCTTGTGTGATCAAGCAATGGCTCAAGTGATTGTCAAAAAATGCAGCTTTAAACGGTTCTTCCTTAGCCTCTCTGACCGCCATATCGTTCCTGCATAGGGATCCAAAATCTGGGGAAAGAGCCATATTATGTATCGCCTTAAGATGAATGCTTTCCCACAGTAGTAGAGTCAAACCCAATGTTTCATTCATGCTAGAAAAGCGCTCTGCCACTGAGCCGAGCTCAGCTCCTAAGATACAGAATCTTATCTTAGTGCAGAATAACAACGGAGGAGTTGTCACCACGCCAATAGTATACGGCTGTTGAAAGTTGTGTAACGTTTATGTTTTCTATAGTTAGGCAAATATACAAGGAATGCACATTCCAAACTCAGAGGTCACTGGGCACTAAGGATGGTAACCGTCACAGTCGTCTCTCTTCTCTGTCACTCCCAAACTAAATCGAGAAAAGACAAATGTTTATCTCTTTTCAGTCCTGATTTCCTAGCCTTTCCCCCTTTAACATGAGCAAGATCAAGAACTGGAAAAAATATATAAAAGATGTGATTGCATGAATTGTTTCCACTTGTCTAGAGAGCAGTTTGACTCAACACCAACTCTCTCCAAAACACTTTATAGAGGAGAGGAAAAATAAGTTTCAGAGAAATATTCTTTTGTTATAATTTTTAGAGGATTTATTTATTTGTATTCTATGTATGCGAGTATTTTTGTCTGCGTGTGTAAGTACACCGTGTGTGTGTGTGTGTGTGTGTGTGTGTGTGTGTTGTGTCTGAAAAGACCAGAAAAGTTTCTTATCCCTTAAGCCTGGAGTTGCAGAAGGCTGGGAGCTGGTATGTGGGTTGTGGACTTTGAACTTGGATTTTTTGTGCATGAGAGCAGTGGTAACTCTTAACCGCTGAGCCGTCGCTGTAGCCTCTGTGATACAGTTTTCAGTGGCTGAAAACACTGGAAACCATTGCATCTGTACTGCTCAGTACATACACATGTAAGGATAAAGACACGTATGTGTATGGTCAATGTAAAATTAAAAAGTTATTTGTATTGGAAATAGAGGAAAACTATTCAGAGAAGAAAAATATGCAAATCTCTGATTATGTTTGTGATATTTCCATTTTTGCACCAGTGCTAGAGTCTGGGCTGTTGGTTACAGTGCTTTTATGTTTGCGCATTTCTGAGATATCCTGTAATAAAAAAGTTCAGAGAAACTGGGACTATTCAGCTTAAAGCTAGAAAAATGATTTAGTTTTTACGTTATGAATAAGAACTAGCTGTTTTGTGCCTTCATAAATAGAGTTAGAAATTTAGGCTAAACATAAGGCACACATCTCCAGTTTAGTGAGATTTTAAATATTACCACAGATTACAAGGAAAATTTATGGGACTCTTCCTGAACATCTTGACAACAGGGCCAGACTGTTATCTTTCTTAGGCATGGGTGGCCCTGGCTTAGCTGGAAAACCATCTCCTCCCGTTAACCTCTGCTCTTCTGAGTATAACTGGAAAATACACGTGAGAACAATGATGTCAACTTTCACTTTTGGTCTATAATTCCCGATCACTAAGCAGACTGCGTGTAGCTCCCACATCTCTTCATTCAAAGTTTTAAGCCACTTTTTATTTATGTATTGAATCTTCTGGGAGCATAATCCTTCGTCATGGCCAAATGTCCATCAACTAAAAACACCCTGATTTTCTTTTTCCTTTCTCCCTTTCTGTATCTAGAAGCAGACTAATTATGTCCATGATATTATTTATGACTTAGACAGGACTTGACCTAATCTTATGTCTGGAAACAGACTTAGATCATATCTCTTAAATTCTGGTTATTTCTGGACGATAAGCCGCATGCGCAGACTCCATTTTCCAATTGTACGGAACAGCCATTTCTTCAGTGTCACTTACAGTGTTCAGGCTCATGGTTAGATGTGACCTCCCTGAAATACAGCCCATTCTGATACAAGCCTAATAGTCAATCTGCTTAGATGGATGAAAATAGGTTTATGTCCTTCTTACTTGGTGTTCAACTATAAAGCCAAATTTTCTAGATGATTGGCTGACCCACTTTGACAAGAAAGCAAGAGAGATTCCACCACTACTGGGCATTCTAGCTGTTTTATTCCTGGGGCCTAGAATCCTGCCCAGTTCCTGGACGATACTCAAAATGAATCTGATAAACAAATTCTTCCTAGATAATCTTAAGGTTCCTTTATTTCCATAAACACTGAGATTTTGATGAGTCTTTTTTTTTTTTTAAATTTCAGCTAGACATAACTACTTATGTGGTCAAGTCATTTTTAAGTGTTGGTAGAATTTGGACAATACAAGATTGCTCTTTGGATAATTCTGGTTATTTTTTTTTGCAATAATACAGCCTTCGCATTCACTTGTGAGTTAGATATACACATGTGCTTAGGAGAAAATAATACATTGGACAGATTTTTTTATATCCATAGCCATTTGAGAACTGTCTTCCCCAGCACTAGCTGTCATTGAGTTATTTTGTGATTCTGTTCAACAGCCTGCTAAATTGACTTAGTTCATGTGCAGCTGAGTTACATGGTGGGCATATTGGAGGACTCTTTCTAGATTCCTTTGGGCCCATAGAAGAGCCTGTATCTTTGTCTGCAGCATGAGACTAAAGAGGAAGATAGTTGAAAGAACTGAAAAGAGGCCAACCAAAGCCCAAGAACTCCACACAATCACAGGATCCCAGCTGAGACGGAATCAAGAGAAAAGGATGTAGCACAGGGGGCTGAGATTCCATTCACGTTTGGCTTAAGTTTGTTGATCACACGTAGAAAGTCATTTATGAACTTTCATCTTACACTTTAGTATGGCAATAAGAAGTTCTTGTGAATTCTCAAATTATATGTGCCTTTCCTCCTGCACTTAGGTGGCAGGAAAAAGGAAATTATCAAAAGAAAAATGCACCCTCTACAAGCCTGCTACTCTCTTTTTAGAACGAGCCCTCCTTTCACAACTGTCGAAATTATTTTTGGATTCAGTAACAACTAAAGATTTAGTTTTCACATTTTTAAAAACATTCGTGCTTCTACATTCCCACAGCAGAAATTCCCCCATCCCTTTGTTTCATATGTTTCTTTTCTATGTCTCATTAATTTTTACACCATGGGAGCATTTATAGCTCCTATGTTTGAAACAAATATGTGTATTTTGTTCAATGTGTCCAGCTGATTAACTGGTAAGATGGATCCCAGACCAGACCCTGGGAAGGTGTGGCAGTGTGACAGTGCTACCAGCACCTAGCAAGAGGACAGGGCATCCCCAAGTCAAATTGGATAATTGGACTAACCTGAATCAGCAAGCGTCAAGTTTATTTATTTATTGAGTCAGTGAGAGGCCCTGACTCAATAAATCAAATGGAGAGTGGTTGAGAAAGGACACTGGATTGCAACCTTATATCTCCACACATATGTACAAGAGCACAAAAACATGTACTCACACATGGAAAAACACACACATACACAAATTATGCACACATACATATTGCAAAACCAGCAAACAAACAAAAAACATAACATAATTTGTTTTATAGGAATGAGGTTCCCAAACAGTCAACAGTGGGAACTGCCATTTTGTACCTTGAGTTCCGTGGAATGGACCACAGTGAAGTCTTCCCTGAGCTTCTGAGTGCCTTGTAAGCTTTGTGATAGAACCTTGGATGCTCTATGTCATTTTCCTCACCCAAGTGACCATCTTACTTTCCTTTAAAATACACAATGGAGTAAAACACAGAGTGCCTTTCTGAACCATTTTCAAGGAAATATAATTATGAGTCAGTGCGTCTTCCGAAACAAAGCACAGCCTTCCCAAAGTCCCTCCTCAACTCCCAACTACACAACAACAAAATGGCCAATGGATTTTTGGAGGATTCTCAGTCTGAAAGCAAGTGGCCCCTTTGCTTCCGCTCATGGTCCTATTAACAATTGTCCCCAGAGTAATATCATGAGTAGGGTGGATGTATTTGACACAGAGAGGGAGTTATAGCCAAAAGTCCATATGTGTGACCATAGCTTGCAGAAGGCCATAGAAGAGCAAATGTTGGATTCTCACAGAGGAAATCTTCCTTCCTTAAAGGACGTCAGTTTTTTTCTTTAGAGAGCTACAACTCCTGGACTCACTGGATGTCAAGTGTGAGGAGCTGGGTTTGAATCCCCAGAATCCCATAGGGGCCACGGCAACATGAGCATTTTAATCTCAGTTCTTCTGCAGGGACATTAGAAACAGAGGTAGAAACTCTGGAAACTTGCAGGTCAGCCAGCTCAGTCTGTGCACCACAAACACAACGAAGAGATCCTGTCTCAAACAGCATAGAAGGAGAACACCTACAGTTGTCCTCTGACTATACTTATGTGCACACAGGCACACCCACTGTACATATGCATGCATTGTAACACACATACATAAACACACACACACACACACACACACACACACACATCTCAACTGACTACACAAGGTTCACCTACATGAGAGTAGTAAGACTTCACTGGGGTATCCAAATTGAGCTTTGAATCTATGGCCTGGCTCAGCTGGCACATAAAATTAACCATTCAAATGTCCAAACTAAATACTACTAATTGCTCATTTACTAAAGATGCTAACATGGCCAGCATGTGTCAGAGAGGCACAGTCATTAGGCACTTAGAGTACACAACACACTGCTACCTAAACACACACTCAGCTTCTCTCTCCTACATTTCTTAAACGAAAGTCTAGAAGGTTTTTTAGTAATTCCAAAACCAGACTTTTGAAGGGGAGCAGATGCTCTTGAAACAGTTCTAGCTAATGCTATACATGAGCAAATCTCTAGAAAGACTTGGACTCATACAGACAACCGTTTGATCTTTGTAAGTCTAAATGCACAATTTAAATAGACTTAAAGATGGCAATATGCTGTTGGCCAAACCAGAGCCCTAACTAGAATAGGCAACAGTTCTAGGTGCAATTGTTTCTGCCCCTCGCACTTATCTACATTGAAGAGATGTGATATTGACTTGAGAGGACTAATTATTCTTTCATGAACAGAACTGCCACCATTGCCTGCCCCTGATGCTGAGGAGTTGCAGGGAACAAAGCACACGTTCAGGCCCAGAGGCTAGAAGACACTATCTGTCTCTTGCTCAATACAGCTTAGGGTCATCCCAAGCAAAATCTCTACCCTCTCTCCTCTCTGTGCCCATTCACCCTATCTCTACGTCTTGCTCACTGTATATCCTGGCTTAGTTGTTGGCTGTGATAAAAATCAAGTACAACTACATATTATTAAACTCTTTGAAAACTATAAAATACTCAGCACAGACTAGATACCTGTTATGATTGTATCTTTTCAATATCATCAAGAAAAATGAGTCTCAAACCATGAATGCAGTTCACTAGACTGGTTGTTCTAACACAGTAGAGGAAACAGGGCCAATCTATTCCATTTGCTGTTTTAGATTATCTTCCTATGTAAGTCCCACCCCATTTTTTCCCTACAACTCAAATGAGCTGTTCAGCTACACCTATTTTGAGTCTAGTCAGAAGCAGATCTGTTTGTTTGTTTGTTTGTTTTGTTTTTCGAGACAGGGTTTCTTTGTATAGCCCTGGCTGTCCTGGAACTCATTCTGTAGACCAGGCTGGCCTCGAACTCAGAACTCTGCCTGCCTCTGCCTCCCAAGTGCTGGGATTAAAGGCGTGCGCCACCACCGCCCAGCAGAAGCTGATCTTATACAAAGAAACAAAACCTAAACCATGAAGCCATGGAGTCTAGATTGAAATAATGATACTCACTAATTAGTGTAGTGTTGGGGGAATGTGCAATCTGTGAGGTCTACAGGCTCAGAAGCATCGTCTATTTCACAATCTGCCCCCATATGTGTGGTCATCATAGAGTAATCCATTTATGCTTAGTGTATGTCTTAATGGTAATTTCTACCCTCAGCTCCATAACTCATATACTGTAATATTTGCTTCTATTTTTGGCCAGGAAATGGAGATAAAGTAATTGTTTTCAACTGAAACTTAATTCCACCTCTAACATTTCTTTTGGAAACATGCCAACATTTATTTGCAAAAGAGTATAAAGATATTACATATACTGGCTGGTTTTGTGTGTCAACTCGACACAGGCTGGAGTTATCAGAGAAAGGAGCTTCAGTTGGGGAAGTGCCTCCATGAGATCCAGCTGTGGGGCATTTTCTCAATTAGTGATCAAGGGGGGAGGGTTCCTTGTGGATGGTGCCATACCTGGGCTGGTATTCTTGGGTTCTATAAGAGAGCATGCTGGACAAGAAGGAAGGAGTGGACCCTGGTTCTGGAAAGGCTCAAAGCATCAGTGTAGGGGAATACCAGAACAGGGAAGTGGGAAGGGGTGGATGGGGGAACAGGGGGAGGGAAAAGGGCATGTTGGACCTTTGGGGGGCAGGGAACCGGGAAAAGGGGAATGAAATATAAATATAGAATATATCCAATAAAAAATTAAAAAAAATAAAAAAAAAAAAAGAGAGCAGGCTGAGCAAGCCAGGGGAAGCAAGCCAGTAAGTAACATCCCTCCATGGCCTCTGCATCAGCTCCTGCTTCCTGACCTGCTTGAGTTCCTGCCCTGACCTCATTTGGTGATGAACAGCAGTGTGGAAGTGTAAGCTGAATAAACCCCTTCCTCCCCGACTTGCTTCTTGGTCATGATGTTTGTGCAGGAATAGAAACCCTAAGACAATACATTTTGTAATTTCTGTAGTACTAAAGATAGCTTGGGCTCATCCTTGCTAGGCACGTGCTTTGACACTAAGCTTTATCCTCAGACATGTGATTGTTTGGTTGTTTGGTTGTTGTTTTGGTACACGGTCTCCCTATGAAGTCCTGGCTGTCCTGGAGTTCACAATGTAGAGCAGACTAGCCTTGAACGCACAGAGTCTCTCTAGTGCTGAGATTAAAATTATGTGCCACCAAGCCCAGCCTTATCCCAAGACTTTATCATTTATTTTATTAAATAGCATGTGTGTACCCAAAATGTTGGGTTTTGATTAGTTATGTTTATCTATGTTAACTTATAACAAAAATTACAACAAAATATTATCATGTCTTTAGTATAAGTATTTATTCTTTCAGAAATACTTTAAGGCACATTACCTTGCCGGCTCCTGCTCAATTATTTATTAATGAAAAATTCTGCATAACCCCATTTATTATTCCCATTTTAAGACAATAAAATTTTATTTTATATCATAACACAGACTATGACACACCACTAAATATTCTCATTAGCTCAACTCAACTTTTAGATATTATAAAGAAAGTGAATTTTTATATTATCCTACATACTGGAATTTTCACTAGGCATTTAGAAACAACTGAGCTATAAGTTTCTTCAAGCACAGAGATGAGAAAAAAATATTCTGCAAAAAAAATCTGTGCACAACCAGAACAAGTACATGTAGCAGTTATATTTATTTGTTGTGATTAAAGAAGTACCCAACACAAGCATTTTAAGGAAGGAATGTTTGTTTTGACTTACAGTTCCAAGAAATATATCATCTATTGCGGGAGGGGAGGCACGGAAAGAAGCTGGCCACGTGGCTCCTCCAGTCCTGATCTTTTCTCTTTTCAGTTCTGGGGCACTAGCCCATGGAGTCGTGGCTGCCATCTTTAGAGTGAGTCTCCTACCTCAATTGAGATAATCCCTCACAGACTTGTCTTAGAGGTTTTCCCGTAGTGTCTCTAAATCCCGTCAAGTTGACATCCAGGTTAATTCTCGCTGTTGGGTAGCAAGGCAAACACCTTCCCGGGACAAGTGACTTGACTGCATTTTTAATGCTTCGAAACCATGTGGGACAATTTCTCTTTAAATTAGTATAAAATAGCAAATGTATGGGGAAAAAATCTCTTCCCATGTCGGCCTTTATTACTTTTCTATCCCTGTAATAAGACACCATGACAAAAGGAACTTATAGAAGAAAGAGTTTATCTGGGGCTTAAACTTTCAGAGGGGGAGTCCGTGATCGTCATGGTGGAGGTCATGGTGGCAGGCAGAGAGGCGTGGTACTAGAGCTGTGGCAGAGCTCAGATCTTGACCCAGAATCACAAGGCAGAGGGAGGGGGAGGAGGAAGGAAGAGGAGGGGGAAGGGGAGGGGGAGGAGGAGGGGAAGGAAGGGGGAATGGGGGGGAAAGGTTGGAGAGAGACTGGGAATGAAGTAAAGTCTTTTCAAACCTCGAAGCCCAATCCCAGTGACACCACTCCTCCAACAAGGTCACATCTCCTGGTTGTCCCCTGACAGTTCCACCAAGGATCCACACATTTGAGCCTATGGGAGCCATACCCATTCAAACCACCACAATACTTTTTTTTTCTTTTCCAAGTGCACCATTTCATAGAAATTGTCTTGGGACTGTCGATGTTTTACAGTTTTTATAAGAAGAAATTAAAAAAAATATTGTGTACACACAAGCTGCTTCTTCTGGACACATTAAAATAACATCACCATTTTTTCTCACAATAAATAAGCAAATAGAAATAGATGGGATTACAATTATTGGCTGTGAGAATTCTAGCCTTGGAGGAATTGAGGGCAAATAAGAATACCCATACCTACAGTGCACTTCCCAGCAGAGAATGAATTAAAGCTATGTTCTACAAAGCAGAACACAGGATGTTTCAGCTAGGGCTTAATGTGGATTTCAGAAAGCAATATTCAAAATCAGTGATTTCTATTACCTAGACAAATTCATTTCCATAAGTTAAATGCATGCATAACATTGTGAAATTTATTAAATTCTGAGAGGCTTCGCATTAGCATCACCACAAATATTTAGACACGCATGCCGCTGCAGCGTGTAGCCCTGGCACGGGAAACTTGGCATATGTCCATATCAGATGTCTCGACTGGGTCCAAGACAGAACACTTCCAAACACAGGCCTTCCGTGCTGAAGGGCTGTGAGTCTCCAAAGGAGCATATTTGAGAGAGGGCAGAGTAGGTATCGATGCAAAGCCATTAGTCCAGGGCACTGCAGCTGAAAGGGAAGGACATCTCCTAATGGCGTGGTGCTGTGAAAAGCCGAAGACTGACCCCACACATAGAAACTCACATATACTCACATCCAAGATAATGATGATAGCTAAACCTCCCTCCTCCCCCTCAGTTTTCTCTCTCTCCTCTTTCTCTTTCCTCTCTCTCTCTCTCTCTCTCTCTCTCTCTCTCTCTCTCTCTCTCTCTCTCTCTCTCTCTCTCTCCCCTCCCTCTGTGTGTATGTTTGTGTCATGCGTAGTTTCTCATTTTATTCCTCGATAATTATATACATGTATAGGATGAATTTTGACGGTGTTCTCCTCCCATTCCCTGTCACATCCCCCTTTGTCTTCCACTGAACCCTCTTCTCCACAAGCCTCCTCCTGTAGGGAGCCATGAGACTAGCCCCTCGCTGAGGGATTGTGGGTAGTTGATGGATGGCAGAGGAGAAGGGGGTCATTGATGTGACCTAGGGCTTCTTTCTGTATCCCAGACCACCGTCTTGGAACTTTTGACCTTGAATTCTCAAACCTAGCCTCGGCCTCTTGGGCGCTGAGAATGCAAGCATGCAACACCAACACAAGCTAAGTTAACCGTTTTTATGGCTCGTTCTGTGTGATGTGGGTTAAGTTGTAGAGTTAAGGTCCTTTAAAGCATGTGAAGAAGGAAGGGTGTCTTGTAAAAAATGACACAGCAGATATCACATTGTTTACTCAGGTCTGAATGCACACTTCACTTCAAGTCATTGTGCTATGTATCTCTGTCTGTCTCTGTCTCTATCTCTGTCTCTGTCTCTCTGTCTCTGTCTCTCTCTCTAACACACACACACACACACACACACACACACACACACACACACACCACATCACATAAAATACATTTGGTTAAATATTACTTGGTAGAATGTCAGGAAAGCCCAAGAGATTTCTTTGTGTGGCTGTCTTAGCTTGTAAGTTAATAGCATCTCAATTATGCACACAATGCACTGTAATCGTCTTTGCTCATTAATGTCTTACCCTCCACCTGACTCGTTCTTTCCAAACAGTTCTCTCCTGCTTTCATGTCTTTATATTTTCTTCCTTCCTTTCTTCCTTTTCTTCCTTCCCTTTTTTCTCTCTTTCTTTGTAGGTGTAGTATCGTGCAGGTAGACATCAGTGCTGTGTCGAATTCTGCTTCAACTTCTGCCTCTCACGAAACCTTTCTGCATCCTCTTCCATACTGTTCCTTGGTCCCTGGAAAGGGGGACAGTGATGTCCCACTTAGGGCTGAGGACTCAATAATCACCTGTTCTCAGCACTTTGACCAGGTATGACTCTCCACAGTGACCATGAACCACTACAAAAGCTTCTCTGACCAAGGCTGGAGTAGAACTAATATAAGGGTATTCACATAAATATTTAGAAGACACTTTAACTACATGAGTTAATTCTCCATGGTATACTCCTCCGACCTCCTTAGTCCCCCCCCCTCTCTCTCTCTCTCTCTCTCTATATATATATATATATATATATATATATATATATATATGTGTGTGTGTGTGTGTGTGTGTGTGTGTGTATATGTATATGTACATTTATATGTATATACGTATACATATGTGTGTATATATATGTATATGCATACACATATATATACATACACACATATATGTATGTGTGTATGTATATATATATATATATATATATATGTATATATATATAATCAGATGTATAGTACCAGTCATTAATTCCCTTCTTTTTGAGTGGTCCTCACTCAGCCCCACCAGTTGCCAGCTGACATTTTCCAGAGAACACTACCCATTCCTCTGGCTGGCTTTGCCAATCTGCCAACAACTACCCTTCCAGAAACCACTGCGATCTGCTGTTTGTACGCTAGTGACTAACTGGCCTGGCTTCCTGTTCTCTTCTCCTGCCCCCTTTAGCCTCGAGGAAGGAAATCACTAGACACTCTCATTATTTTAAAACTAACCTGATAACTCAATGGCTGGGCAAAGAATTTCCTACCTCAATCTTCTCCGTAGCCTTTTCCATCCTCCTTGGCCTCTGCCGGTGGTAGAGGCTACATGCCATAGGCACCCCGAGAGAGACCTACATGTCTACTGCTTCCTATCCACCCCACAGCCTGGTCCAAAACCCCAATCCTCCCTTTGTCCCTCCTGGGACCCGGAAATCCCACCTTTTTCTCTTCACCCAGCAATTAGCCTCTGCTGTCTTTATTGACATAATCAAGAAACAATTAAGGAAACATTTTAGTATCAGCTCCTCCCCCTTCAGTCTTTAGCAATAATGATTTATTATCTAGTTTATGTGGGTGGCCAGGAGCAATGCCAATAGCTTCAATTATTAAACTAATAAAGTCATGTGCACATATACACACATGTATACACATGCTAGTAGGTCAATATCGCATGTCCAGAATCATTCTCTATTTTTTTCAGACAGTCTCTCATTGAACCTGGAGCTCTTCAGTTGGGCCACAGTGGCCATCCTGCAAGCCCAGAGCATCTTCCTATTTCTTCTGTCTCAATTCTGAGACTATAGGCACAGATACTTAGCTTTTAGACGGTCCTGGGATTTAATTCAAGTCTTCATGCATGTGTAGCAAAACACCTTACTGACTGAGCCTCTCCCTATCTCCTAAGAATTTCTTTCTTTCTCTTTTTAAGTATGTAATAGTGTACTAAGGAAGATCATTAAATCTAATTAGTTTCTCTTCATCTTAATTTTTATTGTTTCCATACATTACATCCTGACTGCATTGTCTCTAATTTCTGAGTTTGTCTCTTTTTACAATGGGTGTTTTGTCTCTTGGTTCCTGTTTTCTCTCAGGTTTTCTGGCCAGAATGACCTGTGGTTGAGTAGAGGGTCTCTGTGCAAGTTGGAGACTGGACTTCTGATGACCAGGATGGCCTCTTGTTGGGCAGGGGATTTCCATTCAAGTTGGGAGCTGGAGTTCTGTCCATTGGTGTGGCCTCTGGTATAGCTGTGGTCCTACACAGGAGTTGAGGGCTTGGAGTTGGTGAAAAGGAGGAGAGAATTTATTGGAGGCAGGCTGTGGAGATGATGGGCTTGAGGGCAGTCCACCAGTGAGCAGCCTACCTAGGGTCCTGGGAGTAAGCATGGTCTTTGATGGATGGAGCAGGGGTCTTCCACCAGAGGCGTGGGCCAGGATATGGTGAAGAGTGGGGGAGGGGACTTACTTGAGGTTATTGGGGCTGGTTTGGCCTGTGGTGGAGTAGGGGTTTCCACTGGAGTTCCAGTGGGCCTTGATATGGTGATGAGAAGAGGAGGGACAGTTGGGCAGAGCCTAAGAATTTCTTTTAACACACAAAAATTGAAAGTTGTAGCTGTAGTTGGCTGACTGCTCTGGATCCCAGTGGTCACACGTGCACACCCAACCCAGGAGCTATCCGAATTTGTGAATGGAACACACACACACACACACACACACACACACACACATGTCAGTTAACTTTTGACATGGATTGACTAGCTCAAAGGTTTGGTGCTCCTAAACCTTCCCCTGCTAACAAACACTCCCCTCTGGTACTCCTGAGACTGCTAAACCTTCTGCTTCAACCCCAGGCCCAATGGGGAATTGACCAGTGGCCACTTACCTGGATTCTTGCATAGCTGCTTGGCTTTCTCTCCTGTAGCTCTTAGGTCCCATCCTTCCACTCTCTTCCCAGTCAAGGCAATTCTCTCTCTTCCTTTCTCCTAGTTCCTAGCCTGTGCAAATCTAAAGGTCCCACTGCAGTCTACATGCTCAGCCATTGGCAATTGGTTCTTTATTGATCTATCAAAAACCAACTGGGGACAAGGACCTTCAGCATTTAGACATGCAGATTCCTGATTTGGGAGCTGGATTAATTTAAAGCTCATTGGAACCAGTCCCCAACAGAAAGTGACTTGGATATTCACACAATCAAAAAGCCTTTACTGGGAAACACCAATAAAATAATAAAGGCACTAATATGTCCAGGTTGGCATGCCTGAGATGAACCTCATGCATTTTCCTCTGTATGCGGAATATGGTCTAATAGCACTTATTTGGAAATTTCTTTCAAACTCTCTGTACTCTAGTCTGGAAAGGAAGAGCGTATGTTCTTTCTGTGTAAGACCTATAATTTAGTTCTGGGTTTTTCTCTGCACTTTTATTTTTCCTTTCAAGATCATTTCATCTCTCTTCCATAAGACTGAATTGCCTTTGAATAGTTCCACAGGATAAACAAATCAAAATGAGAAATAATAAATTTTTTTAATACACAGAAAACAAATATAACAATAAATTCACATTTTAAGTTGTGAACTAGGAGTGAACTTCAGCATATAAGCATGAATTAGTATATAATCAAAATTGACTTAGAGCAAATTTAAATATCTCATTAAGCATGGAATCAATGATTTATATGCTAATACTCAAGCACAGGAAATAATAATGTTCCCAGAACTGGAAAGAAGAACAAAAAGAAAATTTGCATGCTTATAGCCAAGGGTTCAAATGATCTTACTTTTAAGATAACCATCAGCTTCCTAAGTAGTAGGTGGTATTGGGTACTATGACAGGGATAAGAGAGTTTTAAGAGATCCTGCTTGCTGTGGGCTTTATTCCTTTGGCTTAACATCAAACTCTAGAAGTATAATATATGTAAATAGATTTGCTTGTTGCTGGGTATTAAATAAGAGTGGAGCAAATAAATTCTGTTTCTAGCTACAATAAGGGAATTCTGTCACAGTAGGCCTCCTGCCATAAGCAGCTATAAAACTGGATAAAATATATGAACTATTACGTTTGGACACCAAAGAAAAAGCACAACGAGACTTTAATCCCTGGAAGGACAGAAACAGAAAATGAGTTCTGAAATTGTACCGGCTTCTCGCCTGGCATCACTTCTTAGGCTATGGTTTGGAAGGAAGCCCCAACACAATTCGGCAGTTCTCCTTTTGAATGCAGAGCCACTGAGATGTGGGAGTTTGACAGGGTTGAGTGAGGTGTGGAAAGCAGAGGAGCTTCTGAAATGTGTAGAGATGCATCTTCCCCACCTCAGAAGTACCTGGTTGACCAGTAAGCTGTGCATATTCAGACTGAAAGTTTCTGAAGCAGAACACTGAAGTCGAAACTTAAGCGTTCTTTGGAAAGTTGGTTGAATGGTATTTTTCAGGGGCAAACGCATGAAGGAGCATTTAGCCGAAGTGGGCATAGGTGAAAGGCTAAGGCAGAGTCATGAAGAAACATTTAGCTAAAGCAGACACAACTAAAAGGATAGTCTGCTGAAGCAAACACGCGGAAGGACACATGATGAAGGATTCTTCACTAGCCATACGTGTATTGGTCCAAGTTATATTATGTTGTTGACCTTCATTTGTCAGAACTCCATAGAGAGAAACACACCCAAAAACTTCTGATAGCATACTGCAGTTTCTTGACAATTTCACAGACTCCAGCTGATTGGCAGAGTTATGTCAGCTGAGACAGACTCAAGATGTCATGCTGAGACAAGACATGTGCTGAGGTAAGACGCGTAGAGGACACGTGATGTTGGAGGGAGTATAAAAGGACTCGATGCACAGTGACTGAGGCTGAGCTTGGCGTGCTCGTAGAGCTAGCTGTGCAGTGCTTGTTGCTCTCCTGTCTTTGCTGATCTTTGCTTCATAGAGAGAGGCGCAGATGAGAACTTCTGGCGTTGCTGCTGGTCCTTCCTGCTGACTGATGCTGAGGCAGAGGCCTGGCTGTCTATGGTAGGTAGTGCCTCTACTGCTGTTTGCTATCCTGACTCTTCTGAACTGGACTGCTGGTGTATCTGCGAAGTGTTTTTGAGTAGATTGAACTGCTGCTGCTGCTGACTCCCATGAACTGAACTGCTGATTTCCTGAAAATGCAGATAGGATTCACTCCGAAGAACCCTTTCTAAACTGGTCCGCTTCCCCACCCCCATATTTGTTCTTATCATTCTGGTGTGTGGTGGGCTACAAGGGAGGTTAACGCTTTTAAGAACCATCATTAAAAATGGGTTTTGAAATTTTAAGGTTACAGAACTTGGTGGGACGAGAACAAGAATGAAAGACCTGTGACTTGAAGTCTCAGAGTTCAAAAGCAAGAAAATATTGCTATAGTTACCTATGTTGGGTGATTCAAGCCCAGAAGCTATAGAAGTAGAAAATAAAATCATATGTAATATATAGTAAATATACACATAAAACAGAGGCAGGTGAGATTTGTGTATCCATTTGGAGTTTCTAAAAACAGTGTAAATTATCTACTCCCAATCTAAGGGTGATGTTATCAAAAGTTCACGTCCCAGCAGCAGCCTGAGCTATGTATGGGTTCTATTGCCTCAATAGTGCCCTGACTATTTTGAAATAGCTTCTCTATCCACTTTTATCTCAGTTTTCCCCATGGATCGTCACACTTGCAAAAGCTTTATTAAACACCAAGGAATCAGTAGAAGCTCCAGAAAGGCTGTCTCTCAGACTAAGGATAAGCTAGTCATAAAGTTCACTCTAAGTCTTGAAAGAATCAAAGCTGTCAGCAAGCTAAGCACTTGACAATGGGAATAGCACATAATATTCTTTTAAAGATGCTGATAAAGTCCACTTAGTAAGGAAGCTTCCTTAATGACAAGCATTTAGTTAAAAAAAAATCCAACTAGATTTGCAAATGGAGAGTGATGAATTTCACTCCCAATTATAACATCCTGGTCTTCCCATTATTTTAAATCAAAGGCTCTTAAAGATACGTGGGCATTGGAAGATGCTTTGGTAGTTTCTCATCTGGTGCAAACCTGGACCTACCAAAGAGGAAACCAGTTGCCTTTGATCTCGCTCCATGGAGATCAAATGTCCTTACTACATTTTTATCACAGGAGGAATGAAGAGCAGGTGAGTGGCTCAGTGATTAACTGCGGATGGCTCAAGCTAGATTCCTCCAATCTACCTGAAGGAGAGGACAGACTCTTGAAAGTCATTTCCGACCTCTACGTCTGTACCATGACACACAGAGCCCATGTGTAGAAATGGATGCACACACAAGAACAATAAATAAAAACACAGAACTAAACATAAGAATATATATCAGATTTTAAGAAGATTGAAGAATGACACCATATCAGGAAAGGCTTTATCACACGCTATCATATGTCCTTATTACCGTTCATGCTTCTAAGGACAGTGACTATTTCTGTCCTCTTGGCACTCATTTCCCTAATAAGGATATGTTGCTCTCAAAAGAACCCTATATTCCACATAGCTCTCCCTCCCCTGTGAAGATGTATATCTCAGCATCTGAACGTGCCTTTCTGTAGTGCTTCTGTGCTCCTGTTACAAACTTGTGCCCTGTTCCCATTAAGCTGTTAACAATCCATTCTGCTAAGACTCTGGAGAATGCTTTCCCTTTGACCCCAAGAGGTAGAACACTGTGATCCACAACCTGAACAGCAGTTCATTGAATGAGAGTAGACGCAGAAATGACGCAGATTATGAAATAATTTGCCCATAACTTCAAAGGGTCTATTGTATTTGCAAGTTTCGATTTCAAAGAAATAGAGAAGAAAAATTATGAAATCTCAACCCAGAAACCGAAACGACCAAAAGGAAATGTGAGAGACAAGGAATACAACAGCAAAGGTTAGAAATTAAAAGTAAATAAAAAAAAGAGCTGATCGGCGAGTTAGAAACTGAACAAATTATCAGTAAACCTGAAGAGAAAAACAACAGAAATTAGACAAACTAAAGTAAAGAAAGAAGATAAAGCTGAAAAATTAATACTGGGATCTCAGTAATCAATCACACTTTTCCAAGCAGATATAAGAGACTCAATAAAACCCAAAAGAGGGTAAACAGAAAGACCATACCAGCTAGGTTGGAGAAGACATGCAGAACTGCTGAGGGGTATGTAATAGGGGATTTATTTTAAGGATCTGGTTTTAAGAAAAGTTAAGCAGTCTGTAAAAGGTATATTGGCAAATTAGACACAAAAGTTACCAAGGAAATAAAAGCACAGCGTTATAATGTTGGGGGAACCTATGAGGAAAAATTAAAATTCATGAGGAAGAACCAGAACCCACCTGCACAAATAAGAACACCTGTTTGCCTTCGTTGTTGCCTTTTACAACAGGAATGAATTGCCAGCTGAGGTGGTGTCTGGCCTCTGAATCTACCCATGACTCTGCCTGGCATTTGAAAGAACTAGAAGAGTATTTCTGCAAGGCCAGCTGTTTCACCACAATATCAACTAGGTTACCAGCTGATCAGAAAGGCAAGCACGTCCGACGTCAGTGCCTGGTGCCACGCCGACCTCCTTAAAGTGCAACTGTAAGGTCACTTCTACCTTCACGATCCCGCACAGTTTCCTGCTGAAACCATCCTTAAGCTGAGGCCACACGGTTAAGTAATTCTGAGAATCCTTATATTTTAACTAAAATGGTCCAGAATAGACACTTGGTGCCTCCATGTTACCTCACTGTAACCACGTTTGTCATCAAATAAAAAGCAGTAGTAACCTGCTGGAGAGATGGCTCAGTGGTTAAGGGCATTGGTTGCTCTTCCAGAGAACCCAGGTTCAATGAAGGCTCACAACTGTCCAGGAGATCCAGGGAATCTAATGGATCCAACACAGACATACATGTAGGCAAAACTCCAATGCACACACAACATAAATAAATGTTTTTAGAAATCAATAGTAAAATTATTTATTTGTATGACTCAAATATCAGGTATATAGCTGAAAAATCTATTGCAACTTTTCCCAAAGAAGATAAAAACTTTTTATTCAAATTTAGTTAATATTTCTTTTTCTCTATCTGAATCACATCTTCCTTTGACAAACCATAACTTAAAAAAAATGAGATGTAGATTTAGTTCTTATTAATATTATCTGATATTGTCATACTATATCATGCTTAGTGGTCAGAAAGAAAAAAGATGGTTGTCCAAATAACTATTACACGGGCTGGAGAGATGGCTCAGTGGTTCAGAGCAGTGACTGCTCTTCCAGAGGTCCTGAGTTCAATTCCCAGCAACCGCATGGTGGCTCACAACGATCTGTAATGGGATCTGATGCCCTCTTCTGGTGTGTCTGAAGACAGCTACAGTATGCTCATAAGTAAAGTAAATAAATCCTTAAAAAAGGAAACCTTAAATACCTATAACACATATAAAAACAAATAAATGCTCAAATATGTTAGTGCTGATTTCTGTAGCTGGTCACATGACCTCAGTTAATATTTGTAACTTCCTTCTTACTTTGAGGTCTCACTCCCTTTGGTTTCAGGCAAGCACTTTGGCTGCTTAAAGTTCTTTGTCTCATGCAATAGTTATTACCCTGTGGGCTGCGACCCTTGGGGGTCAGGTGACCTTTTCATAGGGGTCATCTAAGGCCATCAGAAAGCACAGACATTTACACTATGATTCATAACAGTAGCAAAATTACAGTTATGAAGCAGCAATGAAATTCATTTTGTGGTTGGGGGGGGGGTCACCACGACACAAGGAACTATATTGAAGGCTCACAGCATTAGGATGGTTGAAACCACTGCTCTACTGGAATAGATTAAACTTTTATCACTGTGGTGTGTGTATAAACTCTTACGTTGTTATAGTTTTATTGACTTTTATTACAGGGAATATACATCAAGTACAGAAACACTCATCTTTATCCAAACAGTGCAGCAGAAACTTAACTTCACCCTTGATAGAGTCATTCCAGTCAGTATTAGAATTTCCCTGCCTGTTTATTTACTATCATTAAAATCTCCTAGAGGCTCACGAAAGCATCAGATTCCTACTGAATAAAACGAAATGCTATGTCCTGTGGTGGAAACAATCCTCCCTTGAGAACTAAGACCTCTATGTAAGAGGTCCATTTAAGACTGTGAAAACTCTGAGTCACATTGTTAGTGGTCCATTAGGGTCAACGGTGATTGGTCACCGGATCCAAACAAGGAGAGGAAAAGGATACTTGGCTATCACTTTGTGTAGAGCTCCCACTGCCCATGGTCACGCTGATCATGTTCCCATGAGAGACAAGGAGAGCAGAAGAGCCAAGTTCACTCCGTCCAAAGGACGACTCCCCACGTCCACCCTGCTGCTGAGCGATGATGACATGGGAAGGATTGCCTCTGTGATTTATACACAGTATCTGTCCGTATCATCCAAAGCCTCGTTGTCACTGAATTTGCAATCATGTTCCATTAACTGTCTATCATCCTGCCAAACCATTAGTCATGACCACGACATGATGGGCATGCGACCGTCCCTTTTTCCAAATGAAATTTTCTCCAAGGATCTGAACAGGCAATGGGATCCCTTTTGTGTCCGATTTTACTCAGCACTTAGTACTTGTACTTAGTACTCCAAGAGCAGTAAAGAAGCTATACACATTAAAAGTGAGAAATAGCCTACCTGGATTTAAGAATAACATGACGATATATGCGTATACGCACAATCATTAAAAACACTAATGGAACCCCCTAAGTGGTTTTGGTAATTCTGTAGGTACGAGGCCAGTATAAAAACATCACATATTTCTTTATACTACCAAAACAGATGTAACATAAAACAAAAATATGATGCTGCCTAAAATCATATCAAATAGCATAAAACAATTCAGATAACTCGAAGAAAGCAGGTATGGTGCTACTATGAGATGTCTTCTCTACTACAATAGTACCTAAGTAAAATGAACCTGCCTCTTCTACTGCCCAGCCTATGTGGGCACCAGTCAGTAATTAAGAATATTTTCCATGTAAATCTTCAACTTCATCAGAAAATGTTTATAATTCCACTTTCAATCAACTTAGGAATACTTTTATGCCCACCATGATTATATGTATATATATATATATATATATATATATATATATATAAATTTTCACGATAATCTTCAATTTTAACATGTTTTTCTATAAATTTTTCAGAAATATATTCCACGTAAATCTCCAGTTCTATCATAAAATGTTTCTATTCATTTTTCAATTAAAAAAAAGAACTATTGGCATACACAAATATGAAGTTCATTACATTCGATACGGGCTTCTGCGAATCATTGTTTCCGCTCGATAGAATCACTCTGCGAATCATCATCACACAGCAGCGAAGTACAAGGTTTTACAAACTGCGAACCAGTTACTTGCTGTTAAGCGCCCATCTGCACACATTTTAAAAGAATGTGAGCTGTGTTCCGCAGCTGCTTTCGGGTTTTGAATTTTCTATCTGGTTCCTACTGAGTGGTTCTAGGTCTTACACACTTGAGCCTTTTTTAGGCATGCTTACGAACGTCAGAGCTCTTGGTTGATAAAGCACGAACGAGTAAGAGAAATTCTAAGGTTAGTAGGGCGGACGGCATGCCTTCGGCAAGCTACTACTCTCTGTTACTCGCATGCTGCATTCAGAAGATGAGTCTTCGCAGGCAGATTTCCTAATGTAGCCCAAGAGGCCATCTCGTATGCGAGGCTTGATGGCACAGACCTGCAGCCCCCGCTACTTTGGAGGCTGAACCAGGATGTGGACCTGTTTAGAAGTAGTCCTTTGGGGGTCATTCTGAACACGAATCGGCGGCAGCAGCGACCCGATCCAGGAGAAACTGTAAGGCTCAATGGAGTCCGCAGAGGCGGCCAGCAGCCAGGATACCATGGGAGCTTTTCTATGAAGTCCTAAGTGAAGATCAGCGGAGACCAGCAAAGCCTCGCAAGGCGAACCAAGGCAAGAGCATCGTTCACTGCCGTTTAGGTTCTAGGTGTATTCTCTCCAAACAGCACACGGCCTCTCACGTGTCTGCCTCAGCAAAACGTCCTCTTATAAGACAGCTTCCAGGAAAGCATCACGTGACACAACTGAGTCACAGAAAGAAACCAAAAATTTCCATGTCAGCTGGTAATACAGGTCAGTGGTGGAACACTTGCTTAAAAGACAGTAATATCCTCTGGTTTCAGTGCCAAGGACTAAAGAAAGGAGGGATGTGGGAGGAGGAGGAGGAGGAGGAGGGAGAGGAGGAGGAGGAGGAGGAGGAGGAGGAGGAGGAGGAGGAAGTAGAGAAGGAGGGGAGGAAAGGAAACCACCACTGAATAATTCTAAGGAACTAGCTAGCGCCAGTCCCTACTGAGGAGGAAGAGGAGGAGGAAATGGAGGAGGAGGAAGAGGAGGACAGGGAAGAGGAGGAAGGGGAGGAGGGTGAGGAGGAGGAAGGGGAGGGGAGGAGGAGGAAGGGGAGGAGGAGGAAGAGGAGGAAGGAGAGGAGGAGGAGGAGAAGAGGGAGGAGGGGGAGGGGAAGGGGGAGGAGGGGGAGGAGAAAGAAACCACCTCTCAATAATGCTGAAGAACTAGCTAGCACCAGTCCCTACCTGTTGGGCAGCTTATGTATTGTAAATTCCTTCTTGGTTGGTTTCTTGTTTGACACCAAAAAGCAGGCTAGAATTCATTCTCATATGTTATTTCCCTAGGCTATAATCAATGTTCACTGGTCTCCAAGGGGCTGTGCATGCTGTCAAGGCTCAGAACCTCTAATCGCGCTCATAGTGTGTGCCTAATGTCTGCCATTCTTACTCAACCAGCGAATTAAATCACTCCCGGGGCAACAAATAGCAATGGCGTGCTTTAGGCAAACAACGACAGAGAAGCACGAAACAGAAACAAACATTCCTTAAGATCAAAGCGAACACAACAGAGAATTTAAAAATGAAGATAACTAGGATGTATAATAAGGTGTTATGAAAGCCACAAAACACCCACCACTCCATCTCTGTTTTTAGTGCCTGCAGGGCCACGCTGACGTTCAGGACAGCCAGCCAGGCTGAGGAGCTGACAACTATTGCATTCTTTTCATTCAGAAAACTTACTCAGTGATATAGACCACAGGAGATCTATATCACTTGTGTAGATTATTAGTAGATCATTTAGAGCAAAATAACTTCAATTTAAAGTATGGCATTATCTCTTTAGTAAGTCATAATTTTTATGATTTCATAACGCAATCCCTTCTCCTTTTCTTCTCCCTTTTAAGATTGAGGTTTTAAGAATTCTCCATTTGATCAATTCTCGGAAGAATTCTCCATTTGTGTGTTTAAATTTGTCTGGAACATTTGTATACCTATAGCTAGTCCTGACAGCACCTGGCAGATACTTTCACTGGTGCCTCCTGGCCGAATGCTACTTTGAATCATGTGTTTATTTGCCTGTGAACACGATTTGATGTCTTCTTTATTTTGAATTTACTAGATTAGAATTTTCACTAAAAACACTGGCTGAACCATCACCCAAAGAGCCCCAGGTGTTTTCTTTTTGTTGTTGTTTGTTTGTTTGTTTGTTTTTACCTCTCCTGAGGACTTCTCTTGTTTTCTTTTGAATGCCACTCCTACAATATAACCTGCTGTGGAGCCTTCATTACAGCCCTGTGGAGCTGGAAACCGGCACAAGGTTATCTTTCCTTTACTCATTAATCTAACAAGTAATCATTAATTGACTGACTCTGTAGAAACTCGGCATGCAGTTGTGAGCAGGACGGATACAGCCCTTCCCTAATAAAATGTAAAGTCTCTCGTTACGTGGTTGATTATAGGAATAATTACCTAATTGAGAATGGGGAATGCCATGAAGGAAAAAAAAAAAAAGAAGACTGGAAACATAGTCCATTGGTCACCTTCTTTGCTGGGAAGGCATAGGGACATGAGTCTCCAGAAAATTAACATGAGTTACTCTCCAAGGAGAAAACTGGATAGAGCGTCATTTGTTTGTTGGGAAGGCAGAGACAGGAGAATACCTTTGTCTAGCTGGTGTGCTCCAGGGCTAGACCCTGCCTCCGAAGCAATATATACTTCTAAAGAATAATTAAGAATATCTAATTCTAAAGAATAAGACTTAAGGTTGACTTCGGAACTTCACAGGTGCATTTAAATATGTACTTGCATAAACACACACATGCACACACACACACACACACACACACGCACACACTCATACAAACAAGAAAAAGAAACAGAATATGTGGTGATATATAATGAAACAAATTAATCCTGTTGAGAGAAATGGGACCTATTAATCAGGGTATGTTCTCCTCTCGGGGGTCAGTTTGAGTTTTGTGGGGTACTGTGGCTAAGCACTGTCCTGTTTTACTCCTGTTGAGCCTCGCCTGTCCTGTCCTATCCAGCAGACAAACCCTGCGTGGGTACAGTGCTTTGCCTAATATGTGAATATTCCAGTCTTAGTGTGTGGATTAGAAGTCCTTACACTTTCAAAACTATTACATTTACTTCTTAGGTTGGGCAGACACGCCGTGTGGGTAGACATGCCACGGACACGTGGAGACTCCAGGGCGGCTTGGAGACACTGGCTCTCCTACTGTGTAGATCCAGGGTATTGAATGTGGGTCGTCGGGCTCGGCAGCAAGTACCCTAATCTACCGTGCCATCTCTCTGGCCCAAATATTTGCCATTTAACTTCAAACTTTATCTATCCTATTTAAAATTCTATTCTTAGGAGATAGGATCTTGTGGTTTCATAAAATGTGCGTATTTATTATTTGTGGGTAAAATAGTGAAACAAAGATTCTAGACACTGATGTCGCTCTGAGTGATGTAACACTCAAGGAATTCATGTTGCCTCAACAGAAGAATCATTATACTTGCACATTTTGGATGATATCTAGAGCTATGGTACAAATAACATTGTAAATACAGTTGTTTCTTAATTTGCTTAATCTTATTGGCCTAACAATATAACTATTTTTCTAATTTATAAGCCAACATGGTTAATGAGCAATTAAGTATAAAATGTCAAAAAGCATAATTACATTTTTATAAACTGCCAGGAACATAGGAATGCTATCTTATTCTTAGAGATTTCTACAGGTGTAAATAAAGCAATGAAATGTGTTTGAACTTCTTTTAGAAGTTGAAAATTCCATAAACTTGAAAGTATTTGCTGCAGTACATGGAGACCAAAGTGGCTTTTAGTAAGAATTAGAGAAAACTTTCACAAGAATTCTTATTTGAAAATAAATCAAACCTTCCTCAATACTCAATGAGAGAATAATTTAGTTAAACTTCGAGATCAATGAAATTATAATTATTTTATAGTAATAAACCAAATTCTGACTCTCAGAGCTTGGATTCTCATCAGCAGAGTAGGCCATTGGGTCCAACAGAAATAGTTAAAGTAGGCCAAGGATGTGCTTGGTGTCAGAGGTCATGCTTAGCATGCATGGGGCCTGGGTTTGATCCCGGAAGGAAGGAAGGAAGGAAGGAAGGAAGGAAGGAAGGAAGGAAGGAAAGAAAGAGGAAAAACAGAAAAGTTCTAGGCTACAATTATCAGCCAAAGTATGTTACAAGAATGCCTTGGGATTTCATCTTTCCAGACAAGAGAATCATAAAAATGAATGAATCCAATAAAATACAGTCTTAGAAAAAAAATCCCTGATATTGCTGGGCTGCCATTTACCATAACTCATTTAATATGTTATGGTAAGTAGCCTGAGCATAGAGATGTTGCAAAGTTTATAAGAAACTCCATAGGAAAGTGGAAACTCATAAAGCAAGACAGACATATTGCAGCCACCTGGACCGAGCCTGCCACATAACATTTTTCCCTATAAAGGATTGTTGATATATCCACAGCCTCTCGGCTTCAAAGGCGTCATAGTGCGGCATGAATTTCTTATGAGGTGCTTTCTAAATATCTTCCTTTATCTTCTAAATGTAACTTTTGGCTGCGTTCTGGAAACGGGCCTCTCCTTTATTGCATTATAACGAGCAGCCGCGCGCTGAGCTCTTACCTCAGCTCTCCTTCTCGGTCCACGCTTGCTGGTGAATCCTTACAAGGAATACCACGAGGACTATATTTTTAACATCCAAGTCGGATTCTGACTTCACCCTATCCTAAAAGAGAACAGAGAGCAAAAAGGAATTTCAGGAAGTAAGCCCTCTGCAGGGGAAACTGAGTTGGATAAGAGACACGCAGATCACTGGGAAGAAATCTGTAGGTACTAGGTCTCTGCAAGTTAGTGGCTTTATGGCTTCAGTCTTCATAAAATGGGGATGGTGGTAGGTAGGAAGACTTTAAAAGATTCTTGAATATAATAGGGTCCTACAATATTACTATTATTATTCCAGAGAATGTTGTTGACAAAAACAAGTTGGAAAGTGCCACCCAAGAAATACATATGAAGGTGACAATCTAAACATTAGTCTCAAAACATTTGCATTGCAGCTAAAACAAAACAAAACAAAACAAAACAAAAAGCTGGGAAATTACAGGAGTCACGAGGAATGGCTCTCCCGTAGACCAAAGCCCCTTTGCTAGGTTTGTGTGGTCCTAGCTATTCGCTGACTGGGAGGCCCCGGATCCAGAATGGATAGCTCTCCACCTCAGTGGCATGATCAGCCTTCACCTCTGATTCTCATTACTGTGCTCTCAAACGTGCCTCTGTCAGGGACCCGTCAGTCGTATTCTGTGTGCCCTTCTCATTGGAAGAGAGAGTGTCGGGGCAGGAGAATGTCTCTACACAGAGAGACAGATTCCCAGCCCCATGATGGCCTTGCCCTATTGGCCTCACAATTTCTAGCTTTGTGCATCCCTGTGCCCTTCCTCCGTGAACCATCTGTGAGCGTAGACAAGGTCCACAAAATCTCATCGCAGCTGCCCTTGCTTCCTCTTCCTCTGCAACCGCTCCCCCACACACACTGAAATACTTGAAATCTATGTGATTATGAGGAAGTGATGTTAGTTGCTTATTCAGTAAACATGGTGGTTTATGTATCATGATCTCAAAGCCTTGATATCGACCACAAGGAAGAACATATAACATTTGTCTTGTAATTCAGAATATCTGAACTGGTTGGTAACAAAGCTGGAGTCCCTGTAGGGAGCCTGATCCTGGGTGCTCCTTCTCCAAAGTTTCCTAAGATCTAGCCCCACCCACCCTCACCCGCTGAGTTACAGGAGGAACCCAGGAGAAATCCAGCTGTTAAGGCAAGTTAAAGCTGACTTGTGTTGTCTCTTCAGGGCTAATCCAAGGGATTATAACTATCTAGAGGGGAAAATAAGTTTAACAGTTAAGATGGGTTTTGAAAGACAGCAATCATTAGTTGGTAGATTATAGGACTTATTTAAAAAACAAACAATAAAAGACTGTGGGGGGGCGGGGTATTACATCAATCTAGGTTTACCAGATGGCCCTAGGAACTGTAAGGATACAATAGTGTGAATTAGTAATATGCACATGACTTGGTGACTCGTGTAAAAAGATCAAAGTGATTACCTGATTTATAAGAGTAATAATCTGTGTGTGTGCATATTTACACACAGAGTGCCTTGGTGAAGGTACCCCCATCTCCCCTGCTAAGAGATCTACCCTCATGGTAACACATGGAGCTACCATATTATGTATTATGGAATATATATATATATATATATGTATATATATATATATTCTATATATATATGTACATACATATATATATAGAATATATATATGTATGTACATATATATATTCTATATAAACAAATCTGAATCAGTGATGCCTATCTACCATTTTATTTTTCTTATATATTTAGTTTCCCAGAATGCCCTGCCCCTAGAAGCTCAAAGCTCCTTTATTCATACTTTTTCTTTATACTTTATTATCTCTTGATAAAGGCCCCACATCTATACCCCTGTAGTTTTTTTTCTTTTCTGTAAATCCCTATACAGATAAAAATGCCAATATCAAATACATGTTGTATGCTGCTATGCAGTCACTGTCTTTTGTTGTTGGTGGTATTCTTCATTTAGTATGAAAACTTTACTCACAGAATATAAGAGGGTATAGGGAACATTTCTTCTTCTATATAAGCTACAAGCGGCAAGGCCAGTGTTACATCCTTTGCCTGTATCCTCTAGAGTCCACGCTCCTAATCATTATTAGTAATACAATGATGAATTATCAGAACCATTGTGAACCTCTAATTGGAACTGAGGTGAGGATATGTTTTACCTTCTCTCTCCCGTAATAACTTGTCTGTTGCTGCGATTTACCTGTCAAATGGAAGTAGTACTGGTTTTCCTGGGTGTTTGTTGGATGATCCAGAGACAGTCTTTGGTCGTAACATACTTTCTATCAAGGAAGAACACAACGTTATTTTAAAAATCTTGGAATCCAGCCAATAAATCTTTGGTACAGACATAAACACAGCTTCAGAGTATAAATTCTTGGACAGACTGTCAATGAATTACATCCCACGAAACTTCAGATGGTTATATTACTTCATGAAACAGAGGCACTGGTTTCTTTGAAAGAATGGTGTCAAGAAGAAACGTCAGTCCTTTGAAGACATGGCCACTGATGTGCTTGACTGACCCACTCATATGTATCCGATGACTGCTTTTTTTTTTTCTCATCAATCAACTCTTCATCCAAAAGATTCCTCTAAAATGTTTACAAAATACTCTAATAGTTTCAAACGTGCTTTCCAAATGCGAAACTCGAGGCTTGCTACTGCTTGGAAAAAGAGCAGCAGCAGGCTGGTGATGACCCCGATGCTGCCTTCTCGCCCTCAGTGGGCAGCTGTGGAGGTTACACAGGTAGAGGTCCTCCGGAGGAGAGAGCGCAGATACCGCAGCTGCAGAATCTGTTGCTGGTGATCAGAGAACACCTACTCGGTGGCCAAGAGCTGGAGTCAATCCATCCATCTATCAGTAAATAAATATATAAGCGAAACATCAAAAGCCACGATGATAGTGTGGGCAGACATTTTAAGGTGAGATAAAAAATAAGATGCATTTTTCATAAATCTCACAACTTTTTATTAAAGACTCTATCATTCTACCAAAAGAGAAGCGTGGCTAGGTCCCTGGGCCAGACAGTCCAGATGCCCACATCCTACAGGGCAGCAGAATCACTGCCAAGTTCACATTTGACTTTACCTCATTCACGGTTTTGAACCTTATTTTCTGTTCATGCTTCCTTTTGTTACTATGTTCAAGAATGTTTCAAATAAGCAATAATGTGTCTAAGAGAAAGCTTGACTCTGGGGTCAGGCAAACCCTGTGGATGTTTTTAGTCCTCTTTGAACTTTCAGTGGAACAAAAGCATTTTTTTTGTCCCTTTTGTATTTAGAGCAGCAACTGAGAAAATAATTAATCACCAGCGAAACACCAGCACAGCCTGCAGCAGGACACTCTCCTTTCATCAGGATCTGAGGACCGGACCAGGGGGACCCGTCCTTGGGGACCTACGGAGAACATCTGGTGAATGTTCACCAAAGGCTCCTCTCCAGAACTTGCAAAAGCCTCAGCACCTGGATGTGTTTTGGTTACTGCGATGGGTCAGCAGGTGTTTGCACTATTTCTAGTGCTGATAGCACACACCTCTGTTAAACCCCTGAAGGCTGACAGAAGATGATCGAAGACTGTCTATGTATAATGAGTAAATGAGAGAGGAGAGAGAGACAGAGATAGAGAGAGAGAGAGAGAGAGAGAGAGAGAGAGAGAGAAGAGAGAGAGAGGTCACAGATTTCATGGCGTTTTGTATTTTGTTTGTTTTTGAGACAGGATCTCAATAAGTTAGGTCAGGTTTAAACTGATTTGTTGTCCAGCCAAACTTCAAATATATACAAGCTCCTGCCTCAGCCTCCTTAGTGGCTGGGATTACAGAGAGCACCAGGCATAGCTTCTTTTCTCTTCTTTTCCAATCACTACTTTCTTCTTTTTGTCTCTAGAATTTCCTTAGGAACACACTCGTTCAGAGAGCACCCTGTGGCCAGATCCTTCCCAGAAGAGTGAGGCGCTGTCCTGGATGCTGCCTGCCTCCTGCCTCCTCAGGACGCCTGCTATGTGACTGTCGTAGATGGGCTATGTGCAGGTAGCCCAAGGTTGCTATTCCTTGTGACCTGTAATAAACCTCTGCTCTCTGCATTTTCTGTTTTCTGATCTGTAAAATGACAATAGTAAGTCCTACCCAGTCCATTTAATAGTGTCTTTGAGGGACCCCCATAGTGAATGTGTTTTGTGAGCTGCAATATTCTATACAAACATAAGGAATGGGAGCGCACGTTTTCATAGAACAAAATTTTGTTCAGGAGTGCGTTTCACTGGCTAGGTTAATAACATCAAGACACGCACAGGCTGACAGGGACTTTATTTCTTCATGGGTTGGGGACACAATCATTTCCCAAGCCTGGGGAGGAAGTTAAGCTTTCTGCGCATGCTCCTGTCAACCCTGGCGCTGATCCGGGTTGAGTCTCCGGGAAGGACTGCTGACTGCCACACCAGGAGAGGTTGCTGGTCTACACTGCTTGCTCAGGCTTTCTCCCGTTGCTCTCAGCTTAGCTGCCGCACTTTTAAATGCTCAGGAAAGTGGTGTTCTGTCATTATGGCTTTGGCCCCACCCTTGGGAGAATGCCCAGAGGATGTAGATCGCCCCCAGACAGCCCACAGGAAGCTGGACCAGAAAAAATGCAGAATCACTGTGCGCCCAAGCCCCAGCAAGCCGACCTCACTGTCAGCTGGATTATCTCTCCCATCTCACATCTGACACCCGAGGCAGTCAGGAAAGCATTTTGTCAGTCTTTTCTTTACAATTGTAAGAAGATAACATTTATATAATAGGTATTGGATAAATCTGGTAAAACAAGTATGACTGTACTTGGGAGCCCAGAACCTAAATGTATTCCAGTGACAGCCTAGAAAAACACTACAGGCTGAAAGTAACATTCCCAGTATTAGAGGGTAGGGCTTGCAGGCTTAATCTCTTCCTCCTTGTTCCCCAGATTTGACTATGAGGAGAATAAACTATAAATACATGTGTATACATACGCACTACACTGATCAACAGGATTAATTTCATGGAAATATCCCGAGTCTTACAATACCTCTAATGCTGACATTCTTAACATTCTTGTCAACAGTCTTTAAAAAAAAATCACAAATCATTGAGACCTCCAAAGGACCACTGTTTTTGTGAATTACTACAAATTATGTGTTTCGTGTATTAAAAATTAAACTTGTAAACAAAAAAAAAAATTAGTCCCACTCAAGACAAAATGAAGCCTGTTACTTCTCTACCCCATTCGGGCATACTGAGAGGTACTGAAGTATTGCCCCAGGCCCTGAGGAAGGAAGGAGAGAAAAAGGCAGATCCGCACACTGGTTTCCTAATGCAGGAACAATGTAAAGGAGCATGCATTTCACCTCACAGTTGGGAGGTGCAGAGAAATGCATAACAGGAACCAAAGGAAACAGGTCACATCCAGCCCACAGCAGAGAAGCAGAAGGGGGGGGGATGAATGCTTTTAACCAGCTCATGGAATGGCCCCACCTATGTTTAGTGTGTGGGCACGGGGGTGGGGGGGAAGGGTTGGTGGTGGTGGTGGTGGTGGGGTCTTGGCTCTTCCCATCATAGCTAACTTAATGTAGATTCTCTTTTACAAGAATGTCCAGGGATCCCTCCCCCTCCCCCCCCCACCAGTGATTCTAGATGCTGTTAAACTGACAATCAGTAGAAGCAAAGCGTTTCTTAGTATTTGCCATTTGAGAATGTCTCAGAGATTTGTTAAAAACTGTATCCTAGCCTATCTCGAACAACAAACACACAAACAAACAAACTAACCAAAAACTATACCCTTCCTTCCTTTAAGTTGCAGCTGTCAAATAATTTAGTAGCAACAACGTCAGAGGTGATTAATATTGAAAAGTGTAGCGAAGGTAGGGCCATCACTATGACAGGCATGTATGTACTCACTAATAAGTGGATATTACACACACACACACACACACACACACACACACACACACAGTGCAGAATACCCAAGATACAGTCCACAGAACTCAAAAAAGGGCAACAAGCTGAAATGCCCTAGTGAGGATGCCTCAGTCCCACTTGGGAGGGAGAAGAAAGCCGTCACAAGTAGAGAGAGAGGGAGGGACCTGGGAGAGAAAGTGGACAGGGCAGGAGAGAGGGGATGAGGGGGAAGGGGGAAGGGAAACCTGACCTGACAGTGGCGGGGGAGGGAAAAGGACTAAAGCCCTGAGGGCCAGCTGAAAGAATGAAAACAGGCAACCTCAGGAGATAGGAGGTTGGGGGGACCCTCCAGGATGCCCGAGAGACCTGGGGGGTGAAAGACTCACAGGACTCAAAGGGAGGGACCTTAGATGAAATGCCTGACAGCAGGGAGAGGGAACTCCTTAGAGCCCAACTCCAGCCTAAAGACAGGGCTTCAAATGAGGGAGAGGGGGGCAGCCCACAGTCATAACTCTGACCCATAATTGTTCCTGTCTGAAAGAATTACAGGGATGGAAAGGGAGAGGAGGAAAAGAAGGTCCAGGGACAGGCCCACCAAAGTGGGATCCAGCGCAAGGGGAGGTCCCAAGACCTGACACTATTACTGAGGCTACAGAGAGCTCCCAAAAAGGGACCTAGCATGACAGCATTCTGGATGACCCAACAAGCAGCTGAAAGAGTCAGATGCAGATATTTGCACCCAACCATGGACAGAAGCAGCTGGCCCCTGTTGTTGCATTAGGGAAGGTTGAAAGAAGCTGAGGGCGACTCTGTAGGAGGACCAGCCGTCTCAATTTATCTGGACCTCTAAGATCTCTCAAACACTGCGCCACCAAACAGGCAGCATACACCATCTGACATGAGGCCCCCAACACACATACAGTAGAGGATTGTCGGGTCTGTGTTCACTCGGAGATGATGCACCTAACCCTCAAGAGACTGGAGACCCCAGGGAGTTTAGAGGTCAGGTGGGGTGGGGGTAGGAACATCCATCCACAGGGAAGCAGGGGGAGGGGAGGAGGTTTGGGATATAGAACAGTCCGGAGAGTGGGCAGGGGTTGGCAGGGTGGGGAGTAAAATATGGAGTATATGAAAACAATTAATAAAAAAATTTAAAAAACCTGTATCCTTTCTTCAAGTTGAGGCTGTCAGGTAATTTAGTAGCAGCAATGACAGAGGTGATTAATATTGAAAAATGTAGCAAAAGTAGAGCCATCACTGTAACTGAACTTGACCAGGTGGTATTTAGGCCTTTGCACTAGATTTGTGGAATAAATTTAGAAGACTCTGAATATATTAGCTGGAAAATCCCTGGGATACTGTCAGGAGAACTTAATGGGTGATTGGACTCAGAAGACCAGAATGCCTATATAAAGTTCAACGATAAAAGTTAGGCTCGGAGGGGTACAGATGGGACCTAAAAAACTCTAATGAGAACTGGATGAGAGGTTATTTGTACCACACTTAGGAGAGAATTTGTCTACATTTTGAGTTTCTTAGGACATTGAAGTAACAAACTAATTTCTCAAGGGAAACTCCAAGGACAGTATATAGATAGCATTCAGGGTGTGGCATGGCCATTGCTTGCTGCTTTTAGCTAGATTTGTAGTGAAAATTCAGAGAAAGAAAAGTTCTTCCATCAACTCCAAGTGGATCAAGGACCTCCACATAAAACCAGACACACTGAAACTAATAGAAAAGAAACTGGGGAAGACTATGGAGGACATGGGCACAGGGGGAAAGTTTCTGAACAGAATACCAACAGCTTATGCTCTAAGGTCAAGAATTGACAAATGGGACCTCATAAAATTACAAAGTTTCTGTGAGGCAAAAGACACTGTCAGAAGGACAAAACAGCAACTAACAAATTGGGAAAAGATCTTCACCAACCCCCACATCCAACAGAGGGCTAATATCTAATATATACAAAGAACTCAAGAAGTTAGACCCCAAAGAACCAAATAACCCTATTAAAAATGGGGTACAGAGCTAAACAAAGAATTTTCACCTAAAGAAATTCGAATGGCTGAGAAGCACCTTAAGAGATGTTCAGCATCATTAGTCATCAGGGAAATGCAAATCAAAACAACCCTGAGATTCCACCTCACACCAGTCAGAATGGCTAAGATTAAAAACTCAAGAGACAACAGGTGCTGGTGACGATGTGGAGAAAGAGGAACACTCTTCCACTGTTGGTGGGATTGCAAGATGGTACAACTGCTCTGGAAATCAGTCTGGCGGTTCCTCAGAAAATTGGGCATGACACTTCCAGAGGACCCTGTCATACCACTCCTGGGCATATATCCAGAGGATTCCCCTGCATGCAATAAAGATACATGCTCCACTATGTTCATAGCAGCCTTATTTATAATAGCCAGAAGTTGGAAGGAACCCAGATGTCCCTCAAAGGAGGAATGGATACAGAAAATGTGGTATATTTATACAATGGAATACTACTCAGCAATTAAAAATAATGAATTCATGCAATTTGTAGGCAAATGGTTGGATCTGGAAAATATCATTCTAAGTGAGCTAACCCAATCACAAAAGAATACACATGAAATGCAATCACTGATAAGTGGATCTTAATGAGTCCAGAAGCTCTGAATACTCAAGGCACAATTAGCAAATCAAAAGATTCCCAAGGAGAAGGAAGGAGAGGACCCTGGTCCCGAAAAGACTGGATCCAGTTTTGCAGGAGAGTACCAGAACAGAGAAATTGCAGGGGGGGGAGATTGGGGAGTGAGGGGGGAAGAGGACTTATGGGACATATGGTGAGGGGGGAACTGGGAAAGGGGAAAGCCTTTGGAATATAAACAAAGAATATAGAAAATAAATTTTAAAAAAAGTTCTTACCTTTTTCTCAAAAACAAAACAAAACAAAACAAAACAAAAAACAAAAAAAAGAAGTATCATTCTGGGTAGAAAATGAGAAAACTGAAAGAGTGGACAAAAAAGGAGTCAATGGAAGACACGGGTGATGTTGAAGAGAAGCCCAGCACTTTCAACCAGGACAGTAGAACGTTGGCCAGACCCCACACATTAAAGGCTTCAGGTAAGGTATATAATCCGTCAGTGGGAGAGTACTTGCCTCACGTGTGTGATGCCTAAGACCAAGTCTCAGAATCACATACATGCACACACACATGAACACACACACACACACACACACACACACACACACACACACGCACACACGAGAGAGAGAGAGAGAGAGAGAGAGAGAGAGAGAGAGAGAGAGAGGATGAGAAAGGCAGAGGAGGAGAAGGAGAAGAGGAAGAGGAAAGGAAGAGGAGGAGGAAGAGGAAAAGAAATAGGAGGAGGAGGAAGAGGAGGAAGAGGAGGAGGAAGAAGAGGAGGAGAAAGAGAAGGAGGAAGAGGAGGAGGAAGAAGAGGAGGAGGAAGAGGAGGAGGAAGAGGAGGAGGAAAAGAGGAGGAAGGGGAGGAGGAAGAAGAGGAGGAAGAGGAGGAGGAAGAGGAGGAGGAAGAGGAGGAGGAAGAAGAGGAGTAAAGAAAGGTTTCTTTTCCTTGAGAAGAAAGATCTGGCAGGACTCCTATACCAGGTTCCCAGAGATCAGTGCAGCCCAGGTCCCAGGCATGCCAGCTACTGTTTGAGCTGGTGTCAGGTCTTGGGATCCTCTAGGTGATAGTAGGCTAGACGACATACAGGAAGACTGCATTACTTACAAGGAGTCCCTGAAAAAGCAATGTGAAGGTAAAAGGCAGAGTTGCGGTAGAGACCATGAGAGTGTGAAAATGTCAGAAACGCAGAACATCTGCTGAAGAAAGCTGTAGGCGACCAGTGGAACCAGCCAAAGAAAGAAAATACATGGGCCGAAAGCAGCAAAGTTGTGGGTGGGACTCATCAAGCCACTGGGTGAAGATGACCAAGCTAGGGGTTGGGACTGACCAAGCCAGGGGGCAGGGTTGACCAAGCCAGGGGGTGGGACTGACCAAGCAGGGGATAGAGCTTACCAGGCCAGGGGGCAGGGTTGACCAAGTCTGGGCATGGGATTAACCAAGCCAGTAGGTGGGACTGACCAAGTCAGAGGGTGGAACTGTCAAGGCAGTTGCAATTTGCATCAGGATTTCACATGCTCAAACTGGTAGACAGGAACCCGTGGATGTAATGAGCTCGCATCTAAGAGTTTGCTCTAAGTTACAGATAAGACTTTGGGCTTTGAAATGATGCTGAAACGGTTAAGGTTTTGGGGACAATCAAAATGAACTAAATATATATACTGTATTATGGGATATACAAAAGCTTTGCAGGTATTAGGGTGGTATATGCTGGTTTAAAGCGACATAGTCAAATGTTGAACACACACAAGGAGTGGACTTGGTATAGTATATTCGTGGATATGGAGAACCTCAGGAGGCTGAGATATACTTCTGGGTGAGTCTGAGCGTGAGGCAGGAGGATTAACTGAGTGGGCAAGATTCATCCTGGAAGTAGTACTGCTCTGCTTTGCCACGTCCTGGCTGCCATGATGGACTGAACGCTCTCAAACTGAAAGCCAAGATTCATCCTTCCCCTGTAAGTAGTTTCTGTGGCTAGTGTGATGTCACCACTGTTCTCTAACTGTGAGATGAATCCCAAGGAGACTCCTATGCCATGCATAGGAAATGTAATAAATCCATGAAAACGAATGGCCATCTAGGAAATAGAGAAAATGGCGATTGTGGATGGAAAAGTATACATTCTTTATTGTAGTGGAAATTTGCATGGGATTCCTGGAAATGTGGACTTAAAAAAAAACGACTAGATCAGCTATCTCAAGCCCAGAGTCATCTCAACTGGGATAGACAGGCACCAAAGACAATTATAAAATTGTCTTTGTTCTTCTGTTGCAATTACCTATTGAGCAAGATCTGCACAAAATTCACCCCTTCATCATTTCATCCCAGGTGATGTGAAGACTCATGAGGAGTCCTCCTTGAGAAACCCCACAATCTAAGAATAATGGGGAAGGGGGTACATCCTCCATGATGTAGCCACTGGTAACTTACCCAGCATTCAGCAAATAACTTCCCAACTGTGCTCGTACAAGCCACACGAGTGAAATTCATTGGATCACAACAGAAAGTAGGAGGGGGACTGACTGGGTATAGCACTGGGAAGAACAGAGACAGGAAGGGAATAAGGGGTGTCGACTTGACCCAAACTAGAGCCATTGAAAGGAAGAAATCCCACTTGAGAAGATATCTCAAATTAGCCTGTAGGAAAGCATTTTCTTAGTTAGTGATTGAAATGGGAAGGTCCAGCCTGCTGTGATGGTGGTTCTCCCTTGGACTGGTGGTTCTTGGTGCTAAAAGAAAGCAGGCTGAGGGATCCACAAGGAGAAAGCCAGCCGGCAGCACTCCTCCATGTCCTGCCTCTGGGGCTCTATCCTGATGGAATTCTGCCCTGACATCCTTCCTTCCTTCTTTCAATGATGAACTGTGATATTAAAGAGTAAGCAAATAAATCCTTTACTCCTGAATTTGCTTTTGGCCATAGTGTTTTGTCATAGCAATAGAAACCCTAAGACAGAGAGCAAAGGGAGATGGGAGATCAAAATCCATCACATGTATGTATGTATGTATGTATGTATGTATGTGTGTGTGTGTGTAAAATGTGCTTAGAAAAAAAGAGGGGTTTGGGAATTAACATATAATTCAGTAGCTCAGTGTTGGAGCATTTGCCTACTACATGTGAGGTTCTGTGTTTTATCTCCAACACTGTGGCAGGCTTATGTCTTCATTTTTCTTTCATTTGTGCCTCCTCAGAATTGAGTTTCATGAGATAGTTTGGTAACAGTACAAGTGCTATAGGAGACGACTGGTGTGGATCCACATTCTGGAGCAGATTTGTCGTACAGGAAGGAAAGAGCCTTCTTAGCGTAGGGTGGTTCACTGATACGTCCTGTGTCTAAAAGGCTTCAGTGCCAACCCTCCCTTCTCTGGTCCCTTTTTACAGTCTCACTGTTTACAGTCCTTTCTAGATAGGCGACCCTGGACTGATACAGATATCTATGCCATGTATTGTGTAACTATTTCTCCCAAATCCAACTATTCCTTTTTGGAGGAAGTTGACTCAGAGAACCCAAGGAGATGACAAAGTTACAAGGTTCAAGAAACAGAAAGCTACAAGATCCACATGGATCTCAAAGGTTCTAAAGTCATTGGCCATCTCTCAGGAGATGGGCTCTCCAGTGACACCACTATGAGTAGTGGGATTCTGGTAAAGCAAGTAGCTTCTTATTTTTTCTGTTATGTAATTCCTACTCTGTGCTTGTATGGGTTATCTCCTAAACTCACAGGCTCACAAAGCTAGACTTGGGTAAAGCTGTTTTTCTGTCTGCCATCCACACTCCACAGAAGGTGATGTGATGCCTGATCATGTCTCCTCAGGAAGTCAGATAACTCTCTGTCTCTCACATGTCTACTTCACATTCATATATAAGAACAATTGCCTTGGGACTGGAGAGATTACTCAGCCAAATGTTAAGAGCTTTAATTACTTTTGCAAAGGACCACAGTGTCTATTTCTAGTACCTATATCAGCCATTTCACAACCACCTGTAACTCTAGATCCAGGGGGATCCAACACCTCTGGTCTCTTGGCATCTGCACTCAGGTGCACATACACACATGCAGACACACACACACATATATACATAATTAAAAATAATAAAAATAAAAACTTTTTTAAAATACAAGGAAAGAACAGTTGATGTGACGGTTACTCTTTATGAGTTTGAAGAAGGAAGCAGATGACTCTTGGTCCACTTCCCCCCCCCACTTCCACGAGAGACATTCTATGAGTTGTAACCCTGGTTGGCGATGTCCAGAATGCAGGGTCTGTCTTCACTCAAGATTAGTGTAGGCTGGTCAGCAAAAGAGCCAGACACTGTTCTTGTAGCAAAAGAGCATTCTGTGTGGTCTAGTTGTAGGGTGGGGTGGGTACCCAGATATCTGCTTCTGCTCAGTCTTGAGACGTGATAGCTAGGCAAGCTTTACTGGACTCCACAGTGGGACCTGTATGCCTGCAGCCTTCAGGATGGTTAAAGAATAAGCCAGGCCTTCATGCCTGTGCACCTCTCCATGTGGATATTCGGCGCTTAGGAGTTAAACAATGAGACTTACCTCTCTGTGCCTCAACGGTCTCAATACATGAATTTATCTACCTCATGTCAGTTAACCAAGGATTAAAGATAATATATGTAGCGCTATACTGCATGCATATGGCATGTGCCTTGCACACGATAACCTTAATAACAGTCCCTTCCTTCCCTCAGGAGAAGATCTCACTGTCTTGCTTCCCAATAGACCCACTTTTTATTAATATTCAGAGAAGACTGTGCATCATAGAAATGCACCAGGCTAATAAGGCATAATGAATGTTCCTTCCCCAGCCAATTGGCATTTTAATAAGGGAAAAAAATGAGAGGTTCTGCTGAACCAAACCCAACCTCCTTGAGGCTTGCCGAAGACAACAGAGACTGTCTGAAAATTAAGGAGAAACGTCTCAGGAGTTCCTATTTTAATAGCATTTTAAATTCAGTGTTTGAGGCCGGACTTCTAAAACTGAAATTGTCAGTGTTTGGAAGCAGCTGGAACAGCACGATCATAGCTCAGTCTGTGGACCTCCTTTTAGTGAGTGTGGTGGTTTGAATGTGCTTGACCCATGGGGAGTGGTTTTATTAGAAGGTGTGGCCTTGCTGAAGGACGTGTGTCACCGTGGGAGTGGGCTTTGGCGTCTCCTGGTGCTCAGGCTCTTCCCAGTACAGAAGAGGGCTGGCTGCTTGCTGAAGACACGCTTTTCCTCTGTGCCTTCGGATTAAGATGTAGAGTTCTTGACTCTTCCAGCGTTGTGTCTGCCAGAAGATACTACCATGCTTCCCACCATAATGATAATGTACTGAACCTCTAAATCTGCAAGCAGCCCCCAATTAAATGGTTATAAGAGTTGCCTTAACTATGGTATCTCTTCATAGCAATAAAATCCTAAGGTGGGAAATATTTAGTATGCATAAATTGAAGAGGGCTGGAGAGGTGGCTCAGTGGTTAAGAGCACTGACTGCTCTTCTGAAGGTCCTGAGTTCAAATCCCAGCAACCACATGGTGGCTCACAACCATCTGTAACGAGACCTGACACCTTCTTCTGGAGTATCTGAAGACAGCTACAGTATACTTACATATACTAAATAAATACATCTTTAAAAAAAAACAAAAATTGAAGAGATTAGGAGTCAGTGTCTGTGGCCTGGATATTTAAGTATTTGAAGACAGAAGGGAAGACAGGGACTCTGAAAGAAATAAAACCTTCATATAGCTAAGATGTAAGATGTGTACCTAGGATGGTAAGGATGAAATAAATCGACCACTGAAGATACGTATATACATTTGTATTCAGTGTTAATGCACAGTTCTTTATTTTGTTGTCCCTTAATTTGAATTTTTCTTCTAAAAGGCACATTGCAAACATTTTTAATCACAGGCTCCCACACATAATACAAATTCCCACGAAAAGTCACGAAACTCCTTCCTATCGAACGACTGCCCCACAAACCCTGGGATTTCACTGTTTACAGTTCCACAGTCGTATTTGTTTGTGGTCAACTCTGCTGTGCGTGGCGACGTATCACAACAACAGCGTGCAGGACTGAAAGCCATAATGGCTAGCAGCTCCGTCCTTGGTCAGTGAAAGGAAATTATATAACGTCCCCACCAGAGTGCCGGGGAGAAGAGAGGTCCCACGTTTCTCCAGCTCGCCCCTTGTCCCACACTTGCCACTAATAATAGGTTTTGGAAGTAGATTGGGGGTACGAGGGCCCTAGAGTCCTATTCTCTGTACCCCTAATCCATACTCAACCCCCAGTTCTGGGCAAGCTTGGTGCACTTAACGCCCACACAACTTGGCTTTTTGAGAAAGTACATGGATTTTACACGATCAGTCCGCGTGTATTTTCACAATTGCTTTAGTTACGAAAACTACGCTTAAAAGATGAAGGTCGTCCTGGACTTCTCAGTCACAGGCATACGGGGTGGGGTTTGGGGTGGGTAGCGGCTTGTCCTGTATTAGGGTTGGTCTGCGGTATTTGTTTGGTTTAATGCCTGTGCGTTTACTATTTGAATACAAGCTCTTAGATCCACTGCTCTCACAGTAACTGGTTTTCAAGTCAAATCGTTCCTAGTCTTTCCTTCAGGGAGAGCGGGAGGGCGGCCCACCGCCAGCCAGTGCCCCCCTCCAGCTTGCCCTGACCCGGTGTCTGGCTCGTGTTGCCCATGATTATGCGTCTTGCTGGCAGCGCTGGGGCCCATGGGACCGCTGGGCAGCAAGCAGAAAAGGAACTTTGAATTACAGGGGAAATGGTGTTTTTTTTTTTTTTTTTTTTTTTTTAAAGACAACATTTCGCTAGTGTCTATTTTTCCCCCACTGTAAGATATTTTCAAACACTTTGCTCTTCATTTCAATCAGATATGTCTGGTCGCACCTCTTGAGGACATTTTATTCAATTGTGTAACGCGCTTTGGTGAAACGATTCAAGAAATGCAACCGGAAAAAAAAAAAATAAGTATGCATGCTTCTTCATACAGATGTGAAAGACTGGATATTTAAAATGTCCAAAACTATGGGAGAAGGCTAGAGAGATCACTCAGGCAAGAAAGTGCTTGCCTGGCTTTCACGTGGACCTGAGGTCAATCCCATGACTCTTATAAAACAGAGGTGGGTGGGTGTGCCTGCACGTTTGTAACCCTTGCACAGATGACTGTGCCTTACTGGCCAGCAAGGGTCGCCTGTGTGGTGAGTTCCAGGCCGATGAGAGACCACGTCTCGAAAGAGAGCGGAAGAAGGTGAACAAGAGCTGAAGACCTGCTCGCAAGCTTGTCCGCGGACCTTCACTTGCGCGCATGCGCACTTCTAAATATAAAGAATGGCACGTTTTGCTGAACTCAAAGCATATTATGCTAGATCCGCTCATATTAATTGGATATTTGGTTTATTTTATGTCCCATCAGGTGGCGAATCTCTTCGTGCGTCTCATTCCGTGCTTCTAATGTTCCCCACACTTTTAAACGTTAATGATGATTAGATAATCATGCTCATTGTTTTTTATAACTACTTGATGGCTTCGACGTGGCTAACATTTTACACAGTACTGAAAGTGTCGGATTTAATGTTTCCAGTCATTAAAGAGAAGTCTTTAAAACATTGTCTCATTTCTAATTCCTTAAAGTTAATTCTTTATTACCTTCCTTCTCTAATGTGAAGTTTTGTGAGTAGAGATTCACCTCCTTGTGTGTTCCTTACCCTACCGGGCTGTGTGACTCGGGCAGCATGTACACCTGAGATGAACCCTGCCTGGCTTTTGGCAGAGGAAATCACTCAGGAATGTGAACTTAGAAGTAAACAATTAGAGTGGACTCTGGCATCCAGTCAGGCATGTGGCATTCACATTGGTCAACAGGACACACATGCACACATATGTACACACATGTACACACACAACAGTCACGTTAAGGGGACTCATCAAGTGAACAGACATGTCGTGTGTTTTCTGTAATGCACCAGTATTGTGATTTTATGATATGCCTTTAGGGTTCTATTCATTTTTCTCTGGCTCTATCGTGTTTCCTCCTCAGATTTGTCAATTTTTCTCAAGATGTGGTCTTTACTAAGCTTTCTGTATCTTAATCTCTTGGGTATTTGTCCAAATGTTCCCAATGTCCACTTCAGCTTGTGCCAACAGAATCAGGTTGTCCGGAAGTGGGGACATTCAAGAAGGACCCTCTTCCTCAGTGACTTTCATGCATGCAAAACTAGAGACAATGTTCAGTATCACCCACAATACAATCCTTCTTGTAACTAGGTCCTTGTCTATACTTTCTGCTTTTCTTTACCAATTTCTGAATTTTCAAAGATTTTTGAACCGTCTTAAACTAATATTACTTGGACTAAGTCCATCAAACCTACGCCACTCTTAGACATTACCAATATCAGGCGATATTTAGTGGGAAGCTACAGACCTATTCAGATAGCCACGAATCCTACAAACTTTCCTCGGTCATTCATGATAATCTTAGAGGAGGGCTGTGCCTTTTGCTTCTGATTGCTGGGATACAGACCACGACTAAAAAGTAACTATAGCAAACAAGGATCTAAGTCAGCTCACGGCTCTCAGCCATACTCCATCAATGAAGGAAGCTGGGCAGGCACTGAAGAGGACAGAAAGGAGCAACATTGCTTCCTGATTGGCTCTTCATGGCTGGGCCCGCCTACTTTCTTCTAGCACCCAGAACTGCAGCAATCACCCACAGCGCGGTGAGCCCTCCAAGTCAATCATCAGTCAAGAAAATGCACCATAGGCTTCTGTATAGGCCAATCTGGTGGAAGCATTTTCTCACCTGAGGTTTTCTCTCCCCGACGACTCTAGCTTGCGTTAAGTTAACATAAAACTATGCAGTATAGGCTGGGTATCAAAAATCGATCATCCCTTGGGCTAACAGTTTCCTACCCTTTGTTGTAGTAAGACAGTTCCATTCCTGATGAGTTACTTTCTTTTCTTTTCTTTTCTTTTCTTTTCTTTTCTTTTCTTTTCTTTTCTTTTCTTTTCTTTTCTTTTCTTTCCTTTCCTTTCCTTTCCTCTTCTCTTCTCTCCTCTCCTCTCCTCTCCTCTTCCTTCCTTCCTTCCTTCCTTCCTTCCTTCCTTCTTTCTTTCTTTCTTTCTTTCTTTCTTTCTTTCTTTCTTTCTTTCTTTTTTTTTTGAGTTCCAGGGCTTGTTAGTGCCCTGCCTCTGTTCTCTGTCTCCTCTGTAAGAGCCCCACCCACCAACCCCTATCCCCCAGGCTATGGTTGTGTCTTTGTGTCCCTACCACAGGGGTCCTACCTAGGTCATGGGTAGCATTCACTTCTTCACACAACTGTTCTCATTGTCGTCATGTAGAGAGAAGGTGGTTAGAACAGTGCTGTGCCCTTGGGAACTGTAATCAATACATTTTAATAGTAATTATCGATCTTCCTGAAAGCACACCGGTGGGACATCTCGGCCGCAGAGCGTATCACAGAGAGCACCCAGAGACCTATTGACTTTCCATCGCACTGGCAGATACTGAGAGAAGATCTCAGGGTTTACTTCGCATTACAAGTGTGTGCCATGGTTGTTAAGTATTAGTTTAAAATAATTAAGACTGTTGTTGACAAAGTAATCTGGTTCTGACCCAGGAGACTCTGTCTCAGTTTAGTGAGTAATCACATTGTGAAAGATGGTATAATTCTAAGTCTGGTTGTTTGTTAATTGACTTTTAGTGTGTGTGGGTGATCCAACCGTACATCTCACTATGAAATGCCTCTTGTGATTCTGGGCCATTTGTGTCTACTCTCAGTGTGGCTCTGGGCCAGCCTGACCCACAGTTAGTCGGTCCATAGTGATCCCTACAACCCGAGTACACTGGAGCTGAGTCTCCCATCACAGTGGACTCTTACCCCTCCATTAACTGCGCTTACTGTCGGCTGTTGGCACACTCGTCTGTCTCCCACGGTAGACTTTAATTCTGAACCGTTTCCTCTCGGAGCTCAATGGTGCACTGACTGTGAGATCTACCAGTAAACTAGAGCAAAGCAGTCCCTGGGGAACGGCACACCATTTCTGGCAGTTAGAACCTTGTAGATTTCACCTCAGCTTTTGTCCCTTGGTGACAAATCTTTGTCTTAAGCATGGTTTGTTTGCCCCCACCCTCCCACCCCCCACCCCGTGAACTTATGAGTTAATTTCTGGTCTCCCTCTTCTGGAACTCTCAAGAGATGCTGGCTCAGACTCAGCCACCACTCCACATGGTTTTAAGAGGATCCCTGACCTTCCTCTGGCCTCTCAATGCAAACCCTGAGGGCCCCTTAAGACACGGGACCAAACACTGCACGTCCTTGTGAGTGTTTTCGGTCTAGCATGCTAACCTCTCAGAGACCATGAAAACACATTTTTTTCCTTTGATTTCGTTTTATCTAAACGTCTTGGGCAGCTCCATAAATGGGCTTGTTGATAATATCTACGCGCATGTTTTCTTTTAAACTATCTCCCTGGTAAGTATCTGGCGGTTTCAGAAAGAGGAGCTTTTGCATATTATTAGCAGTGGGTGTTAAAAGCTGAAGGTTGAGTAGCTGAGGCTGACTGGGAGTGACCTTACTGAGACGGTGTTGTTATGTGACAAGGTCTCAGGTTGGGAACAGTCTTCTATTTGATAATGCCACAAAAGGGTTTTCATGAGTTAGGGATAGCTTTTGGAAGGGCATGGGCTTACATTTATATATTAGCATTTTTTTAGGTCCTAGAAATATTTCTGTATCTCAGTCTTGTTGGTTAGGTAGAGAGAAGGAACACTGTTATTGGACTAGCCAGGGGAGTCTGTTTTGTACCTAGAGAGAAAGAAATTTCCTTTTGAAGGCAACGTCTCTGTGACATATTATTTCCTGCTTTTTGCCCAAATTGCTTTTGATGGCTATACTTTGTTGATATCAAAGGTAAACTACCAGTGAGAGGCCCCAAGACCCTGAGTAGACTGCCAGAAAGAGGAGCCCACAGAATGCAATGCGTCTTACATCTGAAGGAATGGTTTGAAGAATTCAGAGGGGTAAGAATGTGGCTTATGACCAGGAAAGCTGCTCTAAGCATAGCAGCCAAGGCTGGAAACTGCTCTAGAAGCACAGAGCACTTAGTGTGTGTGTGTGTGTGTGTGTGTGTGTGTGTGTGTGTGTATGTGTGCATGTGTGTGAGTATTATGTGGGTGAGTATGTGTGTATATGTATGTGTGAGTATACCTGTGTGTGTGTGTGTGTGTGTTATAAGTGAATAAATCAATGAGAACTTTCATTGATATTTAGTCTATCTGACCAGGACACATGGCTCATTCTTGAGCATGACCTGGAGAAGAGGCCCAGAATTCAGCAGTCTGCAGCCTTCAAGACTTGGAAACACCTCCTCCAGTTGGACCGACAATAATAAAAAGTGACCAGCCAAGTCCCTTCCTACACCTCCGTCAGCTACTTCATGTCCAGTTTGGGATATGTGTGATTGACAGTCCACAGCATCAAGCAGGCAGTGGAGAGAGCTGCAGCTGCAGACCCTGGTGCCAGCTAGTGTGGACTAAGACAGAGGTTGCAGCATTGCATGCCTTAACCTTAATCATGAATCCAAGAAACACACACTAACTCACGTACATACTCACATACATACATACATACATACATACTCACACACATACACGCATTTATTCACACACACACACACACACACACACACACACACACACGGACTTATTCTGGGCCTGAGTGAACTTCTCTCATAGTGAGATGAACAGCCCACAACTGCCGGCTAGGAGTCTCTCCTCTGGCAAATGGATTGGTGTTCCAAGACCACACCCCTGCTGCATACCTGACTTCTTCCTAAGGAAGGAACAGTCTTGTCAGTGCTGAGAAAGCTAGGTCCTTCCAGGTCTTAAAGATCCTGGAGGCAATTTTGGTTGAGGAAAGGGCAAAAGAAATTGAAGACATAGACCTATGGCCCCTCTTTATCCTGGAATTTCTCCTCCCGTGATAACAACTGAACTGCGAACAGAGCGTAGCCAATGGCTAAGCTTCCTCTCCTGAATGTGCTTACGCAGTCATGTTCTTCTCCTCACCATCTCTTGTGTCCAGGCTTGCAAATTAATGAATGACGTTACCATTAAGATGCTACAGGGGTGGAGAAAGTGAGAGTACAGAAGTGTGAGAAGAAGTGAAATGGAGGGAGGGAAAGGGGGTGGCGAGGATGGGCCATCCACACCTATTGTGTCCCTTAGCAGTTAGCAGGAACTAGCCCACAGAATTCGGTAAGGATTACTAAACAAAGATCTCTGTCTCGTTCACAGCAGTTGCCTTTTGGGAGGAAGCCAGGAGGTAGGCACTGGGAGTAGCTGGAGTAGCTGGATCAGCCTAGAGGAGCCTAGAGGATGAAATGTGAGCGCAAAGGGCAATGCCCCAGAGTAGGACGGATGTGTGTGCGAATGGGGCCATTGCAGAGACTAGAGAAGTCCAAAGACAGAGCTTCGAGCATCCTTCGAGAGCAGAGAAAAGAACAAAGTCGTTTCCTGTGATCGCTTAGCTTATAAAAAGGGAACGTCCTTTCGTTCCTAGGAGAGCCCAGCTATGACCTCAGAGAGGCAGTGTTTGTGAACCAGGTCCTACCAGGAGCTGAAGAAAGCACCTGTCAAAAACCAAAGCTCTGAAACGATCCGTTTGTTTTTGAGACAGGAACCCCTGTGTCTCAGAATGGTCTTCAACTTTCTTATGTTACCAAGAGTAGCCTTGAACACCTGATCTTCCTGACGTCAGGGCTCAAGGGCTGGAGTTACAGGCATGGGCTACCACTTCCTGTTCTGTGTGGTACAAGGGACTGAACCCAGGGCCTCCTCCATGCTAAAAAAGCACTCTGCCATCCAAGCCCCAGCCATAACCCTGAACTTCTATAAGGAATGTGTACAGTGTGTGTGTGTGCGTGTGTGTGTGTGTGTGTGTGTGTGTGTGTGTGCACTTCACAGAGTGTGTTCTATAAAGAACGCATGGTGTACATAGAATTCTTTGGAGACTTTTAAGCGACACAAGACTTTTTGACTTCCTATTATCTGGTCATATTTGATCCTCTAAATCTTGGGGAAAAATAGGTCTGTCTGCCACTTTCTGGAATCTTCTCCAAGTATTCTTGTCTCTGTCTCTGTCTGCCCACGCACCCCTACTACACAACTTCTAGCAGGATTCTTTTCCAAAGTCTGATGGTTTTCACTTCTTGGAAGTGGACTGTTACCAATTTGTTTACTGCTCTTCTGGGAAATATGTCTACCTGTTGAAGTGATAATAGTGCCAGTGTCTCGTGCATTGCTAAAAAGACTCAAGGGAGAAACTATGTTTTATAACCCATGAAAGGTTAGAAGCAGTTCCTAAATGCTTCTTTGGGACTTCAGAAGAAAACTTAGAACATGTCCAATAACCACCTTGTTCTAATTAGAGCACATCAAAGCCAATTATGACTAAATAGTCACAAAAAATGAGGGAATAAACAAAGAGGGGTGACCACTTTCTCAGATTTAAATGGAGAGGCGGCGATGTGTGTGGACATAGAATGCTAATTCTCTACCTCTAGTTCTCAATGTTGTCACTCTTTTCAAGAAACTCTTTAAAGGGTTGCTGTGTCTCCCTGTCCACCCCTCTCTCTTCCGGGGCACATGATCCTCTTGAATGGCACCTGGTGTTGATGCCAGAAGGTCCCCACATCAAAAGACCTTGACCTTCCTTGGCCTCAAAGCAGGTACACAAGCAGGCTCTTTCAGTATTTTGAACTTGACTCGGATGAAAATGGAGTCTGAGGAAGACATGCCAGAAGCCGTGGGACATAAAATGTAGACTGGATTAGTAGCTGTGGCTTTCACCATGCACGAAAGAGGGAGGATGGCATACAGGGGGAGCATAGAAGGGTGGGGGGGTCCCAACAACCCACTTCATATTGGCAGCCGTGTCCATGCACACAGGTCCTGCAGTCCCCCTATCTTGACTAAACCCTTAAGGGCGCCGAGGCAGAACCACCTGCTGGGCCACCCCGAGTTCGTGAGCCATAGAGACGATCAACGGTTTGTTGTTGTTGTTTTAAGTCGTTGTGCACACAGATGGACAGTATGCCGCATGGTGGTGAACAGCCAATAACAAAAAAGATGAGAAGGAACCACTCCGAAGCGGTCCTTGGTGAATCTGCTCCAGCAGTGAGGGGTGGCAGGCATCTTGTAAGAAGACACAGTCAAGGAAGTCACTGCAGGTCTTGATTTAGAACCTGGAGCCTCTGGATCTTACGTTCCAGGTGGAACTGCTACCGAGGCCCGGGTATGAGAGACCTCGTTCTTGTGTTCTCACTGGTAGACAGGGCCAAAGGGCCCCGTTTTGTAGTCAAGCAAACACAGATGGACATCTTGGCTACCCTAGTTCCCGTTGGAACTTATTAAACTGCCTTTTTTTTATTAGCTTTTATTATTTTTTTCATACGCTATCTTTGGATCATATTATTTTCCTTCCCCTCGCTGCCCATATTTCTTGAGGCTCTTACGCTGAGATCATTTCAGACTCATAAAAATATGGAACGGAAGTTAGCAGAGGAGCCCTCCCATTCCCGTCCCAGCTTCACCGAGCATCGGCATGCAATGTTCAGGCTGTGGGAATGCTCCACTCAGCAGAGTGCTCAGCTTGCTGGCATTTTGCATCAAATACAGGCTGAAGTCACTGTGACAAACACCAGGAGAGCCCAGCTTCAAAATATGAATAAGAATAAATCTACACAGCCAGTTCTCCTCCCCTGCACTCTCTTCCTTGTTCCTGTCTTTTCTCGGGCCGCTCAGACCTATTCCCCACTCCCGCCACACACACACACACACACACACACACACACACACACACACTTCCATGTCAAGCTGTCTTTTCCCAGAAAATTAAACCTATCCTAGATCATTTTCCTCTTCAAAAGAAAAAAAAATCAACAACAGGAGCTGGCATACCGGTATAAAGTGTCTCAATCTTATTTTCTCAATATTTTATTAAATGGCGTTTCCAAAGTGGCCGACCTCCGTCCCTCCCTCCCCACGTCAAGAAGATTCCAGCATTTGATCATGAGTTTCTGGAAAGATTAGTAATTCGGGCTATATCCATTGTGGGGATCTGGGGAGATGGCCGTTGGTAAACTGTCATACAAAGCAAGTTTGAGTACCTCCGTTCCAATCTCCAGGACCCACATATTAAGCCAAGTTCAGCACATATATCTGTAACCCCAGTACAGAGGCACGCAGAGGTAAGAGAACCCCTGGGGTGCTCTGGTTCACATCTGGTGAGATAGTGTGTCAAAAACTTAAGGCGAAAAGCAATAAAAAAAAGCGGCAGATGTGCCCTCTCTCTGTCTCCAACATGCACACACACACACACACACACACACACACACACACACCTGCATATACTCCCCAAACAATGTGTACACATAGTACACATCACAAACACACACACACACACACACACACACAGACGGAGGGGGATTGCTCTATTATAAAAAGAAATAAAAACCATTCAAACAATCCCTTTCCCCACTGTGTCTCATAAAAGGCTCCGTTTTCAGAACTCAAACTTAATTCAGAGCAAGACATTTTCCTCAAGTAAATAAACTAGACCTCCTGTGTGCCGCTTGAACTCTTCTCTTCCGCCCCAACAGCGAAGTCCACGAAGACAGAGAACGCTCAGCTTTGTGTCCTCTGTATCAAGGACTGTGTCTGGAGAGAGTGGCGCTGTTCACTGACCTAAAACAGCGTGACAGGGAAGTTTCCTCCTAAGTGTCACATTTTGCAATAACTAACCCAGAAGCTGAGTGTGAATTCTCTAAGATACCTATCTAGAAATGACAAACTGCTCATCAGAAGGTTGTCTTTTGACTCCTCCGAAGAAGGTGGCGTTGCCAAGGAAATAAAGAGATGTTCCCACTCCAGGCCAAGGACAACAGCTACCTGTAACCACCTCCTGTCAAGGCCCCCCGGGCCCCTGTCCCAGCTCTCCGAGGATGATCTGACCCTTGGACCATATACCCTTCACTCCAGGATGCAAAGAACATGGCCAAGCCATCTGCCTGTCTAGTTACATAAAAGGCAGGCCTGCAAGTCTGCTTCCACCGTTATAATTCTTTTTAATGCTGGAGACTGAAGAGAAGAGGGAGAGAGCACCCAGTGAAGTGGGGGAGATCTAAGGAATTCACGTTTGCGTTCAGCCTGGCTGCTATTATTGTCATTGTCATTGAGAAGGAAAGTCCTGCCCCTTCCCTGGGCCTGTCATTTGCCTCTGAATCCAGCCAGGCTCTTATTTTTGTTTCTATGTGGGTTTCTGCAGTTCCCAAGTGGCCTGATGCAACAGTTTACTCTTACTGGACCAAACAGCAGGCAGCATCCACACATACTAACGGCTCTATAAATAACTAACTGAATTATTGAACTGGGCCACGGAAATGGCTCAGTGGGTTTACTCTGCAAACGGGCACTTTGCAGCTCTTTGACACTCAAAAAAAAAAAAAAAAAAAAGAAAAAAAAAAAAGTCAGGCCCAGAGTGGGTGGATGTTATAAAAAAACATTGCCAAAGAATGGTGGTAACTAGGGGGTCCGTGTGGCTGGATGGTTGGAAGGAGAGGCATAGGCCGAACATTGACATTGTAAATGTAAAACCGTCCCTATAGAGTTTGACTTTCCCACACAGCAATTATGTGTCACGGTGTGCACGCTCTATAGTTTATTCCTCAAGACATATTTGTGGCTCCCGTTTTTGCCAGTGTTGTTTTTACTGCACATAAAAGACCCGGAGCAGCCAAAAGCAAAACCCAAGTCCTGGGTCATATTTATTCTCTCTTTACTATCATATGCAAGGTTTCAGGAAACCGAACTTTTCCTATGTGAAACGGTATTGTCTTGAAAAATCTTCAGCTACCCCACAGGCCATCTGCCTTGAGCCTATCCTGTTAAAGGTCAAGAGAAGTCCTCTGTTTTGTCTTTGTGTGGTTACCACCTTCTTGGCACCCAGCGCGGAGAGGATATTTTTGACTCCTTGCTGACATGAGTTACAGGACCCGGTTATGAAAACCTTCTGCACGAAAACAAACAGAAAGTGACCAGAACAAATTAGGGCCGGAGGAACTTGGAAGCCGTGAAGCCATCTGCACACCAGGAGTTCAGGAGGCCTCTTGAGAGCCCTCTAGAATTTCTGCGAATACACCTTGGGATATGTCTTGTTCTCATGAAAATATCCCATGATGGACAGCGCGAAGGAGAGCGTGAAGATGGGATTATATAAAAACAAACAGGAATATCTACCCCGATAGCAAAGGCTAACTTGCATTTGTACAGCTCCGTCAAAGGATAAAAATTGTTCTTATCTTGATCTGTTTTTAGAAAATTAATATGACTTGAAGCAATTGACAATTCTCCATCTTCTGAGGAGAAAGATGAATTTTTTTTTTTTTGCACTGTCCACACATCCACAATATTCTCTGGTCATGTTTCTAGAACATGGCGTCGTGCCAATAGCTTACCTGCTGGAGTCTCACTCATTCATGCACCAAGTCTTTCTGGAATCCTCTTTGAGCAGCAATGCACCGAACTCTTGTATACACAGAACTAAAGAAAGGAGCTATAGTCGACTTAAAAAATAAGGCAGATTTAAATCTCTATTAAGCCACCTTGGGTCAGAAGCATAGCAGAGCTGACCTACTTCTCTACCTCTGAAAGATCCAGCAGGACGCATGCGAGTTTATCAGTGAAGTAGCCCACGATTAGCCATTTACGTTATGATGTAAGACTTAAGAGAGCGGTAAACCGAAACAATCAGATGCAGGAAAGGGGATCCGCTGCATCCTTCTCTACTGGGTCTATCTAGACGTTGGCTGGGTGAAACTTTGGAAGATAAGGAAAAGCAGGAAGGATTTTGGCACCCAGATCACATAAGAGTAGGTTACAGCAGATCTAAGATGTTCCAGCAGGACTGGGCCAGAGCACTCTGCTAACCAAACACAGCCTTGGTTTAATCCTCCCAGAGGGGACCTTCTGTAGCAAGTCCGTACCAAATGGCTGTCTTAGTTAGGGTCTTACTGCTGTGAACAGACACCATGACCAAGGCAAGTTTTATAAAAGACAGCATTTAATTGGGGCTGGCTTACAGGTTCAGAGGTTCAGTCCAGTATCATCAAGACAGGAAACATGGCATCATCCAGACAGGTGTGGTACAGAAGGAGCTGAATTTTACATCTTCATCTGAAGACTGCCAGTGGAAGACTGACTTCTAGGCAGCCAGGGTGAGTGAAGGCCTTAAGTCCACACCCACAGCGACACACCTACTCCAACAAGGCCACACCTCCTAATAGTGCCGGTCTCTGGGCAAGCATATACCAACCATCACCATGGCCGTGACCGTCTTCTCTCTTTTCCTTCCTGCAGGACAGAAGAGTCAAAGCAAGAGACTGATATTCAAGCTTTGAGTCCACCACCCATGCCTGAGTTTGGGGTGATTTGTGAGAGTCTCACAGCCCCCTACCCCCAGCCTCCAATTCCTGCTTCCTACATCAGCCCGGAGAGACCCTTCCCAGGTACAATGAGTTTAGACTGAGTGGGCGCTTGGTTCAGAGACCCACAAAAAAGCAAGAGTGCAAATCCTACTTGCTAGTTTGTCTCCCAAAGGCCTCAAAGCCATTTCTTATGAATGAGAATGAGCCGGTGGGCACCAGGGACTGGAAATATTCATTCACTGGCTAGCTTGTCTTGTGCACCGTTTTAGCATGTGCGCTAGCCACACAAGGTTTGGAAGATACACCCCACTGTCTCCATTTCACGGAAGTAAATCTATTAAGGGTAAGAGAGAAAAATAGAGAGGGGATGAGGGAGGGAGGGAGAGAGAAGAGAGGGAGAATTTTAAGATTTGAAGAGAAGTTTAATATTGCTGACTTAAGAGAAGAACACTGTCTGAGGAATGTTTTTTTAAAAAAAAAAATAATAATAATAATAGCAGCCATTTTCCAAAGAGCTGCATAGGTACTTTATGTGAACTGAATCCAAAAGATGAGAACAACATGAAAACATGCATTATTGTTGTTAAAACAGTTTAAAAGGTGCTTTTAAATGGAATTCAAAACACATAAGCCAGGGCTTATGTGGGGCTGAGGGGGGGGTTGGGGGGATGGGGGGGTGTTGACACTGTGGCTCTGGGGTTGGTTGGTGATTCTGTCACTCCCCTAGCAACCTGCTCATTTAAGGCTATCTTAAGCTTTGGGGAGGGAAGCCTCTGAGGGCCCAGCAGGCTGCCATTCAAGACTCATTACTTTCAGCTCTGCCAAGGGGGCACCCATGACCAGCTCTGGCCCACTGAAGTAGGAGCGGGGGGGGGGGGGGAGGAGCCGGGGGCGGGGGAGCCGGGTTGATAAATACGGTGATGTTGGTAGAGAAACAAATGGTATTCTTGGGAATCACCTAGTTCCCCAGGCTTGGGAGGAAAACATTGATTTTTTTTTTTAAGTAAAGCTTGTGCTCCTTCTGGGAAGAATTTATTTGCATTTGCAGCCATCTGAGTCTCAAATTATTTAAGTTCCTTAAAACTACAATGAAAATACTCAATTAAGTCCGGTGACCAGATAAACCTGCTTGCTTCGTGGTAGACTTATGTTCCGTTAAGGAAAAAAAAAAAAAAAAAAAAAAAACTGAGAGGAAGACCTCTCTGCCTACAGTCACTTCGTGATTACACAAATTTTGTTTGAGTGATATGTTGGGCTTTGGGGGAGGGGAGAAGAAGGGAAGGAAGGCTACAATGCCCTCATTCTCCGTCCCAGACAGCACAGGAAATCCCCAATTACGCTGTATCACTACCCTCAGCACTCAACCAACCACAAGCATTATATTTAATATTCTTAGACTCATAATAATGGTTTTATGTGACATGGCAAAGTTAACTCATTCCTTCTAGACTCTCCTTATTCCTTCCCCCCCTCCCCCGTGATTGCAGAATCCACGCTTCTTGAGGGAAATTGAAGTCGAGAAGAATAGATGGTGAACGTTTAAGATATTTCCCCGTCTCCCCTAGATTTGTGAATGCTTGTCTCCTCCACCCACCCCACCCCCTCGTGTGTACGCATGCGCCGTGCCATCCGTTTTTTTTTGAGGCTCCATCTCTCAATGGCCTGGACCTCACCAAGTAGTTAATTAGGGATAGAGATCCCCAGGGACCCACTTAACTCCACCCCTCCCATCGCCCTCCCCTCCTCCGCAGGCACTAGGATTAAAGGCAAATGGGTCAGTGCACTCAGCAGTGTGTGTGTGTGTGTGTGTGTGTGTGTGTGTGTGTCCCTGTACTTAGAAAGCAAGCCACCTTATCTGCTGAACTGTCTTCCTAGCTCTCTCTTAAGTAGTGTTCCTGTAATGATTCCCACTGTTAGGGGAAATGCAGCAGGATGTCTCTGGGAATTACACATTTGATGAGGACTTCTGCTTGACAGGACCCGAGAGGGTCGGAAGACATCCTGAACGAAGGAAGAAACAGCAATTTAGACTGTGGAGAAAGTCTGCCCACAGGCAACGCTCTGCCCCCGTACTCTCTTTTCTGGTGCTAGGTCTGATTTAGGACAATGTCTTCCTTGTGTACACCCTTAAAGGTCGGCGGGACCCTGACAATTAGAAACTTGGCACGTTGCCTTCTGAACTGGTGGCCCTCTCTCTAAAGGTCTGGAACTAATTTTTCTTTCTACTTTGTTTGGTTCCCAGGCATGGACTAAGAATTGTTTCTTTTGGAGGCCTTTCCTGCCCCCATTATCTGAGTGACCGGTGACCTAGAACCCAGAGGATAACACTTGTAGACGGTGTGCTCACTTGGTGATAAGCTTTTGAGAAGACCCACATCGCCAGCAGGAACTGTGCAGCCGCCTCCATTCTGTGTTAGCTTTGGGAGGGGAGCAGAGAAAGAACCAAGGTAGAAACACCCCCCAGAAGCTGTGCGGATTTAGCTGATTGCTTCTCTCCTATAACAAGAAATAACTTTGGGAGACTAAGGTCTCTCACAGCATCCTCCCTGGACGGACCATCAAAGCCTGCATGAGAGTCTGAACTCATCCTTCATGTCTATGCTAACCTACAGCAGAACCGAGCAAGTAGCCAAGAGAAGGTCATTCTTTCAAATTCACTAATCCGGATTATCCCTCAGTTCCAAGTGAGAAGGAAGCTATACACATCAACCTTTATGGGCTTCTGGTGTTGACCAGAGAGAGCCTGCATGTCTACCAAGCTGTGTTTTCAAAGTTTCTCAAAATATTATTTATTTATTTATCTATTTAAAATATCTTTAGCTACAGAAAGAAAAATCTCAGTAATGACTGCTCCCGAAGAGCTTACTTTAATGCTAAAGTTAATCGATATGTTCATGTGCGAAAGTCATCATTAGTTGTGGGCTGTGAGTTTTGAGTACTTCAGACACTCATTGAATTGCTTCGGTTGTCTTTGCACACTCTCCTACACGCAGAACTTACCTGAGTTCTTATATTATAATATAACATGTTATAATATATTAGTCCATTTGTGCTACTGTAAGAGGATGGGTTAATTTATAAATAGGAGACATTTCTTGTTTTGTAGTTCCTGGGTTGGCTAGATGCGGACACTGGTTGGTTTGCTCATTTGGTAAGTGCTGCTCTCTGCTGACACAAGTGTTGCCACCCCATACCACAGACTAGAAAGGTGGGCTCCCAAAACGCCAATGAAAGCTCCCTTTACAGGAGCTTTATGTGGAGAAGGCCTCTTGGTCTGTTTTTTTTTTTTTGTTGTTGTTGTTGTTGTTGTTTGTTTTGTTTTTTTGTTTTTTTGTTTTTTGTTTTTTGTTTTTCGAGACAGGGTTTCTCTGTGTAGCCCTGGCTGTCCTGGAACTCACTCTGTAGACCAGGCTGGCCTCGAACTCAGAAATCTGCCTGCCTCTGCCTCCCAAGTGCCGGGATTACAGGAGTGCGCCACCACCGCCCAGCGGTCTACGTGTTTTTAAAAACCCACCTCCTACAGCTATCACCCGAACAATGCCTGAATTTCACAGTGGACACAGTCAAACTGCAGCACTGATTGATGTCTTGGTCCAGGTTGCTGGCAGGAGGGCTCAGTGGTAGACATTTATTTTTCTTAGGCTCTGTGTGTATCCCAAGTGCATGGTGGATATAGTGAGTGCCTGATAAATAAAAAAAAATTAGGAAGAGTTTTTTTTTTTTCAGAATCAAGAGTTTTGACGACTGTTAGACCTGTTGTCCTGAGGAAAGGACTGTCGTGTGTGTGGAAGAGGCAACAGGTAAGCTGAAATCTCAGCTCTAACCTGGACAGTCTGGGAGAGCGTAAGGATCTCTAAGGACTTGTCTGCTCATCTATAAAAGGAGGCAATGCTGCTGCTATATCTAGAGTTGTTATAGTGACTCTAGAAACATATGAACACGGAACATTTCTAAGTCAATAACAAATATCCTTCAAGCGACAAACTTATTTTCTGTTGAAAACAAATCATGCGTGCGAGTGCGCGCACGCGCACGCGCGCGCGCACACACACACACACACGCACATGTAATATACATATAATATGAAAACACAAATATACACACCCATATACATATACACACATATACATATACATATACATATACATATACATATACATATACATGCACACGTACACATACACATACACATATACACATTTATATTGTCTAAGTACCATAACCAAATATAGGGTATATAATATTCACATATGTATAGTAATTGTTGTCTAAACACCTAAATCTGTTAAACGCAATACTAAACAGTAAAGCTCACAGAGAAATGTAAGGCATGGCATTCCTCCCAGCAGGGACGGATTTCTTCACCCTTGTCACCCTTCACCCTTGTCAATCCTCTGCCTCCCATCTGTAGAGAGAACAGCAGGCCGGACCAGCAAGCAAAGGGCAACCCATGGAAACAGAGCTGTCTCCCTAGTGTTCTTGAAAGCCGATAGGTTTGGGAACGAAGCTTTGGAGAGGAAAAGGTAACAGGACGTGTTATGCTAGGCATAGGATGCCAGATAAAACTGTGACATCGCCCTCCGCCCGAGCTTAGCCGCTCAGAGCTGTTGCCCAGTTAGAAGACCAGTCTGACGTTCAGGAAGAGTTTGCTGTCTGCCTCCATCTGCTTCTCTGAGTGTTTCTCTGAATCGTTCTAGTCTGAGTTGACAGATAATTTTCCAGGATATAATTAGTTGCTATTATCCAATTCAAAAACTCTTCTTTTTCAAACGAGCGCTCTCATCATCGTGGTGAGTCGCTGCCCATTCCGTTACCCTTAGCAGGCGTGCTAATATTGAAGCCAGACCATGCCCGCAGTGATGGCTTCCTCCATTTTGTTCGGTAAAGTTTTGCTGCCTCTCGGGAGAGTGTTTTACTAACTTTACACTGAGGATCAGAAGGGAGCTTTTATCTCCCTCAGACAAGCCTGATACTCACTTGAACTCATGTTTTCTCCTAACTTGGAAGACAAAGGGGAGGAACAAGTAACTCATTAGATTTGCTTCGGAATGTCAAAGGAGATGTCATGAGAGAGAATATTCTCCGAGACTCTGTCTGCTGCCTCTACCTCTCCCACCCCTGCTATGTGGGAGGGAGCCTTACTCTGACAGCTGTCTGGAGGAGAGCAATTTTTAGCCCTCCTTACCTACAGTTATCTGTCAAGGGGAATAGCATGATATTTAATACGGAGATGGTTTCTTTTTTAATGGGGAAAAAGCCTTTAATCCCAAACTTAACTATTTTAATGAGAGAAAGGAAGAAAGCCAGGCTATGGGAAGCTATCGGTAGTAAGTACTGGGCTCTGTTTCTAACCCTAACACAATTTCTCATCACTAAGGGACACCAAGTCTCCAACATGCTGCCTGCTCCTTCTGGAAACTCTTTAGAGACCTGCCAGGGAGTCGTGTACACCTTCACACTGACCAGAGCAGCCAAGGCACAATCTCTGCACCATGGTCAAGGTCACAGCCACACGTGGCCCAGCGGTTCCCTTGGCTGCTCCCCTGAGAGCCATCATTTTTTATTTTTAGACTCTTGGGTACCCTGCTCCTGCCTCTCCATCTTTTGAGGTAAGGGCTTCCCGTTTGATTCTTCACCCAGTGGTCTAGCCTTCCCTACTTAGGTTCAGAAGGAGCAAATAGTCAAGAAAAGAATGCATAAGCCACTAATTTGAGCGTGCCTACTGCTCTTAGAGCAAGGTTAGACATTGAAACAGAGGACACAAATCCACAAACAAGGAAAGCATTAAGCAGGAAGGTAGCTCTTGACGTTTATAAAACCACTGAGAATACTTTCCTTTGCTTTTCCTTAATGGCTTCAGTTTTGAGAGATTTTTGTCTGAAACACCAGCCTGCCTCGTACACTATTTGGACCCCCTTCTGCATCATACCTCTTTTACTGGAATAATAAGTGTTGTTTGCTGTATTCTTATTTAATAACAAGAGTAAATGGAGAATCACAGGTGCTTTAACCAGCACAATACAGTAAACAGGGATTTGCCAAGCTACTGACGTTCCGACCCAAGACGAGGAGCTGTGACCGTTTGCTCTGGGAAAGACTGATCATTGCAATTTAGTTTTATAAAAAAGACAAATTTGTTCTAGAAAAATACCGAAACCCTTCCACTGTTGCTCTCCATGGTCCCAGGTTTAGAGCCCTTTGGGGGTGAGATTTCAAGTCAGGATTTGTGCGGGGGTGGGGGTGGGGGTGGGGGTGGCAGGGAGGTATAGGTTGAGGATTTTATCTTTTTATTTCCTGCAGTAGTCTTAATGTCTGTGCCTGACGCTCACAGCTCAGTCAACAAGAAACAAAATATCTCGTGATCCCAAATGCAAGGGGTTTCTATTGCACCTCTCTGTAGAATGCTAGATGCTGGCAATCTATAACCCTGGGTAGAAATGAATGGGGGAGGGATGGAAAGGCAGGAACATGAGTCAAAAGAATGAGCACAATGCGGTTTCCCCCTATAGAGGCTGCTTTTTTTTTTTAAACTCTAAGCATCATTCACAGAAATTTGGTATCCATGGAGACGGATGCAGTACATGCTGAGGTTACAGATTATCAGCAGACACAAAAGGCTATCTATCCCATCTGACGCTATGTTTAAGATGTGAGAACATGTTTTGAAAACAGTATTGAATAATTAATGGATGTATGTCTTACGTAGGGACCTACAGATGTGTAAGGAAGGGTAAGGTCCAAACTATACAGCAAATGATCCGGGGCTGTTTGTCTCCATGTAAGTTTCTCAACAACCGTCAGCATTCTAGCTATTGTAAAATAGAACCTGTGAAAATGTTTCCATTGTGAATTTAAATGTTAACCCTGCCTTGGGTTAAAGAAAATATTGTCAAGTAGGAGATGGAATTTTCCTGTGGCCTTTATCAGAAAAGACTGATAAATAAGAAGGATGCCCTGAAAAACCAATAAGAAGAATATACCCGCCTTGTAGACTAGTGACCAAAAGACTGGGCAAAGCAGGAAAGGAAGAGAAACAATTGAGAACAAAGCTCTCTACCGTATGTTGACTTCATCAGGGGCTGAAGTGCTACCATTGAAAAGGGCCAAGAGTGTATTCGGAGAAAGAGAGGGTAAGGAGCACTCTGCACACAAGAAACCATTCAAGGGAGATGATGTTGGATCCTGTGACTTCTGGGAGACTCCATGGAGCCAATGTCCTTGGATGATAACACATAGCAGATACTGGACTCTATCGGGGCCACTGAAAGAGGAGGAGCAGATAGGTGGACTGATGGTGTCCAGCGAACCCAAACCTACCTGTTTCTGTCTCCCTAGAGCTGGGGTTACAAGTGTGTGCAGCGCCATGACTGGCTCGTGTTCGCGGGTAATAGGAACTCGTGCTCTCAAGACAAGCGTTTTATTGCGGGAACCATCTCCTCCCTCGTTCATGACTCAGTGTTCGATAAAGCACGTGATTTTTTTTTTCCTCTCTGGGTTCATATCAGCTAGGCTCCTAGTCCAGTTGGACTGCTGGAGTGACGTTTTATGTGTTTGTAGAATCTTCTTTCCGTCTCTGAACTAAAGTGTTTGATGTTCACATCCGTTCTCCACCACCATCATCTATTCGTGAGTGTGGTCCTTACACAGCCACATGTGGGTCCACCACCATCATCTATTCGTGAGTGTGGTCCTTACACAGCCACATGTGGGTCGTCTACTCAATGCAGAGTGCTGGCCCAAGGGCTGGAAACACAGTGCAGAGGAAGCTACGGAGATCTAACCACTAGTCTTAAAACGTTTAGTTCCAAATGATAATTTATGATTGAATACTTAAGAAAACAGCCTGGAAATAATGATTTGTTTTTTTATCAGTAGAGGATTCCTAAAGAGAATGCGTGGCTAGCTTTTGTTCAGGGAAATTTAGTTTTCAATGCTCTCAGGGAGCTAGTTACTTTAATATATCTTGTATCGTTAACAGTCAAGCTCTGATATGCATTTCACCTTTTGCACTGATAGTTTCTTATTGTTTACCAATTTTATAATGGCTCAAGAAATCAGTCAGTTTTAAATGCCTGTCTTGAAAAGGACTATAAATGATTTTCCAATTTTAAGCGTATGGAGACAATTTCCAATGGAGAAACATTTATATAACGTTGGAAATGGTGTGATTAACCCCTAGAGTACCAAGTAACTATATGTGTATATTGAAAATATAAATCCCTTATCAATATAAATGTCTAATCAATGACTGAAACAAAATACGAATCTTGGGGAAATGAACTGCTATAATGACAAGAAATATATTAGCTGTCCTGTCTGACTGACACAGACTTTTAAAAAAAAGCCATGGTCTTATCGTGTAGCCCTGGCTGTCCTGGAACTCATAAAGAGATGCCTACTGGATGCTAGTATTAGCGGTATGCTTCACCACACCTCTAGTTTCCTAAAGAAATGGGTTTTTACCAATGCTTTTGCCTTAGGAGCTGTTTTCTGTGATGCATTAGTATCCCAGGGCTTTTGTGGCAAAATTCCCACGATTATGTGTCTCTTGAAGAACAGAAATTTATTTCTTAACAGTCCAAAAAACAAGATTTAATCACAGTTTCTCCTGAAGTCTCTCTCCTTGGAGCACAGACACCACTTTTCTTTGTGTATCTTCACATGGTCTTCCTGCTATGTGCATCTGTGTCCTTATCCTACTGTGTAGATCTGTGTCCTTATCCTACTGTGTGCATCTGTGTCCTTATCCTACTGTGTGCATCTGTGTCCTTCTCCTACTGTGTGCGTCTGTGTCCTTCTCCTACTGTGTGCATCTGTGTCCTTGTCCTACTGTGTGCATCTGTGTCCTTGTCCTACTGTGTGCGTCTGTGTCCTTCTCCTACTGTGTGCATCTGTGTCCTTGTCCTACTGTGTGCATCTGTGTCCTTGTCCTACTGTGTGCGTCTGTGTCCTTCTCCTACTGTGTGCATCTGTGTCCTTGTCCTACTGTGTGCATCTGTGTCCTTGTCCTACTGTGTGCATCTGTGTCCTTGTCCTACTGTGTGCATCTGTGTCCTTGTCCTACTGTGTGCGTCTGTGTCCTTCTCCTACTGTGTGCATCTGTGTCCTTGTCCTACTGTGTGCGTCTGTGTCCTTCTCATACTGTGTGCATCTGTGTCCTTGTCCTACTGTGTGCGTCTGTGTCCTTCTCCTACTGTGTGCATCTGTGTCCTTGTCCTACTGTGTGCATCTGTGTCCTTGTCCTACTGTGTGCATCTGTGTCCTTCTCATACTGTGTGCATCTGTGTCCTTGTCCTACTATGTGCATCTGTGTCCTTCTCCTACTGTGTGCATCTGTGTCCTTGTCCTACTGTGTGCATCTGTGTCCTTGTCCTACTGTGTGCGTCTGTGTCCTTGTCCTACTGTGTGCGTCTGTGTCCTTCTCCTACAGGGTGTCTATGTCCTTACCTCGCTTTATACTGACACCAACCTTTGGACTGGAACCCACACCTGTTCCTCCTTCACTGCAATCATCCATTCCTATCTTCATTCTCTACCCTTCTTTCCAAATGATGTTGTGTTGGCCTCTAGAAGAACTAGAACTTGCTTCCTAGGGAGGAAGCAAGATTCATCCTCCCTCGAGTGCCAGCATCTTTGTAAGTGCCAGCATCTCAGCAGGGATTCTTTCTGCATCTCTAGCACCCTTTGCTTCTCCTGAAACATCTTCTGCTCACCTCAGACATCCCCCCTTCTTCACATCTGCTTGTGGTTCCTTCCGACTTTACCTCAGATGTGACTCTACTGAGAGAGACCCCACCGTTAAGACCAGAGTTTCTTGTCACTAACCCTCTATCCTGGGATTTCCCCCCATGGCATTGTCTACTTCTTGGTAGCTTAATTGCAAGTCTTCATCTGTCACAAGATTATTTTGCTAATAAGAACATAGCTATTTCAAACCCCTACTTGGAAACCTTCAATAATCGCGTTTCCTGGTGGTTAACATTCAAACTCCATTTTTTATCTTTTTTTTATCATCTCACTGAATGGCTGTGTGGAGGCACAGGACATTTTTCCTTTCCCACATCTTGTAGTTCTATCATTCTGAATCTACCAGGCGGTCCCTGAACATAACCTGTGTCTTCCTGCTGCACAGTCCTCCCCAGGGGGCATCCTCTTTCTTTTCCGAGAACTTCTGTTGTGTTTTTCCTTCGGGGGCGTTTGTGGCCTCTTCTTAATGCTATTATCAAGACATGCCTGTTAAACCTGGTGCCAAGAAAAAGGACTTTGCTAGAGATCAAATTCCATCAGTCTGTTCTCCCAAAGGCGTGCTGAACACCAACTACTGGATCCTTGTGCAAATACATTCAAAAAAGGTTCCATGAATGCATTTCACATCTGTAAACTATCTGAGAAATTCATCATCTTAGAGAACAGCAAGAGGAGAATGGTGTTTTTAAGGATTCCAGTAGAGAAAATACGCAGCTGAATTATAATGGAGGGAAAAGCAGAGTGGTCATTTCTATGAGTCATGGGTTATGAACTACTTAAGAAAGGGATTAAGAAAGGAAATGAAAAGGCTAAAAAATATGGCCACTCCCTTTAGATTATTTTTACGAATGATAAATTGCAAAAGATGTGGTCATTTCAAATGCTGTACTCCAGAGTTCATTCCAAAGTGTGTGTTAAAAATCGGCACCTGCAGCCGGGCAGAGGTGGCGCACGCCTGTAATCCCAGCACTCTGGGAGGCAGAGGCAGGCAGATTTCTGAGTTCGAGGCCAGCCTGGTCTACAGAGTGAGTTCCAGGACAGCCAGGGCTATACAGAGAAATCCTGTCTCAAAAAAAAAAAAAAAAAAAATCGGCACCTGCGGAGCAGCCGTTTCATGGTTTAACTCCATCCAGTAACCCTGACATTTGCATTCCTGTGGTGTTTGGAGTCAGATAGAAACCAGTCATCTTAGTATGGATCCAGATATACTGTTATATGGATCCTCACATTTCCCCCCAGTTATAAGTGTCAGGGAGAAGAGAATGAACAAACCACTTTAGGAACGGTGATCGGGTCTGTTGAAATCATTAAGCTCTTCCAATTAAAATGTAACAGACAGTGTAGATAGACAGTGCTGATGACCTAAGACAAAAACAGGGACTCAACTGACCACCATAACTGACTACATTACCTTGCTGGGGTGCCATAGGAAGATACCATGTACTGTCTGCTTTATACAACAAAAGCCAATAACCTCACATCTCTGCAGACTGGGATTCAGTGGAAGGTGCCAGTGGAGTTGGTGTCTGGAGGAGACTCTTCCAAACTGGCAGATAGCAGCCCCAGATTGAGACAGAGGAACTAACTCTTCCATCTTCTTAAAGGTACCGACAGCTCTATCAGATGTGAGCGCCATTGTCAAAGCTCACTTAGCTTTGATGGCCTTCATAAAATTTTCTTTTCCAAGTACAGGCAAAATAGAGGAGACTTCAACATACCAGTGTAGATGAGAAAGGAGACACGGCGTACTGACATGAAAAGACACCTCCTGAGAAGGACTGTCTTGGATGTCCAAGTACCTCCATGTCTTCTTGACCCTTGACCGGATCTGCCTCAAGTCCCCGGTAACTAAGCCATGGACACTTCGCCTTTGAACCTGCTCTGATTTAAGAATTAATCACATGTTCTCTTACATGTTTTCAGTAATATGCAATCTATTCCCACTTCTTGCACTCTGTCTTCATTTTCCATCTTCCCTACGATACCAGATCTACTTTTATCAAAGATATAAATGAATCTAATTTCCAGGGCTAATTCTCCATTTTTTTTTAATCCAGTTTTAACTTTACTAAGTTGATCATTGAAATACTTCATTAGGCTTCCAAGACACCACCCTCTCTCTCCTGGCTTTTCTGGGATCTCCTGCTAGCTTCTTCTCATTCTCTTTTGCCAGTTTTTTTTCTAATGACTTAACAGCAGACTGCCCACATCTTTGTGCTATAAAATCATTCCATCAGCACTCTCATCAACGGCCATGGTTTTGTGGATAAACAATGGCGTGCAAGCCCATGTGTAGAGCCCACAGTGCACTCTGAACTCCAGACTGATCTAGTCAACTGCCTATCTGATATCTCCATGTAGATACCGCCCAGGGAAAGGTATCATATTAAATCCTTATCCTCACCTGAAAATCTGTATCCCCCACTGTCTCTTAATCAATATTAGCTCCGTTTTCCACTTGATTGAAAATTTTAGAGAATCCATTACTTCCTCTTGGTAAACTCCTTATATGTCTAAAGCAATCCATTTCCCAATGGGTTGTCTTGCCAACTTACTGTCTCTAAGATCACTCTAACCCTAAGGCAGCCACGTCTAATCAATCCCAACAAATGCATTCTGTTTCACCACCGCCACAGTCTTTGACTTGTGTATTTCAACCGTTTCTTTGTTAGACTCCTTTCTTCCATATTGACCTTCACATAGCTGCTGGAAAGATCATGTTAAAATTAAATCATGTCTCATTTAAAGACCCATGACAATTAAAGTAAATGTTTAAGTTCTTACAGCGACTTAGAAAGCCCTCTGAGATCTGTTAGATCCATTACCATCGCCTGTACCTTACCAACCAATTTGCCCCCTCAAAGTCTTCGCATTTGGTGTCACCCTCTTGTCTGAATGCCACCTGAGTTCTGGTCCTTTATCAGCCTTGAGTCTGAAATCTAATATTCCCTCACACTGAGTTCTTGCTAAGATGCTTGATAGGACACAAACCCTTATCTGACTTAGTGTCTCCTTATTCTTTTGACACTATATTACCATCCCATGGTCTATACAACCTCATATTCATTAAGAGGAATTATTTTCTTCAGAAGAATCCAAATTTCATGAGGAAAAGACTTCTCATGCACTCTTTCTTGTATTAGTGAATGATGACTCTGTTGAAGTCAGTCATCTGGGAGCTGTTCATGATTCCCTTTTTGTATTTTAGGTCTTCAAACTTTTTCATTACTTCTACACACACACACACACACACACACACACACACACACACACATCCCTACATACCCCCACACACACTTAGACATGCACACATGCAGATGCATATGCACGGCAGTCCTAGAACCTGGACCTTTCACCTCTGTTTGGCTCTTACCCAAGTTCAGGCTAAGACGACCTCTCGTCAGTGCAGTGGGAGGTCCTACTGCACTGGTCCTACTGTAATGCTTTTGCTAACAATCCACAGAAATCTGTCTTCCATTGGAACCTTCTGAGAGGACGGCCCTTCCCGGAAGCAAGTTCTACTCTTCCTAGTCAGGTCTTCGGCAAACGTCCATGAAGCCATTCCTCAGTCTCTCTGCTCACTCTCACAAACCGTCCATGCCCTTTCCTAGTCTTTGAGTATGCCAGGCGTGGACCCGGGATGCACAGGTGACTGGCTTCCTTCCCACATTCAGATCTCTGCTGCAGGTTACATCATCAGAGCGGTCCCCGGATCATCCCAATTAATATAGCAAGCATGACCTCCACCGTCGACCACACTCAAACTAAGCACTGCTCTAGCTTCTGCCGTAATTCATTCTAAAGTCTTTCTTACAACCTGAAATCACATGTTTACTTATCTTTAGGTCTTCCTTCCTTCCTTCCTTCCTTCCTTCCTTTCTTTCTTTCCTCCTTTCTTTCTTTCTTTCTTTCTTTCTTTCTTTCTTTCTTTCTTTTTTGTAATTTAGAATCTCACTTAGTAGCCCAGGGTGACCTTGATCTTGCCTCAGCCGCCCAAGTCCTAGGATGACAACTGTGTACACGGGATTTTAATTTATTTTTAATCACATCTCTTCACCCTCAAAACGTAAACTGTGAGGAAGAAAAATACCCTATTCAATACTGTATCCTCATCTTTAACCCCCAGGGTTTCCTAAGATCAAAGGAATAAATAAATAACTTATTTCTCATATATATCCATTTCTCATATATATCCATTTCTCATATATATCCATTTCTCATAGATATATCCATTTCTCATAGATATATCCATTTCTCATATATATCCATTTCATAATATATATAATTTATACATATATATTTTATATTATATATACATATTGTATATGTATATATATACATATTATATATATACGTATTATGTATATGTGTATATATATATATATACACATATATATATACACATATATATATATATGACTTGGGAGTTTGCAATGTTGTGTCTCCCTCTAAAACATTTCTTTTTACCCAGATCTAAAGAAACGTTTGATTCCATAGTCTGAGACACATGCTCCTTTTATAGGCCTGTCATTGGTGTGGGATTAACAGGAAAGGGCACGAAACGTAAAAGAGAGAGGAGGAAAAGAAAAATAGGTTTTCCTCATAGTCTCCGGGGTGGGAATGGAGTGGGGCGGACTCCGGGGGAAGCAGAAACACCAGATGGGAACCGCAGAGATTTTTCAAGAGTGGGAAGGAAAATACAGAGATTAGCTGGGGCCCCTGGCAAAGGAACTGTCCCTAAATAGCTGTACCTCAGTACACTCTGGGAGAGGAAGCAGTTACCCCAGGCAGGCCTGCATAGACTCACGGTGTCCCGCCTCTTAAGTTACTTTAGTGGGGAATGAGCTGAGATCGCCCTGTTTTAATAACCCTGAGACTTTGCCTGAGAAGCTGGGAAGGAGGGAGAAGCACCCCCCATCCCCCCACCCACCCCACCCACCCCCAGCTCCCCGCAGCCAGGGCCACATGGATTCCCTTCTTCTTTGCTGCACCTACTAAGGAGCTCCAGCTCAGTTGCACAGTTGTGTGTGGATTGATTAACCATTAATGTTCTAGTTAAAGAAGATAAAAATGAATTAGTCAGAAATAAGCAACAAGCGGTCACGTGGGTATGTGCAGATCAACTCACACACGGCAAAATAGGAAACTTGATGCCATCGCTCGGCTCAGCCTGTCTTGTCTTGTTTTTGTTTCTGTTTTTATCGTTTGTTTTTTTTTTTTTTAAAACACCTAAAGTCCACAGAATTCAAAGTCTTTAAAAAATTGCTTCTGACTGTAGAAAACGTTTCTTGGGTCCTCCTGAGCGTGGGGGCACCTCAGCTAATCACAGGCGCGCGCGCGTGTGTACACACACACACACACACACACACACATTCTTCCCATAGTACAGTACTTTAAAATTAATAGCACATGCTGAGGAAAAACTAAACCCTTTGACGTCACTCTCGAAATGAGGAAACATAAACAGAAAAGGCTCCACTCCAGTAAGCTGCCGGCGCAGAAGCCGATTGGTCTCTGGTTTCCCTTGCCTGTGGCAACTGACAGGCTCAGCCAGCCTCCCGGGCCGGCTGCCTGCTCGCCCGCCCAGCCAGTCGCTCGCTCGCTGGGCACTGCAGCAGGCTCGGCTCTGTCCCAGCGCTCGCCCGCTCGCCTGCTCGGCTGCTCGGCTGGAAGAAAAGTGTCCTCGCCCAGTCGCCCGCCCGGAGAGAGCCTCCGTCTCCCTTCTTTCTCTGAGTCCTTTAGCAGTTTCTTTCTTTCCTTTTTTTTTCTTTTTCTTTTTTTTTTGAAATATTTTCTTTCTTTCTTTTTTTTTTATAAAATTTGCATAACTATACTGCTAATCCTGGATGAGGTTGCTGGATTCTGCAGCACAACTCTTCATGAACAAGCCGCACCGCTCAGAGATTTCACGGCACTCAGAGGTCACAGAACAGCCACTATGGTTAAATGTCTTGTTTAATGGTTGAGGTAGGTACGACAAATTTAAGCGGCAAGTTCATTTTCCTTGAGAGTACAGAGATTCGCAGGGAGACAGGCGCCAGGGTTTTTGTTTTTATTGAAAATGGACCGGTACCTATATATACATGTATATATGTGTATGTATGTATGTTTGCATTTTTGTCTGATTGTTCCTACAGCAGCTTTTGAATTTCCTTCCTTTTTCTAAGCAAACTAAGCGTCGTCACTTGCTCTGAATTAACTCTTTGAGGGCAACAGGGTTTAGCAGAAGACTGGGCATTCTCTGAACTTTGAGCCATCACAGAGGACCACCCCGCCCCCAGGCCCAGCCTCCCCCTCCCCCGCCCCCCCCTCCATATGTCTTGAAATGAGTACAGTATTTCTTCTCCATTAGAAATTTTAGAATTGGGTCATTTTTCAATTTCGCTAGGACGGGACAGGAAAATATTGGTGAAGGGCTACGAACCGGTGGAGGTGAAAACCAGGTTGATCTGTGTGGATTTGCTTTCTCTTGGGTTTGTTGGTTGGTCGGGAGCAGACCTCAAAATGAAGAAAGTGGTCCTTACTGCTGGCAGTGGGAGAGCAGAGTCGATCTGGTAGAGGGCTGGGGGGTAGGGGTGGGGGGGTGGGGATGGGGGGGATGTTGAGAAAAATCTACTTTATTATCTTGCTGCATTTTATAAAAAGCCTATCTGTAGTCTCAAAGTTAGCAGAGGAGAAGCAGGTTTGGGTCCTGTGGGCAAGGATTTAAAGTCTTTCTGTTTATGAAGGAAAATAAAACTTGATTATCACTTCAAGGATTCGGTAATTATCTTTTCCTGAAGGGTTTGAAAGCAGAGTCAGATATTTAATTAGGGACTTAAGTGATGGAGCCTGGGGACTGATTAATCATCCAAAAACTCAGCGCTCTCATGGGCTCTGGCCAGAGACCATTGCAAGAGAGGAGACAAGCCACACACATATATTCGTGCACAGTAAACTCACTGGCGGCTGCAGAGAGTGCAGCAGAACACAGATTCGGCGTTTCCAGCCACACAGTATTCCGTGTCTAAGGGGACCTTGCTAGGAGTCTTCCCTTATCCGGCAATCAATTTTTTGTAAAAGCAATTCAAATAGTGCCCAGTTATCACAGGCTTCCTTATCAGAGAGTTATGCAATAACAGATGAGACGGAATTATTCGAAACCATTCCCCTCCCCTGCTCCACGGGCTTCTGACTTGTTCTCCTTAAAGTTTCTATTCTCAACACTGAGAACTAGAAAGGTGTGGAAACTGGGTCAGTAGCGGTAGCCCTGAGAACACGGGCGCAAACACTGCGTTCTCAAGGGTTAACAGTTAACTGCCCAAGGTACCTAGTTAAAGAACAGCGAGAAATATTAGCTCCGAGTGGCAGAGGGTGTGCTGTGAATGGACAATTGCTTTTCCACAGTGCCTGCTGGGGGAACAAGGACTTTGTGTGTCTGTGAATGCCCAACTGCAGCTCCTCCATTTCCTCCGCTTTATCTTTTATTCCTGGCTGGGGAAACAAAGAGGTACCAGTGGTGCTGTCTTGAGTGACATTTGCTCCAGTAAAATGAAGTCCCTTTGTATTGCAAGTTAACTAGCAACCGTTTCCAAATCCGAATTCTCCTGACAAGGCTGTCTACCTGCCTCTGAGCTGCCTGATTTTCAGAGGGCCCACTCCACTGAGCATGTGCCAGCGAAGAGCATATTTTAGCAAAGTGGTTTGGAGGAACTTTTTTTTTTGTTGTTTTGTTTTGTTTTGTTTTTTTTGAATGAAGCCACTTAGGACAAGGATGGAAAACTCCAAGATGTGTCAGAGACAGACATCAGCTTAAAGAAAACAATGGCACCAGGACACCTTTTAACGCTGTCCACTGTGTTTGGCACAAAGCCACCCGTTGCTGAAACGGATTAAAAACCCTAGCCAAAATGTTTGCCGAGAATTTACCAAACACGCCCTGTAAGTTACCTAAAGTAACTTTAAAACCTGGAATTTTTAACTGTTTTTGGAGAAATGATTTTTGGTGTTAAATTCCCAATGAAAATATAATCTAGAAGCTGTCAGTGATCAAGAAGAGGGCATCCCCATGTCAGAAGGTGTTATCCTCAGCCAGAAGGGGGATGTACACGCAAAACTAAAATGGCCAAACTTCCTCCAAGTGGAAAGGTAGCACCAGGAAATGCCTCTGTCCAATAACCATTCTTCCAAGGTCTAACTTGGTGTTTGCCAGACAAAACAAAACAAAACAAAACAAAACAAAACAAAACAAAACAAAACAAAAGAAAAACAAGGGAAGCTGCTAGTTGACTCACATAGCATAGTGCTGGAAGGAACGTATTAAGAAGCCAATCCAGCTCACGTCCACAAGTCCTTCATTATATTAAACACAACTCTCACATTTAAGCATCAGAGAGGATTCGTGAACATCATCTAGCTAAGAGCTGTTTTATGTGGTTTATCTCACAATTCAGAGGCGGTGTATAACTTAGGAAGGAACACTCCATGTACACGAACCATCCCAAGAATTCATCATCCTGAGAATTCAGTTCACACAGCCCAGTGGGGTCTTGAGTCCGGGTAGGCGTGTTTCCTAGCAGGTACAGCTCCCCGAAGAAGCTAAATGGGAACGTTGGGAAGATTCACCTGGGCCGTCACACTGTACTGAAGTCATTTCCATAACCGCTTCATGGTGGTAGCACCCGGTTCCCTTCACATCTGCGCTCCAGGAGCACAGCTTTCTCCCCACTAGAGTGTCCCAGACACTTGACGCCACGCCCTTCCGGACATCCTTGCCTTCACGCGTGACATGGCGCCGGCTTGGTTTCTCTGTAGACTTGAAAGTGCTTGATATTGACGTGTGAACCAAAAAGAAAAGGCCCTATAGGGACCCCAAGTGACCAATGTCTATATACCCAGGCATGTTTAGAAACTTAACCAGCAAGAAGGCAATGTGTCAGCGTTCTAATAGTAAATCAAAGCATTTAAATTCCCGCCACAAGGATTATTTAACCATTTGAGCAGGCTAACTTTTAATTAAGAGAGTGAGCTTAGACACACCAGATGAGGGCGTCAGATCCTATTACAGATCATCGTGAGCAACCATGCGGTTGCTGGGATTTGAACTCAGGACCCTCTGGTCCAAGACTCATACCCTCATTTAGGTACCCGTCAGCTAGCGGGCACTAAGCCACTCAGTCATTCTTGACCTTTGTGTCTCCATCTGTATTACAAACTGTTGGAATAGATCATTTCTAACGTGCCTTTAGGACACACTTTTTATGGTTGTTTTTACCTTCAACCCGAGGTTTGTGGCTATATGTAAATGTGAAAAGTTTTATTCCAACTTTTATTCAAAAAAAGAAAAAAATATATCACAAGTGACCCGCTCGCTGCTGCTGCTGTCCACCACGCTTCCGGCATGTCAAATACTTCCAACCTGAAGTCAACACAAAGACTTGTGGGTCGGAGAGCTGGCTCCGTGGATAAAGTGCTTGTTGAGCGAGCATGAGGTCCTGAGTTCGAATCCTCCACGGGCTTGTGAGAGCTGAGCATGACATCACGTGTCTATAACCACGGCACCCGAGGGACAGAAGCAGGAGGATGCTGGGAGTTCACTAGCTGGCGGACATAGTCCAAAAGGCAAGCGCTGGGTTCAGAAAAGGACTCTGTCTCATTAAAACAAAAACAAACAAGCAAAAACAAACAAAAAAAAATATAACACAGAAATAAACAAAAGAGAATTGTGGGGAAGACACAGGAGGTCAAACTCTGGTCCTTCAGAAGCATATACACCCACACATCTACATCTGCACACAAGAGACCATAGGCGCACGCACGCAGGCACACACAGAGTTTGGAAGGGAGATAGTAAAAAGAAAAACTGTGCAGAAGAGGCAGGTGGCTGCAAGTTAGACTGCAAGAAGTCAGTTTGGGTCCATATTGGCACTAACGTGGTCAGGCGGAGAGAGAGACCACGATTCTTTCGCGGTGGTGATCTCAAAAACTAGCGCGTCCAGAAGTGCCCGGCTTTGCCATACATTGACTTACTTTATTCGCCAGCCTGAGATGGAGAATAAAACTCACGCGTGGGGTTTTCTTCGGCATTCCTTGGGGTACAGGAAGAATCCTTTGGAGATGGTGAAAGCAGCCCCAGATCACAACAGCCGTTTGACAGTAATGGGGAGGACTGGCGGCCATGATGTCCTGTGATGTCTACGCTGTGCGAAGTACTCTCAGCTTCTGGGAGCTTCTGACAGTGGTTCCTGGGTCACTCGTGTGAGGTTGTGGGGGTAAACTTTCCAAGTCAGGGAGGCCTTCGTTTGCTTGTCTTTAAGGCTCGTTGGTGCTTTTCGTGGTCCATCCTGCTCTTTACGCTGACGAGGTTCATACTGAACCATTAGCCGGGATGGAAGATCTCCCATCCCTTTCTCTTCACCATTCCTCTTTAGACTTTAGCCCCAGGTCCTGAGTCAAGTTTATATAATTCTTCCTCTAAAATAATCACATTATCAATGAAAAACGAAAGCAATCACAAGCCCCGGGCTTGGAGAATTTCTCCCAGAAAGACTGTCCGCTCCCCCTGGGAAAGTTTTCTCTCTTTGCTGTATTTATCTCCTGTAAAGTGGTACCCCTCTACGCTGGAGTATTTCCTGAGACGGCAAAGGGGCACAGTCTGTGTTTGGGGCAGATGGGACATCATCGTCGTAAGACGGGCGTCTTTTCCCTAACTGCCAGTCGTTCTTAAGTTTCCCGGCCGCTTTCCTTGGTCTTGCTCTCGCCCCAGATCACTTTAGAGAATAACCCAAAAACACCTCGCGTCTACTACGAGGCCTGAGCCCCGGTGCCGGCCCGCAGGCTCATCCCACTGCTTGGCTTCGATGTAGTTCAACCATCCTAAACCAGACTCGGCTCCATCCTGTGTGGCCAGGACGGCTGGCGGCGTTGCCAGGCCAAGGTCTGCAATCAACGGGGGGATAAAGAACAGACTTGTTGTTCAGATAAACCTAGAAACAGCTTGGCAGGACACAGAAGGCTAGTACGCGCAGGTGATTCTTACTGATATTCTGTAAATATATCAATATGTTAAAACAAACAAACAATCCAGAACAACAACAACAACAGCAACAGCAACAACAACAACAACAAACACACCAAAACCCTAAATACTGTCATCATCACTATCGGGACACATTGAGATCTGTAAGCAATAGAGTGTGAAAACGGTAACTGAAGCCAGTAACCCAGCATGAAAAGCTCCTTCCTCCCTTTGCTCCTCCTCCTCCTCCTCTTTACATTGTTTCCCCACCTCCTCTCTCCTCTGTTCTGTCCTCCCTTCCTATGCCATCTCCTCCCCTCCCCTCCCCTCCCCTCCCCTCCCCTCCCCTTCCGCCACTCCCTCTGGCCTTCCTTCCCTTCCCCTCCCCTGCCCTCCCCTCTCTTTCCTCTTCTCCTTTCCCCTCTGTCCTTCCATACCCTGCCCTCCCCTCCCATGTCCCCTCTCCTCCCCTCCCCTCCCCTCTCTTCCCATCCTCTCCCCTCCCCTCCCATGCTCTCCCCTCTCTTCACCCCCTCCCCTCCCCTCTCTCCGTCACCTGTAAGGGAAGATGAACAAAATGGAGAGTCACACAAAGGTTTTGGATGGTTTTCATTGCACAAAATTCAGAAAATGTTCGCTGTGGTTTTTTTTTCCTTTCCAGTAACTGCTGTGCCCATTTAAGAGGCACGTAAGAGCAGGGTCTCTGCATCGTCCGTCTGTGAGATGGAGGGACACAGCTGATTAGGGATGGGGGTCATGTTTCTGTGGACCGAGGTATAGATATGGGAGGTGATTGTGAGCTTTGGTTGGTCAGATCTTGATATCTAAGAGATAATATTGAGTAATAGCTCTCATGCCTTCCAACTCTATTGATCTTAGCATTATAATACAATCATTTTTGCATTGTCATATAAGAATCAGAAACTAACTGAGCCCAACAATAAATGAATTGCTATTACTTTATGTCAAGGTAATTAAATACCATTGTTACTTAAGAGAATGAAGTGGACCCACACACAAAAGATCTGTAGGGATTTTTCAGATATATAAAACAGAAAAGCATCTACATTGATATTTGTCTTAATATGTAGAGCGTCAGTATATTCTCAGAGAAAATCTCTGGAAATCTAGATTTAAAAAGTCTTTAAAAATTCTTCTAAGAAAAGAACCTAAAATGCAGAGGTGAAAACTTCGTTTTTGTGGATTCTGGAGAGTTGTTCACGTTTCCCCTACACACTGAATTTACAGCAGAAACCATTTTGCTGATGCGTTTGTGACGCTGCCTGGTGTTAGACATTGAAAACTATGCTAGAAAATGAAGGAAAGGGGATTTCTATTTGGCTTTGAATTTATGCCATGTGTTTTTGAAACTGCCTAAAGGAGAGAATGCTCTGCAAGTATGGGTTATGGGGCAGGAAATTACTGATAACAGTGCAGAATGCTCGGGAAGTAGGGGTCATGGACAGGAAACATGGAGACCTCAAAGTATAGAATGTTCTAGAAGAGTCATGGACAGGAAACATGGAGACCTCAAAGTATAGAATGTTCTAGAAGAGTCCTGGACAGAAATCATGGAGACCTCAAAGTATAGAATGTTCTGGAAGTAAGGGTCATGGACAGGAAACATGGAGACCTCAAAGTATAGAATGTTCTAGAAGAGTCCTGGACAGAAACCATGGAGACCTCAAAGTATAGAATGTTCTGGAAGTAAGGGTCATAGACAGGAAACATGAAGACCTCAAAGTAGAGAGTGTTCTGGAAGTAAGGGTCATGGACAGGAAACATGGAGACCTCAAAGTAGAGAATGTTCTAGAAGAGTCTTGGACAGAAACCATAGAGAACTGGACAGGGCACTTGAGTAACCCTGGGCCACCATCACCACCCTAGCTTTACTTTTCCTCAGTCTAGAATGAGGAGCTTTGTCAAGACCAAAGTTCCTTTCAGCTTGGCACTGGCTCTACCAATATATGTTACATATTTTACTGGTTTGAGCAATCAGCTAAATTACCTGCTTTAACATTGGTTCCGTTTCACTTAACTTTCAGGTTAATTAAGCACGAAAAGTTTATAATTTTCGCAAATTGTCTTGAAGGAAACGGAATATCTTAGGGAAACTTTTAAAGTAAATTCACACCATAATATCGGTTATTTTAGAAAACATTATTTATATTAATATGTTCATGTGGTAGGCATGCAAACAACGAATGCTGGTTTGGGTTTGAATTTGATTTATGCATTTCTTGGTTTTCCATGAGGAAAAAAAAATACCTTCATTTCCCTTTCCCATTATGCCAGGCTCCAGCTGTGCCCAGGGAGAAGAAAGAGCTCAGTCATTCACGAGTGTAGACGACATTCTCATGAGAGGGGATGCCCTGACAAGATGGAGGGCTAAAGAATGTGTCGATTTAGAAAAGGTCACTAACTCTAAAAAGAGCTGTTTCCGGTGTGGTGGAAACGCGCCTCTTCCTGAGTCCTTCACACGACTGCCTCACACTTTCAAAGAAACGAAAACATAACTTCACTCTGGCTTTTCATTCAGTTTAGAAACTTTATTCTTCACGGAACATATCATCTGGTCATTTGTCTCCTATTTCCTTGAGGTCTTTTATTTGGAGAGAGGGATAATCTTTGACCTTCAGATAAAAAGGAATGGGTATCTGTGTGCAGAACATTCTAACATGTTCTTCTATACTTTCTTCTAACTATTAAACCTCATCGTGTTAGAAAGGTGCTTCAGGAGCTTATAAATACAAACAGCTGATATTTGTTTCCCTCTGTGTGTTTTTAAGCAATTCCGATGCCTTAGGCCGCAAGTGACATTTCAGCAAAGAGATCCATGGAGCAGGCCTTCTCCAGCTTGAAACAGAGGCAAAGTTCTGGGGCCAGGGGTCAGCTCTGGTCTAGCACCTGTAAGGTCACAGGACAGATCCCCAGAATCACAGGGGGGGAGGGGGACTCCAAATGTCTACATTCCTGTCAAAACTAACAGGTGACTTGGAAGTCAGGGTGACTTCACATATACTGTCCCTTCTAACACAAAGCTTTAAAAACTAAATGCATCAGATACTTATTGAATCAAATGGCAAAACATAATTTAAAACAAAATATGCTTATGTGTTTGTGGGGTGGGAGGAAAGAAAGAAACAGGAAGAGAAAAGGAAGATCCACTCGTTTTTTAAAGAGCCCTGGATTTGTAACTGAAAACCCCGGAGTTTGGGTTCTTGATGCAACAACCATACTCTTGGCAGCAAGGTGCTTAGCATTTTTGGTTTCCGTGTCTCTGAAATGTAACTGGCAGCACAGCACTCTTGTTTAGTGAGGATCGGCTAGCCCATTTTAAAAGCAAGGGACTTGAGACTGAAAGCCATCCAGACCTGCAGAGCCAGGATTCCGCTTCTACACTTTGCTGGCAAGTCTTAACCGTCCTTCCGTGTTTTCAGCTCATCTCCATTCATTCTGAGCATAACTTGGAAAACGGTTTTAAACTATTTACACAAAGCACAAGAACATCTGTTTAAGAAAACATCAAAGCATTCTTCTAACTGTATTTCTACACGTGAGCTTCCAAAGTAAGGGGAAATCATGCTCCTTCGTTTTTAATGCCCTGGGAGTTGATGCTTCGAATGTCAGGAGGGTAGTTTGTCCCAGTGGTTATAAGAATATTCAGGCGGCATTGGGGGGGGGGGCGGGAGAGGGGAGGGGGGCGGTCACTCTTGCTCTCTGACCATGTACAAATCACCTCTCTCTACTATGGTTTCGGCGATGAAGGTGTTTATGGCATATCTCGTAAAGTGTAAAAGGGATGTGGGGTTCTTTTATTTGTTGAGCATATAGAGAACAAAGTAATAAGGGTGTAATTCTATCAGCTGGCTCTGTTCACTTCTATGAGGTTTTGGATTATTACGTGAACACTGTTCTGCTGAGGGCTTATAACATTTGCGATGAATGTATTTTTTGGTTACAGTTTGGAGTTTCTCCTCTGAATTCATGTGCTGGGCTTGAGCCCCAGTGCAGCTCTATGAGGAAGTGGAGCTTTGTAAGGAGCAGTGCGTTCATGGCGCAGTTTTCACGAAGGGGTTGGTGTGGCCATTGGGTGGCTTCCTTACCCTGAGAGCGGGTTGCCATACACGTGCCCGGGTCCCACCTCAGTCCTTTCTCAGTGGCTTGTTCGTACCATCTCAGCTTCTGTCCTAAGGTCATAGTAGGTTGCCAGCTGTTGGAGTTCTGCTTGCAAGCCTCCCAGTCTCCAGAACTGTAAAAATATGTTTCTTTATAAATTGCCCCATCTCGAATATCATGTGGTGGCATCAGGAAATGACCTGGGTTGTTTTCTTGCCTTTCCTGTGTTAAACTATCGCACGTATAACCTAAATTATAAATGTATTGATCATTCATTTGCTGCCACCAAGACGCCCCAAGACTCCCAGGGACCGAACCATCAACCAAGGGGCACACATGGTTCCAGCCAAAAATGTGGCAGAGGAAGGCCATGCTGGGCATCAGTGGGAGGAGTGGTCCTTGGTCAGGTGAAGGCTCAACAGAAGCCCAAACAAAGGGAAACTGGGGGGGGGGAGGGAGTATGTTGTGTGGAGAGACATATACGTCGAGGCAGGGGGAAGGAGGAAGGGGAGGGGTTGGGGGTCTTAGGGGAGGGGAGATATCAGGAAAGGTTTTACCATTGGCAATGTATTGAAGACAATATTCAATAAATAAAAAATAATAAATTTAAAAAAAAGAAAAGGAAAGAAAATCTCCGTACCTTCGTGTGTTATTCAAGTTGCCAGGGTTGGTTCATGCCAGCATCTGGGATCCTGACATAGGAGAAGCACCCCAAGTTTGAGGCAAGCATGAGATGTAGAGTTCGTTTGAGGTCAGTCTGGGCTCCACAATGAGACCTTTTCTTAAAACAGATAGAGAACCCCAATTACTCAAGTGGAGACAACCGCTTTCCCTATGGTCAGCATACCAGAATCTCCTCACGCCACCTCCATGCTTTCCTTTGACGCTGTGTCTTGAGACTTCGTGTAAAACGCTTCATGCAGTTGCGCATTGTTTATTTGAAGGAGTGCATGAGATTTGTCCACTGTGCTGAGGAAGGCATTGGACTGTGTCCAGTTTCTCACATGATGGAGAGTGCCAGCCCAAGTCTTTAGGAGCGTAGACCCTCTGTTTCTGTCACTGGAAATAAAGCTCCTGGGCTTGAGGAGATCATGCTGAACATTAGTGGAAAATTCAGGATTTCTCAAAGATGTTTAAGACTTGACGTTTTCAACAAGAGTCCATTTCACCCTATCGTCCACATCAGCATTTCCGTTAGGTGCAGGGTAAAGGTCATCCTGACTAAACGAGTCACAAGCATACAAATATCTTTGTTGGCAGGTCCAGTCATTCTCTATTTTAATTATTAAAAAAATCCTTCATACATTTGTTTTTTTTTTATTTATTTATTTATTTATTTATTTATTTATTATTGAATATATACTTTATTTACATTTTATTCCGCTTTTCCTGTTCCCCCATCCACCCCTTCCCACTTCCCTGTTCTGGTATTCCCCTACACTGATACATTGAACCTTTCCAGCACCAGGGTCCACTCCTTCCTTCCTTCTCGGATATCATTTGGTATGTGGATTGTGTCTTTGGTGTCCCAAGATTCTTTTGTCTGTTTGCTTTGGTATCTTTGCTTCCTCTAAGTGGTGGAAGCATTTCTTCCATTGGCAACATTTCCTGTTTTATTCTTTGCTAATGTCTCTTGGAGTCTCTACATTTTTTCTATGAATTTTAGAAGTTAGATTCTTCGCCATAAAACCAACCAATGAGGCAAATGAAGAGTTGGGATACAAGTTCATCTGAGCTCCTTCCTGGGCCTTGGTTTCTAAGCTTACTGTACCCACTTCCATTTCACGGGTCTTTATCATCACGCAATCTTCTACAATCTTCTTCTACTGCCTTTGTGGCATTTCTTGTTCCTTCTATTAGTAGGTGCTTAGTATTTTGTCCTGATATAAATTGTACCTCTTCAGTTTCAACTTTTTGCTTCCAATATTCATGAAAACTCTGTGTGTGTGTGTGTGTGTTTATGTGTGTCCTGTTTACTAGCCACAGCCTTACTAAACCCATGAGTTTAAGTACTTTGTACATTCTTTTGATTTTTCAACCAAATAATTATATTATCCAAAAATACTGGAGGTCGTCTGCCTTCATTTTGAATACTGGTCCCTTTTGTTGATTTACTGGCTAAGAATCTCGTAACTCACTAAAAGATCAATAGTAGACAGTATCATTCCTGTCCTCATCGGAAGGAAAGCCCTCAGCAGTCAGCCATTAAGTATAATATTCTTCATAGCATGTAGACAAAAATCTTTTATCCCCTGTGTGCTAAGCATTTAACTTAAGTACTCTTTCTGATATCAAATGTATGGGTTTTTTTAAAAAAATTTTTTTTACTCTCTTATAGTGGCTTTGAACGTCAAATCAAGTTGACATCCTGGAATAAATCTAGTTTGGTTAGGATATGTCGTGCTCACATGTCTGTCCATCTGTTTGTCTGTCTGTCTCTGTCTCTATCTCTTTGTGTGTGTGTGTGTGTGTGTGTGTGTGTGTGTGTGTGTTACTGGAGATCAAACCCAGGGTCCTGCACATATGAAATGAATGTTCAAAAAAAAAACAAGAAATGAGTGTTTTGCCACTGAGGCATCCTAAGCCCTTTATACTCTTAAAAAATAATCTAAATCACACCACAAATTTCACATATTTCTCTCCCATTCTTTCTGCTGTCTGTTTCTAGGCATATATATGTACATATATATGTACATACATATATCTACATATATATATGTAGATTTATATATCTACACATACATATACACACACACACATATTTTGAAGGTTGGTTTTCTTTATCAGTTGAAAATAATGTCAATTTTTAAGTTTTTTGGACCAGTTTGTTGTTTACAAGTCCATCTATTGATTGGCAGATATGTTACAATTGTTTGGTTTGTCAGTAAGCATGATGGTATTCTAATATGCTTGCCAACTTACTATACACAATTTTGAGGCTTACAATTTGTTAAAGCTTTGCCCATCCCTATGAAATGAATGATTATGCAGTTACTAAGTACAGTTCTCCACATATATCAATTAGAAAGTCACTGACCGTATCATGTAAACATTCTGTGTTTGTACTGCTTTTCCCACTTCAAACAAGCATATTAAAAACTGCCTCATAGCTGAGGACACATCTGATTCCCTTTTAGCTTTTTCACTTATTCATATGTTGCATTAAACAATTTGAAATTTCATTTTTATAGCTCAAGGTTAAATATAAAAAATTATATTAATTTTAGATTAGTATTAATAAATAAACAATTACTATAAATTTTGCTAATATTGTAATGTTATGCTTTTAAGTCCTATCTTTACAGTTTGGAGGAAATAACTGATCCTTGTAGGACAAGATCTCATAAAGGTTTGTGTCCATTGAAAGATTTCAGTACAGACACAGATACACACTACCTAGGGTCTTAAATTTTCCATGGATCTGTATAAAGAAAAAAGTCTGAAAAAAATGAGGATAATAGTAAAAATATGAGAGTTACTTAGTATAATTATACATTTAGAATTAAAACTCTACTCTACAGGAATGTGATCATTGTATTATATCCCTTACATAGGTTTATCCTTGTTTGTTTGTTGATTGTTGTCTTTGAGTCTACGTTAACCATTCCTAAATCTGTTAATCAAGCATTGTTAGTTAGGGCCTGAATGTCCTCTTATTCTCTACCCTTTTGTCTTTGAATTTTATGTTTATAATTTAGAATTGCCCCCTTTACAAGCCAAAGGTTAGTATAGTTTGTTTTTATCACTTTGACGATAGTTGGGTTTTATGTGTGTGTGTGTGTTGTATTACTTTGTGGAGTATTTAGTCCTTTTATGTTTAGTGTAATCATCTAGTCTACATTATGTATATAGTCTTTGTTGATCTGCTTTCATTTCAACTTTCATTCTTTTGGATTGAGCATTGTTATCATTGGGTTGCCTCCTCTCTCATTACCTCATTTTTTAAAAATTCTTTCGTACTTTTATACTAATGGAGGATACAGGATACTTCTATGATCTAACCGGGGTATGATGAGCATTAGTACTCTGTCTTTCAAGGGGAGTGTAAGAGCTTTGGCATCCTTGGCTGCCTTTGCATAACCATGCTATTGGCAGACATCTAACTTTACATGATTTAAGTACCCCAGTGATAATTATCAGGGCAGCATTATGCAATCATATACATTATTCCCTGCATACGGTGTGGCAATGACATCATTCAAGAGTTATTTCGGTCTGCAATAGCTTTACTTTATGGTCATGTCTGAACCATCCTTTTCCTGGAAATGAACTTTCCCATTGGTAATTCCACAGATAAACTTGGAGATAATCTTATACTGTCCGATTCTTTAAATTGTCTTGCTGTCATTCAGCATTTCAGAAGTATTTCTATTAATCATTTTTAATACTGATTATACCTCATTCTGCCTTGCTTTCTTAATAGTTCAGCTGTATGTGTCTTATAGATTTGAATCCACCTACTATTTTTCTTTCATACAATACATCCCAACAACATCTTCCACACACTTTCCTCCTCCCAGTTCCCCTCCACCTCCCCTCTCCCCCAGATCCACTCCGCTCTCTCTTGTCACAGAAAAGAGCAGGCCTCTCAGGAACAGCAAGAGAAGGCAGTGCAACAAGATCCTACAAGGCCAGACAGAAACCCTCACATCAAGTTTGGATGAGACAACCCAGTAGGAAGAAAGGGGTCCTCAGAGCAGGCAAAAGAATCAGAGATGTCCCAACTTCCACCGTCAGTAGTCCCACAAGAGAACCAAGCCAACAAACTAACGTACATGCTGAGGACATAGCATGGATCCATGCATTCTCAGACTCCAGAACTGCTGCTTGATATTTCTTTTAAACCAATATCTCACTATCAATTTCTGTTTTTAGGTCTATATAATCTGCCACTAAATCCATTAAATGATTTTTAACTATGTTATGTTTTCAATCATACTTTCTTTTTTCAAAAATCTTTATAAAATTATTTTATTTATTTACATTCCAAAAGTTGCTCCCCTCTGCCCATTCTCCCCTTCCAGAGTTCTTCACTCCATCTTCCTTCAACCACCACCTCTGAGAGGGTGCTCTCCCACACACCGTCCTATCCCCACATCAGACCCTCGAGAATCCCCCTTCCTTGAATATCAAGTCTCCATGGGATTAAGCATATCCTCTCCCACTGAGGCCCTACAAGGCACACCTCTGCTACATATGTGCCTAGGGCCACAAACTAGACCATGTATGTTCCATGGTTTATGGCTTAGACTATGGGAGCTCTGAAGGATACACATTAGTAAGCACTGATGAGGCTCTCAGAGGACATCCATGCCAGGATCCTGTCTGCACACACAATATGGCCTCAGAAGTAGTGTCAGGATTTGATGTGCACACACAGGATGGATCTCAAGTTGGGATGGTCAATAAGAGGTCTTTCTTTCAGTCTCTGCTCCAATTTTGCCCCAGCATTTCCTTCAGGAAAGGAACAATTTTGGGTTGAAATTTTTGAGATGTGTGAACCCTAACCCTAACCCTAACCCTAACTGCAACCCTAACCCTAACCCTAATTCTAACACTAACCCTAACCCTAACCTTAAACTTAAACCTTACCTAACCCTAACCCTAACCCTAACCCTAACCCTAACCCTAACCCTAACACTTATCTAACCCTAACCCTAACCTAACCCTAACCCTAACCTCTGCTTGAACTGGAGCTGTTCTCTTTGGATTCCATCTCCACTGTTAGGCATTTCGTCTAATGTCATCCCCATTGAGTCCTGGGAGCCTCTCACATCCAAGGTCTCTGGGATGTTCTAGAGGTCCCCCCACTGCTACATATTTTGATTTATCCTCCTGCCCCTCTGGGCATCCCTTCTGTGTTTCTCCATGCTTGATCCTGCCCCTACTTTTCCCCTCCCCTTTCCCACCCAGTTTCCTCTCTCCCTCTGTCTGACTCCCATGATTATTTTGTTCACCTTCTAAGTAGGTTTCAGGTATCCACACTTGAGCCTTCCTTCTTGTTAAGCTTCCTATGGCCTGTGAGGTGTATCATGGGTATTCTCAAATTTTGGCTAATATCCACTTATCAGTGAGTGCGGACCATGTATATGTCCTTTTGGGTCTCAGTTACCTCATACAGGATGATATTTTCTAGTTCCATCCATTTTCCTGCAAAATTCATGATGCTCTTGTTTTTAATAGCTGAATAGTATTCAATTGAATAAATGTACCACATTTTCTGTATCCATTCTTTGCTTGAGGGGCATCTGGATTGCTTCTAGCTACTGTATATTTTAAATAAGGCTGCTATAAACATGATGAAGCACATGTCCTTGTGGTATGGTGGAGTATCTTTTGGGTATATGCCCAGGAGTGGTATAGCTGGGTCTTCAGGTAGAGCTATTTACAATTTTCTAAGGAATTGCCAGATTGGTTTCCAGACTAGTTGTACCAGTTTACATTTAAATTTTATTTTCATGGTTCTTAGAGCTCCATCAAAATTCTTAGTCTTGTCTAACACATAGTGCATTGAACATCATCTCTATGCGATTTTCAAGTTTCTAAAATCATACTAATTAAATTTGTTATGTATCTATAGCAATTCTACTTTCTGGGTATAATTGTCTTGATTTTCATATTAATATAATATAATATATTGTAAATTATATATCATATATCATGTATCATATCATGTATCATATATCATGTATCATATATATCAGTCATACATTATATATTATATTATAATATAAATATTATAATGGTCACATTGAAAAATAGAAAATTAGAAGAGTATGAACATATATATGGGAGAGACTTGAGCCTGTGTATGATGTAGTTTTGCAGATAGTACCTTAGTTTCTGCAAAATTACCAGTGACATTAACTGTCTTGATTTTCTTAATCCGTATTGAACAAAACCACGAGACAGTGACTGATCTGTTGATGGATTAAACAACTCTACTCCTTTCCCTTCTATGCTCTCTTCAATGAGTGCAGGAACAAAGTTGAGGAAAACCTATGAAGAGTGGTGTGTAGCATTAGAAGACTCCATATGCACCAAGAGTATATTCTCAAACCTTGGGTCTGTCTTGGCTAGTTGGGAGGTTTAACTTTGCATCTGAAATGAGTTTAATAGTATTCATGCATCTGTAATCTAAATAGCAGCATAATCATCTGCTGATATTCTATTTTTCAATGTGGCCATTATATTATTATACAACAGTTTAAATGAAAAAGGATTCCAACCTCATTGGAGTACATACTGTCTTACAATTGTTAGTTGCTCGTAGTGCTTGGAGAACCATCTTTTTTTAATAATGCTAATACACTAAAGATCTTAGGGACCTAAGCATCACTCACCATGTGTAGGTGAATTCATGTGGACTACACATGAATTTTCATGTGTAGGTCACATTCTGGTGAAGGGATCGTCTACAAAACTGTACCATCTTGCCCCTGGTTCTTGACTTTGACACATGGTGTTTAATATTTCTTTACACAATCTCTGATGTAAATTAGAGACGATGACATCTTGGTGATTTTCTCCATTATCCAAAGTATTTCCAAGTTCACAGTTCTATATAAACCAATCTAGTATTTCTTTTAGCTATATCCTGTTGAATTAGCACACCCTTAAATAAGATACATCTCTAGGTAGGTTTGTCAGTTAGCTAGGGCTCAGTTATATGAGCCAGTGGGTCTTTGGTTACCACTGTGGATTGTTGTCCTTTCTGGGCTATTGTTTTCTTCATCCTTAGAAAGGCTTTTTCAGGGCTAGGGAGTTTTTGAAGTGCAGGTAAATTTGCTTTTAAAAAGGCATTAGCCTAGAGTTCAATGGCGGATTATTTACAGATGATTCACATATACCGATGATTAAAATAGATACAGGCATGAAAGGAGGAAGAGTAAAACAATTAAAAATCTTTGCTCTCCATAACTTTTAGGATAAGCTTTTGTACAAATAGACTTTTCATGCATTTCATTGCTTTTCAAATACAAATGATAAGATTGGAACTTAAAAATTTAGGATTCAACAATTTCAAAGTGCCATTCAATGTGAAAACATCGATCGAAAGCAGGATTTGCAAAATGTTACCATTTTCAGTTGATAATACCTATGTCATGGGTAGCACTAGAGATGAAGGAAAAGTGTCTTAATAGTTCAACTAAAGGGCTGAGTTTATGTTATAGACTTTTAAACTGAGAAGACTTTTTCGTTGCTTGTTTTGTTTTGTTTTTTAACTTTAGAATATCGGTGAGGAAGTAACGAGGAGTCATTGCAAACTCTGGGTAGGTCAGCAGAAGCACCGGTTATGTGCTGCCGTCCAGTTTAATTGACTACTCCTGAAATTCTTATGAGACAGTCCTTAGGCTGTGAGAGTCCAACACGACAAATATTTAGTGTTTCATCTTTAAACAAATGCAAAAAGGCGATGTTGAGTAATCTTGTAATTGAATTCTCAAAGCTTACTTTGAGTGTTCAATTTAAAATGTAAGAGAAACAGTTCATAGAGTTGGTCACTTCGACCAGTGCTTAGGTTATTAACACAATCCCGAGGAGTGACGGTGACTTTATTTTCTCAGAAATGCATTTTTAAGAATGACGTTGACCTCCAGAGAGGTTTGACATCTCCCAGTTAGGTTTTCAGGCTAGAAGACTTTTGTTTTGGTTTGTTTTGTTTTTGATGGACTCAAAAACAAATAGGGTCAGTGGTAGTTACTTACATAGCTTAATCATTCATCTTTAGTCAATATAGTGATTAATATTTTGACCACCATCCCTCTGGTGCCTACAGTTTATCAAAACACTAGTGGGCCAATATATGAAAGTGATACTTGAAAACTACAGATATAGGGCTGTTTTGGACCCCCAAATTATAATTGGTGGGCTACTGTGACTTTCTCATAGTGCACAGGTAGCAGCCGTACTATGTTCAGTAGAAACCCCAAGTAAATTCTCAGACATGCTTAGGTGAAATCAAATTTGGGGCTCAGTATTTTACATTGTCTTATTTAGTTTTCCCAGTATTCCTCAGGTATGCTGACTTGATGGTGGTGGTGGTGGTGGTGGTGGTGGTGGTGGTGGTGGTGGTGGTGGCAGCGGCGATGATGATGATGATGATGATGATGATGATGATGATGATGACAACGACAATGACAGCAATGACTACTATAGAAATATAAAGTAAATAATCATATCTCTGTTTCTTGCTGTTCTAGCTTGTAGACATCTTGCTAAATGTACATTTCAGTGGTCAGGCCATTGACGTGATAAATTTTAGACCCAAGTAGACAAATATTAATAAATATGTGGCTATATCAAGTATATGTGTATATATCTGTATATATGAGCACTTATGGAGATATCCAAGATGACAGGTATATAATATCATAGATAATATCTAGATATGTTGGATCTTAGAATTGAGAATGTATGGACTTCTTTGGGTTGATATGGAAATATATGTCACACATAGCAAGCTATTAATAAGCATAGACTAGATGTGTCACACTGACTACTGTGATAACTTTTAATTACTATGACAAGACACTGGGGAAAAGTAGCTTAAAGGAAGGATGATGTGTTATGATTTATGGTTTTAGTTTAAGGTCACAATAGGCTTCTACTTGTGGCAGAGAAAACTTCTCCCTTCATTGAAGAAAGGGGAGGAGAGGAAGAAAGGATGGAGGGAAGGAAGGAAGAAAGGAAGGATGGAAGAGTAGGAAGAAGATGAAGAAGAAGGAGGAGGAAGAAGAGGATGAGGAAGAGGAGGAAGAAGAGGAGGAGGAAGAGGAGGAGGAGGCAGAGGAGGAGGAGGAAGAGGAAGAAGGGGAGGAGGAGCAGAGAGAGAGGGAGAGAGAGGAAGAGAGAGAGGGAGGGAGGGAGAGAGAAAGGGAGAGGGGGAGAGAGAGACAGAGAGAGAGAGAGAGAGAGAGAGAGAGAGAGAGAGAGAGAGAGAGAGAGAGAGAGACCTCTCAACTGTGTAACCTTGGTGGTTCTATGGGAGATCTTTTTCTAATAGCCCATTCAGCTACTGATCTATCACTAGATTATTCAACCCACGACCCAGTAACATTCAATAAACTCCCAACAAGTACTAATACATCAACACATGTACTTTGGTATTTCTTATTCAGCCTGTACCAAAAAAAAAAGGTAGACAAACAAGATAAATATACAGACAGATGAACAAATGATAGTACACTGATTAGCGATAGTTTTTACATAGTTATGAAGAATTCTGATTCCTGCTTTAATCACTCCAATAGTCTCAGGAACTCTCCAATGTGAGTGCAATTGTTCCCGTTTTGATGAGCAAACTGAGATTCCATTGATTAATTCACATCAGCGACTGTTTTCTAGTAACAGAGGTTGTACTCATTCATGCATGCACTCATTCATGCATGCGCTCATCCATGCATGTACTCATTCATGCATGCACTCATTCATGCATGTGCTCATCCATGCATGCACTCATTCATACCTTCACTCATTCATGCATGCACTCATTCATGCATGCGCTCATCCATGCATGCACTCATTCATGCATGCACTCATTCATGCCTTCACTCATTCATGCATGCACTCATTCATGCATGCGCTCATCCATGCATGCACTCATTCATGCATACACTCATTCATGCCTTCACTCATTCATGCCTTCACTCATTCATGCCTTCACTCATTCATGCATGCACTCATCCATGCATGCATGCATTCATGCATGCACTCATCCATGCATGCGCTCATCCATGCATGCACTCATTCATGCCTTCACTCATTCATGCATGCACTCATTCATGCATGCACTCATTCATGCTTGCATTCATTCATTTAACACATATTTGGAGTCTTAATATAGTCTAGGGACTCAAGACATAGAAAAGGAACAGACAATAAACACCCCTGTCTCCACAGAGTTTCTATTACAGTCAGAGGAAACTGACAGCACCCAAGCCAGTCGATGCACCAGCTGGGTTCTCATTTTGGCAAATCTATGAAGAAAACATGGCAGAGGAAGCCAGTAAATCACTTGCTGTACGGGGCAGATTTCAAAAGACGGTTCTGGCACACGTGGGATGGACGGCTGATTCGGCAGAAGATTGGGACGTCTGCTGTGAGCAGAAGATGTTTACTTCAGGCCAGATGAGATGCGGGCAGCTCGGGTTAGGGTTCAGCCTGTGGAATGGCTCAGTGGGCAATATTTGCCTGTCAATGGTGGAGCCAAGAAGCCTCCATCAGATGTGAAGGACAAGTCTCTGCAATGACTTCCTTTCCTCTTTCCCTCCCTCTCTCCCTTCCTCCCTCCTCCTCCTCCCCTTCCTTTCTATCCTTTTTACTGTGTGTGTGGGTTTTTTGTTACATCTTTTAGATAGGATCTTATGTAACCCATGCTGGTCTTACACTCGCTAGGTAGCTGAGGTTGACCCTGAACTCCTAATCTTCTAGTGTCTCTCACTAACTTCTAGAATTTCATGGCTATGCCACCATGCCTGGTCATGAGGCCAGCCAGATCTTGAAACTGGCCTCTCACTGGCTCATGTCTGACTCCATCTCTACCAGGTTTGCTCCCCAGGACAGGGAATATGCTGTTGGGTTTTATTTTTTTCATTTGTAAAACAGGAGACCCCAGTAGTGCCAAACTTACAAAGTTTCTGTAAAGCATATGTGCGTGTGTGTGTGTGGGGGGGGTATTTCTATGTCTGTGTGTATATAGGTGTGTGTGTCTGTATGTGGGTGTATCTTTGTGTGTGTTAGTATGTGTGTATATGTGTGTGTGTTTCCATGTCTGCTGTATAAGTATATGTCTGTATGCGTGTGTCTTTGTGTGTGTGTCAGTGTGTATGTCAGTGTATTTGTGTGTGTTTGTGTGTATTTCTATGTCTGTGTATATATGTGTGAGTGTCTGTGTGTGTGTCAGTGTGTATGTCAGTGTGTGTGTCTTTGTGTGTATTTCTATGTCTGTGTGTATACATGTGAGTGTCTGTATGTGTGTGTCTTTGTGTGTGTGTCAGTGTGTATAATATGTGTGTATTTCTATGTCTGTGTGTATGTGTGTGTCTGTGTGTGCTTTGTGTGTGTGTGTGTCAGTGTGTATTTCTATGTCTGTGTATATAAGTGTTTATGTATGTCTTTGTGTGTGTGTGTGTGTATATATACACTTTTATAGGCTCAAGTTTGGTAACAAGGCAAGTACCACACTGTGTATTGTCGGTTAAGTTAAAAAGTTAAAAATAATAACCAAAACTCCTGGACTTGATGCTCACTTTTACCAGAGTGGGATAGATGGAAGGGAGATCAGACAGATCAAGAGAGAAGTCAAGACGTGTGTGTAAGGTCCATGGAGTTTGATTTGTCTAGTAGGGGAACGGAGGTGAGGAAATCTGAAGTCCCCAGGGCACACATTCACTGCCACATGCTATTTACAGCCTGGCTGCAGGATCGGCACACACAGGATGACAATGTGAAGAGGGAGAGAGAGGGTGGAGGGTAGGACCCCACCAGCGAGGGAGGCTGGGGGAGAAGGTAGGGCCAGGAAATGGCTCCCATGCACATCTGGTTTTGACATTGTGCTGCATGTACCACTGGAGAGAGGCCAGAGTGCACACTTCAGAAGGCCTGCCGCCATGAAAGCCTCTCTTACACCAGTGGCTAGTGGTGAGGGGCTGTGGCTTCCGGCCTCCACCCTGCTGACAGGAGTTTCCCACCAATGCTGGAGGGTAGCGCAAAGACCCCGTGGCATTAATCAGCCTCCTCCCGCTTACAGTGGGGTGACTTCAGTGCAATCGATGTTACATGTGGCCCCAAATCCTACATTGATTGCTTTAAATCGTGGCCTGTATCCTTCTCTCTGCTTGGCGGCGTGTCAAGCACCAACTCTCAGACATACTTTGATTCAGGATCTAGAACTGGAAAGCATCAGCTCCACAAAACACCATCCTGCTCATGAGGGTTGAGGCCCAGCCAGCCTCAGAAGTCCAGCTAATCCACAAGGATATGAGACTGAAGCCCAGAGAGTTAAGACCCTGGACCGCAGAGTAAAGGGCTTGTGGGGACATTTGCAGGGAAAGGATTGGCAGGGATGTTTGTATGGATTTCTTAAAATATGAGGAGTGTATTTTCTGTTTTTTTTTTTTAAGACCCGGCAGAATAAAGACGAGCAGTTTCCTACTGTGTGAAAGAGACAGGCAAGGAAGGGTCCCTTGACAAACTAGCTACCCATAAAGGAGTCAGGGGATTTGGAACACAGGGTAGAAGTCAAGAAAGACAGTGTGGAGGACGCAGGAGATGACGCAGGGAGCTAATGCACTTGGCGTGCAAGTGTGAGAACTGAGTTCAGATCTCCTGAGCAACTGCCTGCACCTGTCTCCTCAGTTCTACTCTGAGATGGAAGATGGAAACAGAATTACCACAAGCTCAGGGCCAGTCAGACATACCTAGCTGCAAACAACAAAAGACCCTGTTTCAAACAAGATGAAAGCCACAGATCAACACATGAGCATGAACTCAGACTCTACATGTATGCAAACTCCACAATTGGATGATGCATTTAAAAAAATGCATTTTTGTGTGTTTGCATATATGTGTGTGCATGTGTGTCTGTATGTGCATATGTGTATGTGTATATGTGAGTGCACATAAGTTTGTGTACATGTGTGTATACATGTGTGTGCATCTATGTATGTGCATGGGTGTATGTATGTGCAAATGTGTATGTGTGTATATACATAAATTTGTGTACCTGTGTATATACATGTGTGTGTATCTGTGTGTGTGCACACATATGTGTAAACTACACTCCAATTCAGTGCTACACATTTACACAGTGCTACTGAGGGAATGTGATTTATTTCCTATTTGTCTGCATCCAAATCTTCTATTTTATCTGTTTTTGAAAGTGCCAAAGTCAACAGACTGACATTATTGTGTGCTTAATAAAGGTTTTCTAGTTTAAATTTTGTTCTCTCAATAGAAAGGCTTTATGTAACATTTTCTTTCTGTCTTGGTGTGTTATCTAACCCGTTAACATTTTGATCTTTAGATTTTAATTAATTTTCTATAGTTATTCTTTCTTCAGTAGTTTCTTTTTATGAGCAGAAGATCTCACAGTCCAAACGTACCATACCCCCACACACAATGAACGCTCTGACTCCCAAGCTCTTCAGCAGTTTACACTCAAATCAAATTTGAAATATATAAAGAATTTATTTATATGTTTTTGATATCATCATCATTCCCCAGTATAATGTAATCTGTACTTTTTCAAATATTGAAGGCTTTATTTTTAAATTCTTTATATATTTTAATTGAAGAAAAATCACTTAAGGTTTTTTATATATAAATATTACATATAAAGCTGTTAAAATACATACACTCAGTGGGGAAAAGGCCTTTGCCTAAATCATCAGGCTCCTCCCTCGTTCCCTGTCTCCTCCCTCCCCTTCTCTGCCTTCCTCTCCCCTCCCCCATCTCTCCCTCCCTCCCCTACTCTAAGCATCCCTTGAGTTTGTTTTTCAGCACCGATTTCTGATTAGTAGTAGGCATCTCCCTTTCTATGTCATATGTCACATCCTCTCTGAACCTGGTGCCATTTCTACTAGACTGGTCCATGATGGGCTCCACCCGGAGCTGGGGCTGCAGATGGGGGAGCCATTCCTGGCTCGTATGTGTTCTAGAGATCCAAAGTCAAGTACCCACGCTTGCCCAGCAGTCCCTTCAGTCACCGAGCCATCTCCACAGCTCACATGATCATGTCATCGCCTGATCTCAGCCAGGCCCCTGCCTCAGCCCACTTCATTTACAAACCCAAACTTTTATCTTCAAGTATTTTAACCCAGCACGCGTGTTTTCCCCGCCACTCAGCCCAGCTGCCCCTGTTTCTTTGGTCCTTTTTATAGTTCACGTTCCTGCTTGAGAGCGTCTAAGTCGTAAATACTTTCAAGGTTTGGACCTAAAAATATCTTTATTTAACCCTTAACCATGAATAATAGTTTAACAAAGAATTATCTAGGTCCAACGGTTTGTTATTTTTCAATCCGTCGAGGGAGATATTCTCCTGCCATTGGCCTCCATGCTGCTGATAACAATGGTGCCGGGTCGTTTCTGACTTTCTCTGCATTGGTCAGGCGTCCTGCAGAGCGCACGTGAAGACAAAAATGACATTGCAAGACGTCTTGTGGAGGAGGCGACTGTGAAGGAGAAAGGAATAAACCTGGAGAGCCTGGGACGGCAGTGCAGGTGTGCACTCCAAAGGGGTTGAGGAGCAGAAAGGGCTAGGAAAGAAAACGGGGAAAAAAACAAAACTCAGTCCAAAGCCACATCCAGCTCGGAGGTTCCCCAGGGAGAAATGCCTGATTAAAGGATGAGTTTGCCCTTGAGCAAGAAGGGCCACACCCAACATCCACGGCCCTGGGAATAAGTGCCGTGTTGGATTCCAGGCCAGAGGCGATTGGCTTGCCCTGTATCTTGCCAGCACCATCCTGAGCGGAGAACTAGGGGATCCACACTCCCGTTCCCCAACTTCATCGTTGTATACGCATCATCCATCATTAATACTCTTCTGTTGTCTTCTCTCCTGCAGTATTTTAGCACCCAGTCAAATGTCCGCCAAACCCTGAAAATTGCACACCCTCCTCTCCTCCCGTCCGTGAATTTCTATTCACATAGGTGTGATGGCCTGGTCCATCAGTTTCCTCTTTGACTCGTTCATTCAGTGTATCCTCTTCGCTGTGGATTTTCCCACACAGTAACGTTGTGAGCTTTGTATAAAACGTTTAACCTACGTTTGGCTTTTTGTCCTCCGTTACTTTATATCTCACGTCTTGGTGAGGTTCAGTTTTTTAATCTATTTACTCCTAGTCAAGACACTCACCCTTCCGCTGTCAGTCTTATCCCTGTGTTTGTCTGCAATCGTTGATAACCTTCTGGGTCTGTGGATTCCCTCACGGTGGGTGTGGTTTGCTTGGTGGGCGGCTCTCCTGCTTGTTACCCACTGTGCAAAACCTCCACTTGTTAATGGTGAAGCGAGGACCCGCTGTTTCATTTCTTAGATGTGTTCTGTCCCCCTCGCATAAATCACAGTTTACCTGGAAGGCTCTCAGGCTGGGGATTGCAATGTTTGCAGATGCCCGTCTCCTTGATTTCTAGTTTCTCGAGTAATTTTTTTGTTTGTTTGTTTGTTTGCTTGCTTTTTCCCAGAAGGAGAAACTGGTTTGTCACACCTTTAGAATAATGAATAAAGGCCCTTTATCTCTCTTCTCCCTGAAGGGCGCCCCAGGATCACATCAGTGCAAGGCTCTCTGTCCCTGTTTTCTTCGCTTTGGCTTGAGAGCAGACATTAAATCCCCACTGTCAACTTTGGTTCTGTCAGAAACGGATACTGAAAAAACGAACTCAAGGGTATCCAGAGGAACAGAGAAACGGGGGAAAGGAGACCCACCTGCGATGATTTTCATCCGTGGGCATCTATGGATTGAGGAAACTGGGAAACTCAGATATCATATGCAACCTTTTAGGGTATTAGCAGCTCCCCACCTGAGGAGCCACGGGAGTGTACTCATGTCTATTCGGTATCTGGGAGTCACTGGAGAGTTACAGGGACAGAGGAAGAAGGAGACACTATTCTCTGACGTTTCTAACTTGCTCTGTGCCATCAGAGTGGGTCTCTGGATTGATGGGGGGACAGAGAAGTGGATCCTGGCAGTTAGAAGTCAACAGGAGTACCCCAAAACACCCTAGGCATGAGGGAAGAGAAGTCCACAGCTTCCCGCAGGGTGCTGCAGGCATGACCCTGACACCTGTATTTAGGGGGGTCACCTCTTGCTCAGACTGCTACAGATTTCCTTCTGTGGTTCTCTGTTTGTTTAAACAACACAATCAAATCTTCTGTCACGTGTTTTATTAGTGTTTTTTTTTAAATAGAATCCTTGTTGTTGGAAAAAGGTCTGCTAAGATCAATGCCACATTGCTTAGAAGCAAAAATTCTACGATGTGTTAGCATATGCTTGAGTGGTATAAAACAAGATCACATTAAATATGCCTCACAATTAACTTCCCCCTCAAGACATTGCATTTTTCCATAATTGTATGCATAAATTAACTTCATCATTTAATTCATGTCCTGAAAATGACACAAATACTTGTTTACAGAGTATGGCTATAATAAAGAAAGCAATAAACATTGTTAAACTGTGTCTTTTATATTTATGTTTCAGTATCTCGGTGTAAAGTCCCAGCACTAGGCTATATGGGACAAATCTTTCATGCAAGCTTGGATTTTAAAAGGTTCTTTCAGATCCACCTAAGTCATACCTTTGCCATTTTTCTGTTCTCGCCCACCACATGCTAGAGGCTTTTTTATACCACTTAATTTATTTAACTTTAGTTATTAGGGGAGATGGGTTACTGAATATTCACTTGTTTGGCTTTGCTCATATTTTTATTACCCTGCTTATTTTTTTAGTGAAATCATACAAACTTTTTCTTCTCTGAATACTAGCTCTTTGTCACACATGTAGAGTATACTTTTAGAAGACTATATTTCATCTTCTGGGCTTGTTTATTGCATTCTATTACCCGTGTAAAATTGTTATGGGACCAATTACATCTATGTTTGGCTTTGTGGGTTCTCATTTTCATGTCATATGTTTAAAGAGCCGTGCATAATTATTAATTATAAAAAATGTAGGCGGTCACCGAATGCCTGCTATGAACTCGATATGCCATGGCGTGTGGAGAATGGGACAGACATGAATGAGAGACTCTATTGCTGCGGCGTATAATATTAATTATGAAATAGTTTGTTCTGTGGAAGGCATGGAGTAAGTAAACGTTCCCCTCCGCAAGTAAACAAGAGCGCACAGGTAACAATTCTCTAAACTTGTGTATCTTTTTTAGAAGAAAAACTTAAAGCAGTCAAAACATCAACAAGGGTAGTAAAGACCACTACTGAGACCGGAGCAGCAGGGAAGGCGGCCTCGAATTCAAGGTCTGCTCACACACTGATACCCGAAGCTTGTTAAACTAAGCTATTTCTCCATTAGCTAAGGCCACTTCTGGAGCTCCGGCAGAGGGGGATTTTTAATGCACTTTTTAAAATGCTGCCAATCTTAATCTCAGTGGTGTTTTTAAGACAGCGACTATAATTACTTGACTTTGCAAAATGTTGGTGCAAGGGCAGTGCTCTTGAAAGGGACTGTCTCTGCCTTCAGGACATTCGCTGGGAAAGGCAGCGCGTATATTAAAGACACAAGGTCCGAAGACAAGATCCAGCAGGACCGTGTGCACGCTACCGGAGCATGAGAAAGAGGGCTCTGTCCCTGTGAGAGAGCAAGGAAGCTTGCTAACTCGTGTGGAGATGCCTCGTGTATGCGATTGCTGGGTACATTGGCATTTGTTTCATAAGGAACTCTTAGACAAGCATAAATTAAATTTTAAATAACTTAGGTAAAAAAATATAAATATCTACGAAAAAGAGAAGTGGCAACTTCAAATCTTGATTTTTTTTTTTCTCTCACATTAATGAAGTGGTGTGGAACACTGAGTAAACTATATTCTCTCGAGTCTAAAGAAATCACACAGTTCTCGAGCACAGACTAAAGCTTTGCCCCACAAACCATGTATGCGTGCGCGTGTGCGTGTGTGTGTGTGTGTGTGTGTGTGTGCGCACACACACATCAGACACATACATAACACACTCATAAACACTCACGCACATGTACTCACACTGTGCAAACACATACACATACTCCCCCACACATACTGCGCACACACACATACACTGCACGAACACACACTCACATACTGGACACACATACACATACTGCACTCACACATACTCATACACACTGCACACCACACTGCACACACACACACACACACACACACCACACACACACTGTGCATACACACTCACACAAACATCATAAACATCATGAATGCACACACTACACACTCATACACACACAGAACAGACACATACAGAACACATTCATAAACACATACTCACACACATGTACTCACACTGTACAGACACATACACACACTGCACACACATACACACACTGCATGAACACACACTCACACACTGGACACACACACATACTGCACTCATACAAACACATGCATGTGCATGCACACACACATACTCATACACACAAGCATCACACTGCACACACACTACGCACACACACACACACCACACACATACACACACACCGCACACACTTTTCATTGATGAAATTAAGAGGCTTTTTCAAAAATCAGTTAGAGAAGAAAAGCATCTCGGGTAAGTCTGTCAGGTGTGAGTAGGAGGGCGGATGGTCAGAACTATATAGCAAACATCGAATACAATGGTGCGGGGGAGTCTTTAGCTGGAAATGGGAGGAAATGAGAGTGAAACAGGCTGCCAGTGATGTTTGGATTCTCCAGACATGAAGGATCAGATTGGTCCTTATTCCCCTGTCCTGGGATTCATAAAGACAAAGAAAACCCAGGCTGATCTTCCATTGAGCTTTAAAAGTTGACAGAGGCAAAGGAAGCTGGAGCCAAGATTCCCACCTAAAGAAAGCCTTCAGCAAAGAGGACTTCCAAATGCTGAGCTGTGGTGGAGAGGCATTTACACCCACAGGGGCGAGGACAGCAGCCACCCAGCTGCTTCCTTAGCAGTGAAGAAGCAATCATTAGAGTTCAGTGGATAAAGTAAATAGTGGTCTGGCTTGTCGTCCTGCCCACAGAGATACAGGGCAGCATTGGGTTAAGGTGCAGAGGCGTTTGGGGGTAAATCTCAGCACAGAGCAGATATTCCATGGTCACCTCTGTTGGGGTATTTCAGAGTCTGGGAAGTACAGAGATACCCAGGTGTGGTGTGAACCGCTTGCTGCTATGAGCTATAAGCTTTGGAACATCCATTTGCTCTATGCTATTAGGCCATGCTAGCTGGGGATGTATCACTGAGAGTCTGGGATGGAATCACAACATCGAATAAGAGAAGTTTAATAAAAGCCATTGCCTGAGTCTGGACACTAACAGGAAGGTCCTATGAGGGCACAAGTAACGGGTATCTACCACAGTGATGTGTCAATCTGGAGTATTCACAAGCCTAAAAACCTGAAGAGGCATAAACTCATGAAGTAAATACAGTTTCCTATAGATAAAGAAATGTGTACAGGCGCCGGGATTGAGTCTATTTTCAAGCTCAGACTGTAACTTTACACTTTTCCCTTCTTTTACTACACTTCATACGAGATTTTATTTTAGAGAAACTTAAAACGTTCTACAACCAGACAGTTGAAATAATCGTACTGTGTCACTGAAATAACTGTACAGTTCCAATTTGCCAAATGTTAGTTGACCATAGACTTGAGAACGTTTGTCTTCCTCAAACTCCCCTCTCCTCCACACGCCTGGCATCTGTGGACCAGGTTTCGAATGTGTACCGGCATTGTCTTATTGACGCAAAATTGTTTTGCTGTGTTTTATTTCATAATATACCTTGGAACCATTCTTCAACTCCAACTTAATTTTGTGAGAAGTGATTAGATTTGGGGTGAAAAACTGAAGCCAGGGAAGAGCAGCTGGGAAAATCGCTCAGTGGGATTCAGTATAAAATGTGTGCTAATCCCCCTGGGGATGGCCACTGCACATTGTCCAACCCTTTCTTTCCAGCCACGGTGGCACTGTCTGGGAGGGAAATGGTTTGGTTAACTCATCTCCTTACTAAATGAATGATGCATTTCATGTCAAAAGGTTTTTTTTTTTTTTTAAGTTCCAACTGAATAAAGGCAATTTTTGCTTTCCTTCCGGCTTACTCCTACTGTCTGCCCACCTCTTCCTGCTTCTCCTCAATATCAAATCACGTCCCAGACCGTTTCCATCAGTGTGAAGATTCTTCATCTCTTCCTTCTCATTCACCGATCCTCCTGTCACACTGAGTGTTTACTTAAGCCTTATTCAACTGACAAATACTCTTCACAAACTGAGTGGGTGTGTCCCGAGACTCTCTTCCTCGGGATTTCCACGTACAGAGGTTTTTCACTTCCTAAACCACACAACCCTGAGGATTCGAGTTACACTGAAGGCATCCGGTCCCTGTGAGATGGCCATCGTGATTTTACCATCTGCTGCATTGGGAAATTCTAATTTTTTTTTTTTTAATTTTTAGAGTGTGCAGATGAGTTTCTTATAATGTTTATTCTATCCGATGCATATGATGCGCTCTGATCTCAATCTCTGTCACCCTTCTTGTCCCCTCTTGCCCTCCTCGTCATTGCTTACTGTGTCCCTAAGAGGTCCTCTGTCACTCCCATGTCTCCCCTCTGCAGCCACGTTCACTCACGTTGAGAGAGAACATCTTTGGAGATTGACTTATTTCAGGGAATATGGTGTTCTCTGGCCCCATTCTTGCAAATGACATAATTTTCAAATTTTTCAAACAAACGCAAGCTCCATTTTGTACATGTCCCACATTTTCTGTGTGCATTCATCCATTGAGGAGCCCCTGGGTGGAAGCTGTAGCCTGGCTTTTATAAACAGCGTGGCAGCGGACATAGATAAGCAAGTGCCACAGCGAGCTGCCTTGGATTCTTTGAGGCATCTCCCAGAAAATGATACAGCTTAGAGTTCTGTTTTAAGCCTCTTAGGAATCCCTATGCTGATTTGCATAGGGACTGTACTAATCTGCATTCCCGCCAACAGAGTATAAAGACTCTGCCCTGCCCCCACAATTGCAAATATTGGTTTCTATTATTGTTCTGCTTTTTTTTTTTTCTTTCTTGATGATAGCCATCTGACGGGGCTAAGATGTCCATCTCAGTAGGACTTTAAACTCCTTGGGGAAGCATGAGAGTGCAGTTTAGAATTTGTTTTTGTTTTTCTGTCCCTAGGAATTAAACCTAGGACCTTGCTTATGCTAGGCTAGGATTTTACCCAGAGGTACATTCTCAGCCTCCTATGCCATATTTCGGGACCCATCTCCACCTTCACCCCCACCCCTCCCACCACAACCACCTCTACCACCATCACCACTATCACCACCACTACCACCACCACCATCACCACCACCACCACCACCACCACCACCACCACCACCACCACCACCATCACCACCACCACCACCACCACCACCACCACCACCACCATCACCACCATCACCACCACCACCACCACCACCACCACCACCATCACCACCACCACCACCATCACCACCACCACCACCACCACCACCACCACCACCACCACCACCATCACCACCTCCACCACCATCACCACCTCCACCACCACCACCACCACCACCACCACCACCACTACCACCACCACCATCACCACCACCACCACCATCACCACCTCCACCACCATCACCACCACCACCACCACCACCACCACCACCACCACCACCACCACCATCACCACCACCACCATCTCTACCACCACCACCACCACCATCACTACCACCACCACCTCCACCACCAACCACCATTACCTCCAATACCACCTCCTCCACCACCACCACCTCCAACACCAACACCACCTCCTCCACCCTCCAGCTGTTATGGACCAAATAGCTTGGGAAAGAGGACTCTTCTACCCCTTTTGACTACCTGATTTCCATTAACCACGTATATCCTGTACTGAGAATCACAGATCCTCTTCTTGTCCTATCAGAATACTTCCAAAGACCAGTGCAGGCAGACTCAGTCCGCCCCTCGATAGGAGCTCGATGCTTTCTGTCATTTTAGTGTGTATCTCTCATCATTCATATCATAGAGAACAAACGTACTCTGTTTCGCTTGGCAGACATTTGAAACACTGAAAAAGACAAGGCCTTTCTTCAGATGAAACCTTCCGTTCTCAGTCGCTCCCAGCATTCCTCGCATGCCAACATGTCTGGTTCCTCGTGCCCTCGTTCCTCACTACATGCTCTACTCTCTCAAGTTTCCTCTTTAAATTTGTCTTTGATTTTTTTTTTTTTTGGAACAGCTTGATCATACACAGTATACCACTGAAATACCAATGCATGTCTAATATGCTGGGGAATACCCCACCCAAAAAAATGTGTTAACTCCATGGCCTAAGAGCAGGGGGCACCATGAGCAAAAAAGGCTGCAGTATAAGTAGGGCATACACTAAACATCCTATTAGCTCTGCTGAGCACAATGACCTCAGCCCTCATGAGGACGCCAGAAAACCTACCCTGCTCCCATTCGCTTGTGTTTTGCTCTCCTTGGATAACAATAATTCAGTAAAGCTAACTGAGAAAGAGTAACGCTCGGTGTCTGGTATTTATTCACGGCCTATAGGTCATCGAGTTCTAGGAAAATACAGTAAATTTCTCCGAATGGAGATTTCTAGTCAAGCCTGTCGCAGCTGATGACATTTGTTCTCTGAAATGTACGTCTGCAGCAGACAATGCTTTCGCCAACAGGATCACTGCAGCTTTCTTGTCAATGAGCTCAACTAGAAACATATTTCATGAAAAGACTTGAGTCTTTGCATTCATCAAGTGCTTCCAAGGGCCAGACAGTGAGCAGGACTGAGTCCTCCATCCCAACTCCAGGCTCTTCTTGAGTTTTCAATGTGGGTCAACATAAGCAGACATGCCTTGTAGTTAATGGTTTCAGACATCCTCCACTGAAACCCAAAGCCTCAGCCTCACAGTGCCCTTCCCAGTGCTGAAGCTTCCTCTCTCTGGAGATGCAGAGTCACACACTTAGGTCACCACTGACAAAGGGAGCTCCTCACTAGGGATCTGCCCAGCCTCACTTGGTGAGTGGTTGGGACTGTGCTTTCTCCGTTGGTGAAACCAACTGGGTTTTTGCATTTAGTAGGAAGAACTTGGCTAACACATAAATGGATTTTATTTTTTAATCTTTTGTGTGAGGTAGCCCTCTGAACCTTAGTGTGGGTGAATGAATCCTTGTGACGTTTTAATCTGGGCAACTCAAAGGCTACCTAATCTTATAATACTGCTTTTAATATTGTTAACATTGAATAAACCCCAAAAACATGTTATGAGTTCACAGTATTCTCATAGCTTACTTAAATAATAAATGTTATAACTTGCCTATTCCAAAATCACTAGAGAAATCGGACCCTAGGAACTCATTGCTATCTGATAATGTTTTATAATTTCTAGTTCTTTCTTGAGTCTTAGCAAGGAAATATAAACACACACACATACTCTGGGCTACACATACACATGTGCGTGCACACACACACATACACACACATACACACATACATACACATACACACATACACACATACACACACATACATACACACACACATACACACACACACACACACACACACACACACACACACACACACACACATTCCCTATGCCCTCTACACTCAGGTTGGATCTTCTTATGCTCTTTTATAACCCTGGCTCTTCACTTTCCTGTCCTCAACATTGGCGCCCCACTCCTGGAACTTTTTCAAGGTCACTGTCAGCCCAAAGGTGGTTGTTATTTAACACCACTGACAACCAATATTTCTGCTCCACTTTCTTTTCTTAGCCTTGGGGAAACTCTACACTTCTAACTTTGTTGATTAGTCAATAGATATTTCGTGAACACCAGACCTGTCATGTGACTCTTTGTCAGTGCCTCCATCTATGTTCTTTGCATGAGAAATAGTTGTCTGTGACAAAAAGGAAAATGTAGATATGCCACTGGTATAAAGAAACCTATTCCAGACCAATTAACTTTTGCTTGAAACAAGCTCTATATGTTCCTAAATTCATAATAATTTATGACTGTGTAATATTCCATTATTCTTCAACCATCCTTGTTTTATTCATTCACCAATTGATGGACATTCGAGTGGTTCCCATATTTTGGCTGTTATGGATAAAGCTGAACAGCCTCATGAAGAATATGATAAGGAATCTCTTTTTGAAAGAGAGTTGAAAAGAAGTATGCTATCAAAAACAGACAACTAACTAGCTGCTAGAAAGAGAACAAGATAGAATGCCTCTCATCCTGGAGAATGGAAAGAAGAAAGCCTACTTTCTTTTCACGTTGTACCACTAGAGATGGTCCAGGAGATAATTTATGAAATGAAAAAATACCAAAGCCATATCCAATCAATGGCTACTCATAAGTGTCGAGACACGGTGGCGCTCTGGGGGCCTCTATTCATTTGCAGGCTTGCAATAACATATCGAGACTGGATCTAGAGTGGCCATGCTTGTTATTGGAGAGAGTCCTGTGGGCTCTGTGGTAGCCACGTGACTTACCTCACTGAAGGTCAATGCTAACTTCCCTTTTAACCTGACGCCAGTCTCCACCATGGTTTATGAAGCATTCGGGGCTGCACCTGCACCGGGAAAGGCAGCAGCTTTTGCCAGATGGCACCTGTCTTTGCTAAACAGTGAGAAAATGAAAAATAACGAGATACTAGTGGACGCTCTTGAGGACATTGTGTGACAGCCTTATGCTGTCGTGAATCCTCCCCTGAGTGGAGAATTTTGACTCCATTACACCTTTGTCCTACATATGAGCAAGAACCCAGGGGTGGTTGCAAGGTGGCAGTTACCTTTTAAAACAATATTCCATTTCATTTTTTCCTCTTCATTTCTACATTCTTTTCCTGTTACAAATAATTGTTAAATATTTATACTGTGTAAGGCTCTGCACTAGGACCCGGAGGTAAAGCAATAAGTACCACCTTAAATTATTTAATAATTCTTCTGCAGATTATTCTTTCTTATGTGGCACTGCAACAGGGAATGGAATGAAATGTGAAAAAAATGCTCATCTCAGAGAGGCTGGGTTATATAATACGATCAGCACAATATTGCTAAGATCTGGGACTTGAGATACATTTTCTTTTTAGGTAAACACATATTAAAACGTATTTTCATTACAGGCATTCATGCAGACATACACAGTTAATACAGTATTTTTTATTAGTCATTTTATTTGTTTACATTTCAAATGATATCCCTTTCCCGTTACCCCTCCACAAACCTGCAATCCCATCCCCACTCAACTCCCTCCCTTTTGCCTCTATGAGGGTGCTCCTCCACCCACTCACCCACTCCCACCTCACCCCTCTAGCACCCTCCCACTCTGGGGCATCAAGCCTCTCTCCTCTCCCGTTAATGTCAGACAAGACCGTCCTCTGTCACATATGTATCTGGAGCCACGGGCCCCTCCGTGTATACTCTTTGGTTGGTGGTTTAGTTCCTGGGAGCGCTGGGTGGGCCAGTTAGTTGATATTGTTCTTCTTATGGGGTTTCAATTCCCCTCATCTCCCTCAGTCCTTCTCCTAGCTCTGTCCATTGGGGTCCCCAGACTCAGTCAGATGGTTGGCTGTGAGTATCTGCGTCTGTATTGGTCAGGGGCTGGCAGAACATCTCAGGGAACAGCCGTATCAGGCTCCTGTCAACACGTGCTTCTTGGCATCAGCAATAGTGTGGGGATTTGGTGTCTGTGGATGGGATGGATCCCTAGATGGGACAGTCTCTGGATGGCCTTTCCGCAGTCTTTTGTCCCTGTCTTTCCTTTGGACAGGCATATTTCTGGGTTAAAAATTTTGAGGTAGGTGGGTGGCCTCATCCCTAAATGTTGGGCCGTGCCTATCTCCTGGATGTAGTCTCTACAAGTTGTATCTCTCCTTTGTTGAGTAGTTCCACTAAAGTCATCACCATTGGCTCCTGGGAGCCTTTCGCCTCCCTGGAATCTGGGACTTTCTAGAGGCTACCCCAGTTCCCCATCCTCTTCTGCTACATGTTTCTATTCCGTTTCCTGATCATCTGTACTTCTCTCCTGTTCTTCCCATACCTGTTCCTGCCTCCCTTTCCCCCTCCCCCTCTTCTCTCCCTCCCTGGTCCCCCCTTCCCTCTAGCTCCTATGATTATTTTGTTCCCCATCCTGTGTAGCATTGAAGCATCTACACTTTGGTCTTTGTTCTTCTTGAGCTTCGTGTGGTCTGTGAGTTGTATGGTGGGTATTCTAAGCTTTTAGACTAATACTCACTTATCAGTGAGTACATACTTGTGTGTGATCGTTTGTGCCTGGGTTACCTCACTCAGGATGATATTTCCTAGTTCCATCCATTTGCCTGCGAATTTCACGAAGTCCTTGAGATACATTTAATTCCTGCAATTTATCTACATGTTGCATGGTGTGCTCTACTTACACAATTACTGAGCGAGGACTTTATAGTTGCATTTTAGGCAGTATTTACGGAGAATAACTTAATGAAGATTTTCTGTTGCAGTGAAAAAGCTCCGTTATCTATGCTCATCCACACGCTCTCTGTGATCTCCATTTGGGGAACGCTTAGCTGGTTGCCTTGGCGTGAACAAATCGACCGCAAACTGTAGCCATCTGACATGAACGCCCCTTGTTGGTAGCATCGAAGCCAGCCTTCCTCCTTGATACCTCCTGTCCACTTAATAGTGTGTCTCCTCCTGGAGTATCATCTCCCAGTTCTTACCATAACAGTATTAGTGGCTCTTACTAACTCTTTCTAAGTGGTAGCCATAGCATCAAGTACTATTTACATCATGCAGTTGGTATGGCAATCCTATAAACCCAAATGAACCTCATAGCAAGGCCAAGAATGACCGAGGCCAAGAGAGACTAAAGTCATACCCTTCTTCCTAAGTGGCAAAACTTGAACTCAACTCTTGTCACTATGATCAGTGTCCAAATAGCATATTCTGCAGCTTCCTGGGACTGAGAGATATCCTTTGAGATAGTTCTCACCTCAGGTAAATGTTATCAGACAAAACTTCTGAGATGTTCGAGTTTCATTGTTGTGTCTATACACAGGCATGCACACACATATATGCACTCAGATGCACACACATTTATATAGAGAAGATGGAAAGAGAGGGAGGGAAAGAGAGAGTGAGGAGGACATTAAGAAGATGATAGATCAATACACATGCAATAAATGTGTGTTCTCGTTATTTAATTTCCAATCGCTACAGAGAAAAAAATAAGCATCTCTGTTTATTTTGTTACATTGCTTAGGAATGTAAATCAGCAGGGTTGAAATCATGACTCAGGCGTTAAGAGCACCCGGGGGTTTTTGTATTCAGAGAACCCATGTGTTGTTTCCAGCACCCACATGGTGATTTAGAACCATCTGTTTCTCTAGGAGATCTGACTCCCTCCTCTGACCTCTGTAGCAACCGGGCACGCGGGTGATACACAGACATACATAGGGGTGCAGATAAAGCATTCATATACATCAACAAGAAAAGAAAATGGAAATCAGAAGACAACAGATATCTATAGTGAAGGATGCTTGTTGTTTTGACTGTTCGTGTTTTCTCCTACTGTACATTTCCACACTCTGAGAACATAAACAGGATATTATATTACACATTTTTACACACACACACACACACACACACACACACACAAACTGGGATCACTGACTTATGGAAACTAAAAATGAATTTCAAAATACCAGAAGTGGATATCAGATCCTATTACAGATGGTTGTGAGCCACCACGTGGGTGCTGGGATTTGAACTCAGGACCTCTGGAAGAGCAGTTGGTACTCTTAACCACTGAGCCATCTCTCCAGCTCCCTATATCCCTCTTGACAGGAAGGAAGGCCGGGAGATACTTGCAGAAAACATAGAAACAGTAATCCATTTATTTCATTATTTTATTACTTCAGGGACTACTAGATAATTTATTTTCCTCTGATCTGAGTAGAACTTCGTTCTGGAATTTACCTGAAAATAAAAATGGAATTTTTGGTTTCTGTTTTACCTTTCGTGGCCCATGGCCACACCAGGCTTGTAGATCCTCCAGGATGTCTTCAGTTCCCTCTCAAAAAGAAAAAAAGAAAAAAAAGCCAACCCTCCTACTGGTCTCTGTGAGCTCCTAGGACCAACCCAGTTTGTGCTTTGTCGGACCCACCCACTGTTACCCGAGGGGGAGGGGCTTTGTATTCTGCACAGCTGACTTCACGACGGTGACATAGCTTTTCTCCCAGTCATGATGTATACATGGGACAGGACCACCTTGTACATCATAAGTCATTATGATAAAAATTTACAAATTCATTCTGATAAAACAATATTTTCAAAGGTAAAGCAACATCACTAGAGATTTCTAGATAATGGAAAACTCGGGTGTAAAGGACAAGTCAAAAATTTCCTCAGAATATTGCTTTATGACCCCAGAGTTTTAAAGTTTATTTCATTTTTCATTTGAATACTTTATTATTTATTTAAGTTATTTAATTATGTAGATTTAAGTGTCCAGGTATGTCCATGTGAGTGCAACTATTTCTCACAGGCCGTTCACATTAGATCTCCTTGGGACTGGAGTTACAGGTGGTCATGTGCAACCCACAAGGATGCCAGATGTGGGTCCTCTGCAAGACCTGTATGCACTGTTCACTGCTGAACCATTTCTCTCACTTCCACCTTCTACCTTCTGTCTTTGACATAGCAAATGTATCAGACAGGACATAGGCATTCTTAGTGGTGGATAGATCAATAGCTCTTCCGTTCACACAGATGGATCAGAATCATAGATCAGAGGGTCGCTGTTGATTTTTCTCTCTGGCGAATACAGAATGACTGGTGTTCAGTGTCAGTTTTCTTGCTGGAGATGCACACAAGGGATGCACAGATTCAAATGTTTGGCCTGGCCATCACTCTGACTGGCCCCTTTAAATGAACCCCTGAAGGAGTCAGCACTACCTGCCCTGAAATCTTGTGACAGCTACCCAAATGGTTGGACAGAGCAGGACATGACAAAGTGTCAAATCAGGAATCGGCTCCAAGCTGATCTCGTTGTGTTACTGTGAGAGGAATAGCAATAATTCAAGGAAAATTAAGTCTCCAGGTCCATGGAAGAAATAGAAATCGTGACTGGGGAATGGGCAAAACCACATACTTTGTACTGTAATGTTGAGAGTGCATTCTCTACAACAAGAGACTCCACCCATTGGCTAGTCCTTCTTTAAGAAATTAGTAAATCAGTCGTCCTCACCTAGCATAGGATGGAGCCTGGGGATCCCATCCCCCACAACCCCATAAGCCTGGCATGGTGGCATAAGTCTATAATCCCAGCACTTACCTCAGGAAATAAAAGCAGGATGTCACAAGTTCAAGGTCACTTTTGAGCTACATTGTCTTAGTTAGGGTTTTACTGCTGTGAACAGACACCATGACCAAAGCAAGTCTTATAAAGAACAACATTTAATTGGGGCTGGCTTACAGGTTCAGAGGTTCAGAGGTCCATTATCATCAAGGTAGAAGCATGGCAGAGTCCAGGCAGGCATGGTGCAGGAGGAGCCGAGAGTTCTGCATCTTCATCTGAAGGCTGCTAGTAGGAAGACTCACTTCTAAGTAGCTAGGCTGAGGGTCTTAAGCCCACGCCCACAGTGACACACCTACTCCAAGGCCAAGCTCCAAACAGTGCCACTCCCTGAGCCAAGCATATACAAGCCGTCACATGTGTAGTTACCCCCGCCTCCAGACGCGGGTGAACGTGAGCCTTGAGATGAAAGAATGTTTCTCTTGCAAAATGGCTTTGATCCCACACCTTCACAAAAAAAGCACGTACCTGACTTTAACGGTACACAGCCCACTGGGTGATGCTGTGCTAGCAGATACAATGGATTTTTCTCCAGCACAAGCCAAAGAGAATAATCTATCTAGAATCTATGTACCAGGAGTTCAGTAAAAGACCATGTCTCAAAACAGTAAAAGCAGGGAGTGATGCCAACATCAGGCTTCCACACGCGTGTACAGGGTCATGTGCATATATCTATACTACAAGTACATACACACATATGCATATATGCATATATACACATATACACATACATACACACACACACACACACACACACACACACACACACACATATATATATATATACACTACAAGTGCATACACCACTCACACACATGCACAGGGGCCAGGGGGTCAATGTTCATCTAACTATTCCCTCATGAATTATAACGATTTCCAGATATCTTCGCTATAGAGACTGTCACTTAGGTATAGAATGTTGACCATAGACTAAGCTGAAAAAGGTGTGCTGTGTGGTTTATCTCCGTGCTCACTGCTGAGCCTTTGTCTTGGAGTCTGTCCTCCTCAGCCTGTGACTCTCTCTCTCTCTGAACCAGCATGGCATGGGTCTTCTGCTCTCCTACGCACACATGTGCTCTGTATTTCTTCGATTTCCATCTGTAAACACCTGTAGAGATGGGAGGTTTCTTATTCATCCCGCGTCTCCTGCTGGGACAAGCACATAGCAGGTGCTCAATCACGGGCTCTTTGAATTCATAATCCATTATCTAGAAATTAAAAACGACAGTATCTTCGTAATCCCTTTTGAATAATCATGCCATTGTCACTGAAGTACAAGGAGAACATTTCATTTCAAATTTTGAAGCTTTTAAAAAAAATAGCTATTATAAGCTGATTAAAAGTACATCTTTTAAGCTGTCACCAAAGGCATTTATTCTAGTTAAAAACCTAATCCATTTATATATTCATACATTATATGCCACCTACTTCCAAAACTTAATTGAGGGAATCATTAAAGTAAAGGCAATTGTGGGAAATATGGAACCAACTACAGGAAGTCTTGTTCTGCCTTCTTGCCAGTATTTTGAAATGTTTATGACTTAATACAACGACCACATCAATATTAATTGTGTCTACATTAAGTAGAGCCTGGGGGGCTTATTTTTTAAAACTAGTTGCTAGTTTATTGCATAATATTTTATTTTCTTTAATTTTGTACAACCAATTTATGCCACTGTTTTAAATAACAATAATCATAGAATTAGTTTAAATATATTTAAAAACTTAGATAAAAAATAACTCCCGATTTCGAATAAACTTAAATGTAAAGAATACCAAAAATACAGATTTGTAACTCTCTCTCCAGACTTTAGCAAATATCACAACAATAATTACAACCTCTTCCTGTTTGTCTTAAAAGGTGATTTGGGGTGACAACACAAAAGAAATTAGGGGGTTGTTCTAAGAGAGAGAGGAGAGGAGCCCGTCGCTTTCCCGTCATCCAAAGCACACAGTGCAGCTCACAGAGTCCCAGCGAGTTCTGCCCACTTAATCCATCCAGACAGGCTGTGTGGCAGTCTCGCTTTCCCCCAAGCCATGTTGAAATGCACAGTATTTCTTGGACAAGTCATTTAAATTGAAAACGAAATATTTGGAAACATTGTAACGAGGTGAGTCCTGCCACATATGGGTCTGTATTTACCCAGGTGGGTTCAATCGCAATTTCTACTCTGTGAAATAAATTTTCAATCTAGCTTGCTTAAAGCCAAAAATTAATTTTAGTGAGTTTTTTTTTTTTCTAAGAAAAAAATGTCGCACAAAAGAATCACAGTTCAGTCTGGCTACTTTGATAGTTACTTATAGTGAGTGTGGTGGGAGAAACT